>CM031243.1:687128435-687524940 GCA_018340775.1 Taxus wallichiana var. yunnanensis
ATCAACATGACCATTTACCAAATTTTCACTATCAGAATCAAAACCATCATTAGAAGTATTGACAGGAATATCATTACCATTAGCAAATGAACAAAAACATTTTTCCAACACAACAACATTGTGATTTTTAGTTACTTCCCTTTTACATTGGGTCATAAATCCTTAGACCTACAGTGTTAATACCATATCCAATGAAAATACAAGAAAATGAAGTCATATCAAGTTTCTTTCTTTTCTTTTTAGGAATATATAAAGAAGCAGGACTACCAAACACTTTTAAATGAGAGACATCAGGTTTTTTGATTGGACCACTTCTCTAATGGGGTTGAAAGGTGAATAGATTTGGTAGGGACCCTATTTAGGATGTAAATTGTTGTGTTCATTACTTTTACCCACAAAAATTTGGGAAGACCAGAAAAATGAAGCATAGTGTGAGCCATATCTAAAATAGTCCTATTTTTTTCTTTCTGCAACACCATTAGATTGGGGAGAATGAGGAGAAGTTAATTCCCTTTTAATACCACAATCAATACAAATTTTTTCAAATGTCTTGCTAACATATTCACCCCCATTATCTATTCTAAGTCTCTTAATTTTATAATTTGATGAGTTTTCAACAGATGCTTTAAATTCCTTAAATTTTCCAAATACATCAGATTTATTTTTAAGAAAATATGTCCAAATCATCCTGGTGAAATCATCAATAAAAGTCACAACATATAAAGAACCATTTAACGAAGCTACTTCAAGAGGTCCTCTAACATCACTATGAATAAGTTCTAGAGGAGAAGAGGAACTCTCCTCAGGATGTGAGTGAAAGGGTTTAACACTTTGTTTCGAGCATAAACACCCTTCACACGCATCATGAGAAGAAGACAACACAAGAAAACCTTTTACTAGATTATATCTAGACATTTCATATAAGCTTCGATAATTAACATGTCCTAACCTTTCATGCCATAGTTTTGAATTATTCAAACTTTGAGATACAAAAAATGATGCAGAAGAGAAATAATAAAAATACGAACATTTCTTTGAATTCCTTCAACAATTATATTATCATCACTATCCTTGATGTACCAAGTATCCTTCAAAATTTGAATAGATAAACCATCATGAGTTAGTTGTGAACATGATAACAGATTCTTTTTAAGCTTAGGAACAAATAAAACATTATTCAAAACACCATTTACAAATTTTACTTTTCCTTTTTCTATTGCTTCTAAGGATGAGTTATCACCAAGATATACACGTTCATTGATTTTCATAACATCAAATAGAGAATTGGAAATACCAGTCATATGATTTGAAGCACCTGAATCTAGAATCCATTCAAAATTAGAGGAAGAGTATAAAACAACATATAATGCAACAATTTTAGGAGCATCATTAGAACTATCATTTTTCCTTAAATTATATTTAGAAGAGATAGTTTTTTTGGTTTTTATGGATAGGTTTCTTATATTTGTAATCTTCCTTTTTATGTCTAAATTTACCACATTTGTGACATTTACCATTAAATATTACACACAATTGTTCAAAAGAAAAAAATTCTTATCAACAAATGAAAATTTAGTTCTACGCTTCTAATCAAGGAAGGACTTGCGAGATTTGAACTTGAATTTTGAACATGAAGTGCCTGAGAGGAATTCTCCTTAGTGTTGAAGTTCATCATCACTTGCTCTTCCTGTATCAGAAGAGCACTCAAAGTATTTAAATCTAGAAATTCATCTTCATTCTGATATTTAGAATTTAGGATAGAAATAAAATTCCTAAAATTTTCATGAATATTTAACTGAACAATAAAGTAGATTAGTTTTTCACCAATTAAGTCACAATTGCATCCATCTAATTGTTCTTTAATATTTTTAATCTTGGCTAAGAAATTAACTACTTTTTCATCTCCTTTCATAGAGTCGTAAAAATTCTAAAACAAGCTTAATAATCTTAGATAAGCGCATACCTTCATGCATGGATTCTAATTGTGTCCATACCTCTTTCGGATGTTCGATATTACCAATGTGTAGAATATATTCATCATTCACATTGCGTAGAATTCATATTATCCACAATCGCTTGACGACCGGTGGCTCGAGCTCGCTTTCTAAACAATTGTCCAGAGTTTCCTCGCCATAAGTTCTGATTTAACCCTGATCTTCCAAATGTTGTAGTTGGATCCATTTAGGATCTGGGATTTATCGAGGGAAAAGTAACTAGATGCCATTGTTTTCCTGAACTTGTAAAACACACCCCATTATAATATACAATGCACCACAGAGTTAGATACATATTTATCGAAAAAACCAACAATTTTAATAGAATCAGATCTAAATTTTATAGATCTAAAGGAACTATTTGATCATAACTAATTAGTCATTAAAATGCATACTAATTAACCTCTCATGATCCAAATAATAACCCGCAATATATAAAGGGATTTGCATTATACCTCGACTTATATAAAAAGTATCCGAACATATAGAAGTGAAGAAGAAACCCCTAAGAATGTATAATAACTTCAAATCTCTGAAAACATTTAATGTAGACAAAGATCCGACCAACTTAAATTTGACATCTAAAGTACCATCATTCTACCTTATTTTTGGTCTTCTATGACTGTTATTTGACCGTCAATTTTAACTCAGTTAAAATTTCCTGAATCTTACTAGGTTAAATTTGACATCTAAATGACCGTCATTTTTCCTTATTTTTGGTCTCTTCGTGATGGTCATTTGACCGTCAAATTTAATGCAGTAAAAACTTGTTGTGTATTTCTAGAATGTGAATTTTTTGAATTTCTTCTTCTTTACAATATTAGAGAGGTTATATTTTAATACATTATAATAACCTATTATAATTTATAATGTAAATATATATATATATATATATATATATATATATATATATATATATATATATATAATATATAAACACATATAACCCTTATTACGGGGCCCTCATGAAAAAAAGATTTAAAATATTTACTGTGCAAGGGAATTTTAAATTCTACATTAACTCAGGAATTTTAAATTCTACATTAACCTTAGAATTTATAGAGGAGACAACATTTTTCACGCTTCCAATGGAAAAAATTCAAATCCTATTTTGATGGAGCTTTGTCTCCTCCTTCATTTACCATTGACAAAATTCAACCTACACATATTAAAACTATAGAGAATTTTTTTTCAAATATTTTACCCTTACATGTACACAAGTTTTCATGGGAGGTAAGAAGTTTCCAAATTTTCCACTTGTGAATTCACCTTGATTCTTCACAAAGAAAAACTTTTAGGTTGCACAAAAAAATGGAAAGAAGGGGCCCAATTATTTTAAATACCCTTTCGGGTTGGTTGAAAAAACCCGTAATAATTAAATAGAATAAATACAACATTATTATATCTAAACTATTTAATTCAAACCATGCTCTGGTACCATGTTAGAATTCGAGGATTCAACAATTTATAGATTAATTCAACATTAATGTTAAACATTAATACATTATGTAATGTTACCATAAATATTTAAATAAACATTACATCATCACATAAGTAAATAAAGAAATACTTACAGGAAATAAATAACACAGGTGACATAGTATTTATAGTGGAAAACCCCAATAGAGTAAAAATAACTTTGCAAATAATATTTTACTTCAAAGAACTTGTTAGTGCAAAATCACAACACCCCCAAATGAGTTGTCAGATCTACTTTTCTAAGGTAGAGTCATTTGGTGTTATTCACATAACATTGAGTTTTCCCCAAAGTGTGGGACTTTGAAAACAAGAAAACTCTCCAGAGAAAGTTGGTTCTTCATCCTAAACTACCTACCACAAGCTACTCCAAAGGTCGTAAAAACGTAACTATCCTAATCTAACCATTCCAAGTGGACAAAGAGAGAGAGAGAGAGAGAGAGAGAGGGTGAAAGAGCCTACGCTAAGTGGTGATACACTAGAAAAGGAACTAGATCATCACGAGACTCCAACTACTTGAAATAGAGAGAGGTGAACAGAGGAGAGGGTGGAAAGAATGCACCATAGACCGAGAGATAGATTTCACATAGGCGCAACTTCAAAACTAAACACAGCTCAAATGTTACACAATGCACCATCAGTGGGAAAGAGGCAAGAAAATGCCATTACAAATCCATGAGAGGAGGCTTAGACTCCGCATTTGACCCTAAGGAAGAAAGGGAGAGGGGGAAGAAAAGAAACAATGACCAACCATTTGAATGTGCCCCTCTATTACAATATATAGGAAGAATGGGAGAGAGAAGAGGGAAGAATTTGAATCCTACTCCAACCACCCTGAGATACACATTAAATCCTATTTTGAAAGCTCAACCACTGAATATCAATGCCTTCTATAAATCTACCCACAATATGTCACTTCTGGTTCTTCGACGGATCAAATCGAATCAGATCTAGTAGTTGAAGAGATCAAATTCTATGTTAATGGCCTGGAAGACGTTTTCCTAGTTTTCACCTACTAGAGCCTTCCCAAAATTATATTTTATGTTCCCAAGGCATAGAGGGTGTCAAGAAATTTCCAGAAAGTCTTCTCTAACCCAAATTTGATTCTCCAGTTGAAAGATATGGCCATTTGAATATTAGGGTTGTGGGGCGCAATATTTAAAGAGTCTTCCCTGGTCCACGTGGCGGCCTTGTGCACCTTGGAGATTCGGCCCTTCCCTTCAATCTTGAAATAGCACTAGACTGACATGTGACGGCCTCCACAAACTCCTTGGGGTCCCTTGTATTTTTCCTGAGTCTTTTTCTTGGCAGGCCAAAAAATCGACCACCCAAGTGGAGGCTTGGCACTTATTTGAGAACCTACCCCTAATTTTACCTTTGAAATGGCATCATGCTGACACTTGGCACCTTCCTCTGACCTACTTTTTCTTTGACTATTCAAACCCCCAAATCTGTCCCCTTTTTGAGTCTGGACACGTGGAGGCTCCGCGCTCGCTTAAAATCCCGATCAAGATTTTCCTTTGAAAGAGCATCGGGTTGACACTTGAGGCCTTCATAGGTCTTTGGACTTTCTAACGACCTCCTCTTACCTTTTAGGACCTTAGACTACGTGGCGAGCTAGCACTCATTTGAGCCTCCACTTTTGGATTTACCCTTAGAGATGCGTCACTTAGACACGTGGCAGTCTCCGCCAGCACTTCTATACTTAGCCTTTTTTAGGCCCGTCCTATTCGCCTTTTGACTTCTATTGAACATTTGCTACGTGGAGGGATGGTGCAAGTTTGAGTTTCCATCTTGGGCTCCCACTTTGGAATTGCGCCCGAGCTGAAACTTGGCCACTTCTGGCGAGTCGAGACTTTTAAATGGCCATGTAACTTTTGGGGCTCTAGACACATGGAAGCCTGACACTCATTTGAGCTTCCTTCTTTAGATTCAACTTTGGAGAAGTGCCATGCTGACATGTGGCTCTCTCCGTTGTCTCCTCCATAATTAGTTGATTTTTGGACTCGTTCTGAACTATTTTGAGCCCGAAGACTTCGGATCTTTGTCGTTTCTTCTCTTTCTTGCTCCTAGCTTCTTTGTGACGCTGCTCCTCCTTCTCTAACCTTGCTATTTTATTTCCAAGCCCACCTGTAACCTGTTAAATAGATTTAAGACATAGATTCACTCGACAAAGCCATTTCTTCTCTTTCTTCTTAGATAGGATCATTTAGTCTTTTGCAAACATCGTCACTCCATTGTTGAGTCCTTCTATGACCTGTTTACAAGATTCAAACATGCTTTCTTTGGTTCTTTCTATGTTGGGTCATGGCTGATCCAATACTTCTCCCGGGGGTGAAATATGGATAATGATTTGGTGACTCACAGGGGTATCTACCTACTAGATGAAGAGACCAGTGACCTTAAAGCATCCATTGGGCATGGAGTCAAGAATGATAGTCTCAAACCGATCTTTCTTATAAAATTGACCTTGACTACCCGCCTTTGCTTTGCCTCTACCTAATCCTCGAACTCCGCACACACGTCTCGCACTCTCAATTTTCATAAGAAATCTTGAAATAAGGATTCTAAGAGTAGAAAATTGTTTTACCCTAGGGCTTTCATCTGTCCCTGAAATGGACTATTTTGAAATGACTTTAGTTGCTCTGCATTTGGATTGTTTTTTGAATTTGCAACTATTACAGGCAACTATGATTCTTCTGCCATAAATAGTGAAGAGCCTGGCCTTGTGCACCTTTGGAGAAAAATGGACAAAACTTATATACAAAGACCAAATCATACATGCCTCAAATGAGACATGCAGAGTGTGCATAAGCACTTCTTCTAGAAACAAAGTCTACTCCTACTCCTAAACTAACTAGAGAGAAAGAATGTTAAACAAAGCTTGCTACATGAAGGAGAAGTATCTTCCCTTTCTCAAAAGGGGCAGCCATACAAATGATTTGACACTAAATATAACTACCTGTATGAGTGAAAAATTGACAATAAGCTGGTCCTCCACCCAAATCATCAAGGTATCAACATTAATGGAAAATACCTCTTCAAGTTGATTTACATTGGACTCCTGGAGGTATTGATGATGACCCTTGGTACTTTGATGCTCATCCTCATGCCCTGAAGTAGGCATGACTAGTTTTGGTTTCTCCCTTGGCTCCAATGAAGCCAAGTACCTGATTGGGCATGGTCTGATCCTTTGGATGTGCCCATTTCTCTGAAATTCAACTCCAAAAATGGAGTCTTCTTGTGGACCTTCTTGGATGGATGGTGTGAGAGAGATGATGACATCCTCTTCCTACCTTTTCTCTTCCTCGACAATAGGTTCTTGTGGTTGAAGACATTCTTTTGAGTCTGATAGGATATCAAACTCTTTACTATCCTATTGTAGAAAAGTCTCTCCCTTTTGCATGGTGATCTTAAAATCTTCATTATTTTCACCATATGAAGCCTCATCTTCAAATATGAAGCTAGTGAGTTCAGGATCCTCCAAAAAGTCATATTTTTGGAGAGGTTGAATGAGAGAGGGGTCTGCATTTTCTTATGTAACTGGCTCATGATTCAGTGCCTTTGAATCTATCTTGGTCACCTCCATATGCTCCTTTTTAACTGGACTTGGAGCTGGTTGTTCCTCTTCTTTCTCTTGTGAAGAACATGGAGGACTTGTATCTTCCAACCTTGGTTCCAGAGATACATTATGAGACATAGGCTTCTGCTCTTGAATTTCCTCCTTCATGGCAACATGCTCATATGCTTGGAAGGTGGTTGATGGAGGAAAAAATGGTGTTATCTCTTCAGGCTCTTCTCCATCAAAACAATCCTCCAAGTCAGACAGACAATCTGCCTCCTTGTTGTCCGATACAGTGCTCTACCTCCTTCATGGTGTTCTCCTAATCTAAAATTGACTCACCATGGTTCCCTTCATCCTCAAACATGAAGTTTGAAATCTCAAACTCTTCTTCAACATCAGAGCTTGAAGGGGATGAAGTGAAAGGAAGAACTGAAGGTTCTTCTCTAGCCTGCTCCACACTTGGAGCCTCTAAAACTATATGGTCCTCCTCTTCTGCTACAAACTCAGCCTCAGCCACCACCACTGGTTCTTCAACCCAAACCTCCTCTCTTGGCTTGACCATTAAGGGGATCTTTGTAAACCCAAATTTGGCAGCCCAACTCTTCATATTTTCTTTCATTTACTTTCTGTTGGGATCCTCTTGTTGTTGTTCTCCTTGACTGGATTCTTGAGTCTCTTCCCAACATGGGCTTGGGAAAGCAAGAGGAGTGGCAGGTTAGGGTTCAACTAGTTTTGCAATTGTTTGTGGTGGGAAGGGAGGTGGAACTTCTTATTTTTTTGGAGGGGATGACTGCTTGGGAGAGAAAAGGGGAGAAGAATTGAAATGGGGTGGAAGACTAGGAGATGGAGAAATGAAATCAACACTTGGGGTAGCAAGTGAGGGGCTTGACTCTTGCCTCTACTTGAAATGATAAAGATTGAGGAAGAGAAAATGAAAGATAGGGAGCTAGTGATTGACTTACCCATTGACAAGGTTGTCTCGCACTTTGCTCATAAGCTTCAATGTCCTCAATCCACTGTGTAAGATGAGGTAACACTTCAACCATGAAGTCAAGCTTCTCCTAAGGGTTGTAATGTCTTGGAAAAGGGCCTTCCCATGGACAAGGTGCCCTACAACCAATCTTAAATGCCTTCATTTGTGCTACACCCCTGGATTGCACCATGCTAGCCTCCATTATTTGAATCTTCTCCAAAAAAACATCCTCCATTTGATTGTTGTCATTGTATGCATACCCTTGCTCATGATAAGCTCCATGGCCAAACTGACTTTGACCCTGCTCATATGGGTAAGCACAATTACTTTGGATCTGATCATAGTGCTGATCTGGAGGAGTTGGAAAATGCATTGGAGGTGGATTACACTATTGTAGGTGTGAATTCCATGAAGGGAATGAAGTCATGATTGCACAACTTCATGAAATGGAAGAAAATGGGAGATATGGAAAGAAAAGTGAATGAAGATGGGTGGAAATGGATGGGAAAAGGTATACAACTTCATAAATGGGGTTGTTGACCAGATGGAGTCACCAGATGTGCTTGCATGTGCCTCAAAAGGCTGACCCTTAACAGGAACACATCAACTTGCTAAGATGAAGTGGTAAGGTGCTTCAGACCTATCCCACCGTGCCAAAACTGTTAGTGTGGTCACACGGTGGCTTATGATTTTCTATTGATAATGAGACACCTTAGAAAGATGGAAGATCTAACCTCAGTGTCCCAACAGGTGTGCCAAAATTTTTAGTTTGGTCACACTATGGCTTATGATTTGCTATTGATAACGAGACACCTTGGAAAGATGGAAGATCTAACCTTAGTGTCCCATCGGGTGTGCCAAAACTGTTAGTGTGGTTGCATGGTGGCTTATGATTTGTTGTTGATAATGAGACACCTTGGAAAGATGGAAGATCTAACCTCAATGTCCCACCGGGTGTGCCAAAATTGTTAGTGAAAAATCACAACACCCCCAAATGAGTTGTCAGATCTACTTTTCTAAGGTAGAGTCATTTGGTGTGATTCACATAACATTGAGTTTTCCCCAAAGTGTGGGACTTTGAAAATGGGAAAACTCTCCAGAGAAAGTTGGTTCTTCTTCCTAAACTACCTACCACAAGCTACTCCAAAGTGCAGGTGAAAACTAACTATCCTAATCTAACCATTCCAAGGGGACAGAGAGAGAGAGGGTGAAAGAGCCTACACTAAGTGGTGATACACCAGAATAGGAAGTGGATGATCATAAACCCAACTTCCTGAAATAGAGAGAGGTGAATAGAGGAGAGGGTGGATAGAATACACCACGCAGAGAGATAGATTTCACACAGACTCAACTTTGAAACCCCAAAACAGCTCCTAGGACCTGCAATAGACACCAAAAGTATGCACAGTATACCCTGTGACAATGAGAGGTAAGGCGAGACAACAAAATAAGCCAAGGATGGATAGATGCATCACAAAACAAATTTTATTTCTCCAAAATGTTACACAATGCACCATCAATGGGTAAGAGGCAATAAAATGCCATTACAAATCCATGAGAGGATGCTTAGACTTCGCATTCGACCTTAAGGAAGAAAGGGAGAGGGGGTAGAAAAGAAACAGTGCCCAACCATTTGAATGTGCCCCTTTATTACAATATATAGGAAGAATGTGAGAGAGAAGAGGGAAGAATTCGAATCCTACTCCAACCACCCTGAGATACACATTGAATCCCATTTTGAAATCTCAACCATTGAATATCAATGCCTTCTATAAATCTTCCCACAATATGTCACTTCTGGTTCTCCAGTGGATCAAATCGAATCAGATCTAGTAGTTGAAGAGATCAGATTCTACATTAATGTCCTGGAAGAATTTTTCCTAGTTTTTACCTACTAGAGCCTTCCTAAAATGATATTTTATGTTCCTAAGGCGTATAGGGTGTTGATATGTTTCCATAAAGTCTTCTCCCACCCAAATCTGATTCTCCAATCGAAAGATATGGCCATTTGAATATTAGGGTTGCAGGGCACAATATTTAAAGAGTCTACCCCTGTAGGGTCCACGTGGCGGCCTCGTGCACCTTGGAGATTTGGCCCATACCCTTCGCTCTTGAAATAGCACTATAATGACATGTGGTGGCCTCCGCAAACTCCTTGGGGTCCCTTGTATTTTACTTAAGTCTTTTGCTTGGCGGGTCAAAAAATATAACCCTACATGTGGACGCTTGGTGCTTGTTTGAGAACCTGCCCCCAAATTTACCTTTGAAATGGTGTCGTGATGACACTTGGCACCTTCTACCAGCCTTCCTTTTCTTTGACTATTCAAACCCCTGAAACTGACCCCTTTTTGAGACTGGATGCGTGGAGGCTCATGCGCCACTTAAAAGCCCAATCAAGATTTGCCTTTGAAAGAGCGTCCAAAGTTGACACTTGGAGGCCTCTCGCAGTCTTTGGAATTTTCAACCACCTCCCTCTTACCTTTTTGGACCTTGGACTATGTGGTGAGCTGGAACTCATTTGAGCCTCCACTTTTGGAATTACCCTTGGAGATGTGTCGCTTGGACATGTGGCAGCCTACGCCAAAGACTTCTATAATTAGCCTTTTTTGAGGCCCACCCTCTCTACCTTTTGATATCTCATTAACCATTTGGTACGTGGAAGGTCAATGGCACAAGTTTGAGTTTCCATCTTGGGCTCCCATTTTGGAATTGTGTTGAGTCGACACTTGGCCCCTTCTACCGAGTCAGAGACTTTTCAACGGCCGTGCAACTTTTGGGGCTCTGACATGTGGAAGCCTAGCGCTCATTTGAGCTTCCTTCTTTGGATTCAACTTTGGAGAAGCACCGTGCTAACACGTGGCTCTCTCGATATCTCCTCTATACTTAGTCAATTTTTGGACTTGTTTTGAACTATTTTGAGCCTAAAGACTTCGGATCTTCGCCGTTTCTTCTCTTTCTTTCTCCTAGCTTCTTTGTGACACTGCTCCTCCTTCTTTGACCCTGCTATTTTATTTCCAAGCCCACCTGTAACCTATTAAATAGATTTAAGACATGGATTCACTCGACAGAGCCGTTTCTTCTCTTTCTTCTTACATAGGGTCATTTAGTCTTTCACAGCCCCGCCACTCCATTTTTGAGTCCTTCGTGACCTATTTGTAAGATTTAAACATGTTTTCTTTGGTTCTTTCTGTATGGGGTCATGGCTGATCCAATACTTTTCCCGAGGGTGAAATATGGACAAGAAAATTATTTTACATCCAAGAAGATCACCTCCTCCTTTGAAACCCTAATTATCAAGGGTAAAACAAAATCACTTGATTTACACACCTTTGATATATTTCCGAATATATCAAATGAGCATCTAAAGTCCTTTTTATTTAAGGTGATCGAGTATGTCTCCTGAACCACCTTTTCAACCTAAAATGGTTGACACATATAACTAGGTTAGTGTATTTAATTAATAGAAACATAAATGATTCACATTATTAAATACTTACCTAATGTATATTACCTAGGTATGAATATTTAATAATAGAAAAGTATTTCATATTATTAAATATTTAACCTATATAATAATGATGGACCCATATTAATTAAAGGGTGGCCAACCCACTTAATCATTATATTCCAACAAGAAGAACACCCAAAAGTGATGAGGTGTGTCTTTCAATGCTTCCGAGATTATATATTTCATTTGAATCCTAGGAAGTGCTTCTTTGGCATACAATTTGGAAAATTATTGGGTTTCATTGTTTCACACGAGGAATAGAGGTAGATCTCACCAAGGTTGCAACTATTACATAGATGCCTCCACCAACAAAACTCAAACAACCTGCAAAGTCTACAACGAAAGATTCAGGTAATCCACCGATTCATATCAAAACTTGTAGATAAGTGCCATCCTTTTACACATTTGTTTAAAAGGGATGTTACCTTTAATTGGGGGCATGACTTGTTAAAAGGTCTTCTAATTGTTTGAGTCATATCTAGTTAATCCATTTGTTCTCATACCGCTTACCCTGTGAACCCCTACTGTTGTATATTTCACCTACCCAATTCACTATTGGTGCACTACTTTCCCAATATGACCTTGGCCACAAAGAAAGGGCAGTGTATTACCTTATCCGCACCTTAATTTCCTATGAGCTGAACTATCCTCAAATTGAAAAATCATGCCTGGCTGTGGTCTTTACATTTCAAAAAATTCCACTATCTCTTTAACAATAAGACCAAGCTAATATCTAAATTTGACCCTCTCAAATACCTCCTATCTAAACCTGCCCTTACAGGATGGATGGCTAATTTTATCATCCTCCTCAATGAGTTTGACATTGAATTCGTTCACCAAAAATCCCTAAAAGTACAAGTACTTACAAATTAGTTGGATGAATCTCCCTACCAGAATGAAATCATTGTTTCTAGATCTTACGCGATGCATCTATGATGTATGTTGAGGAATCTGTCATGTGGCAAGTCCAATTTAACGGGTGATTCACCTTTCATGGTTCAGGAGCAGGAGTGGTACTTATCACTCCCATTGGATAAGTTATTCCATATAAATTTCAGTTAGGGTTCCCTTACATGAATAACATTGCAGATTATGAGGTGATCATTGAAGGATTGAAACTAGCTACCACATAGAACATCAGACAACTACGAGTCATTGACAAATCCCAATTGATCATTAAACAAGTTAATGATGAGTACAAATTTAAAGATGAAAATATTGTTCCATACAATAAATTGGTTGAAACTCTGAAGAAGTGATTTGTATAGATTGTCTTTGAATAGAGGCCAAGATTGCATAATCACTTAGTAGAAACCATGACTACAATTGGGTCTTTACTATGCATTCCACTCCAGGAAAACAAAATGCTTTTCTCTATAGAATACTTGCAAGTACCTGCATACGACATGCCAAAATATTTTTAACATGTGAAGTTGTTGGTCCTCTGTCTCCATAGTACGATCCCATTTTTAACTACCTACAAGATGGCACTTTTCCCCAAATATCTCCCATACCAAGAAACAGTCCCTTATCCACTCAGTATATCATGTTATACCCTCCTAGAAGCACCCTCTATCATCATGGCTATGATGGGAATCTAATGCGTTGTTTTGATGTGACCTAGTCACCCAAGCATTGAAAGAGGTGCATGGAGGAGTTTGTGGAGCACAAACAAGTGGGATGGTCCTTGCTAAGAACTTATTGAGATTAGGTTACTATTGGCTTATGATGGAATCATACCATTAAAAATTTGTCATGAGATGTGAACTTTTTGAAAATTATGGAAATTTGATACATGTACCAAAGACAGGCTTTGTAGCCCATTACAACACCCCCGGTCATTTTCAAAATGGGGACTTGATCTCATAGGGAAGCTCACTCCAACTTCCTCATATGACCACACTCATATTATCACCGCCATCGTACTTAATTAAATGGGTAGAGGTTGTGCCTCTCACTTATGTAATCGGTGTGCAAATTTCCAAATTCATAATGAACCATCTCATTTTCCGTTACGGCATCCCCTCCACCATTATAGCTAATAATGGTAATTCGTTCAAGAACAAGATGGTCAAAGCATTGTGCCGGTGATTCTAGATCCGACTTAAGTGGTCAACCCCCTATTACCCTAAAGGTAATGGATAAGTTGAAGCCACCAATAAAACCCTTGTTCATATCATGGAAAAGATGGTTAGCAAAACCGGCCGTAATTGGCACCTACAGATCCATCCCGCCCTTTGGGCCTATCAAACCTCCATTCACACCCCTACTGGTGTTACTCCTTATTCATTAGTCTTTAGCACTGAGGCCATTATACCCTTGGAAGTTGAGCTTCCCTCCTTGAGAATATCTCTTCAGGACTATCTAGACAAAGACAAAGACTACATGGTAGCTTGGCTAACAGAGTTAGAGATACTAGATGAGAAGCATATGAGAGAACTCAATCATTTGAAGGTTTATCAAAACCGAGTATCACGAGGATAAAAAAATAGATCATACCTCATCAATTTGAGGTAGGAGATCTCATTTTAAAATAAAACTAGTTTAACACAGTCAAGGATCAAGAAAAGAAAGGCAAGTTTGAGCCCAACTAGTTAGGACCATATGTTGTGGTCGTTAAGTACGGTTCAGGGGCATATAAAATGGATCACTTAGATGGTGAGGAATTAAAGGAACCAATGAATGTAATTCATCTCAAGCGGTTATATGCTTGAATATGAGGTTCCTCATAAAAGAAAGAAAAAACAAGCAAAAAAGAGAAAAAAAAGAAAACGGGTCGTCCAATCAGTGAAAACCACGCAATTGTGGCACATGGACAATTCCTTGGGTGACAATTGGTTTTCGGCGCTTAAGGAGGATCCATTGTTCACAATAAACTCTCATAGCTAGATGGATAAAAAAACACTTATATCTAGGGTTAGTTTTCCTAGGTCTAGGGATCTTATTGAACCTATCTTTCATGGCCTGGATCTAGTTGATCTATTCTTGTATCTATGTGAAGGAACTTCCTTTGTATGTTCTCATCTACCATTGGGGAACTTTCACACTTTCATAGTTTTACACATCACGCATGGAATTCTTTCCTTGTACATCCCCTCTATCACTGGGGGCATCCACACTTCTTTGGTTTGTTGTACATAGCTTCAATTTTTTTCAGAAAACACAAAAACATTCAAACATTTTAGAAGAAATACCCTAAACATTTGAGAAAATATTTTTAGGGAAAAAATTAAAAAAATTATTTGAATAATATCCTTGAAAATTTATCTTTGAGATGACACCAAAAATAGTAGAAAAATGATTCAAAATTGTCCCGTAAAAATAAAGTAGTGGTTTTATTACTTTTAGTTGTCGGTTTGTAGAGTTTTGATTGCATTATCTTTCCATGTTGTTACTTTAAGTTAGATTCATTTTTTTAGTTTAAAGTGTTACTTTAATCTGTTGTACATAGGCATTGAGTTCATTTTATCTTGCATACTTGTATATAATTGTGTTGTATTAGTTAGATTTGATTAAATTGTATTTTTTGTTTGTGTTGTATAGTTTGTTGTCATCATAACATCATATCATCTATCATCTATCATCACATCTATACATCATATATCAATAAAAATCTAAGCTACATAATCATGAACATGAAAATTAAACATGTATGCTAAGCTACATCCATATAATATCACCAAGAGGGGAAAGAGGGACCGCCTTCTGTCCCCCTTAAACATAGACCATAATAAAAATGTGGATAATCATAAGTATCACATATAAAACAACATGATATCATCTATTGTTATCTCATACACAAAATGTGATAAGTAGAACATGAAACATATCATCAAAACATGTGATATCATCTATATGCTATCTCATAAATCAAAGAACATGTGATACAATCATACACATCATAAATAAGTCCATAATCATCATTATCATCATCATAATCATATAACATATCAAAATCAAATGTCCATGTACAAAGTGTCTTGATACATCTAGATACAAAATATGCCATCGTAGCATGAATCAAAAGGATCCTTCATCACAAAACATAATAAAAAATGATACATAAACTTCGATAAAAAAATGAGCTTTCATATCAAGGCATACATACATACATGCGTCGTGTATACATCATGACTCAAATAGAGTCATGTATGACTCAATACTTTGTGGGGATGTCTTTCTCTCGAGGTGGTGGTGGAGGGCCCATAACCCATGGACCCTGGTGGAATGGATACTTCCCTGTCTCTGCTACCCTAATAACTACTCAACTAATCCAAATAATGTTGATGGTCTTTATGATCTCATATACATCAATGTCTCGACTATAACTAGGTGTTCTCTTGATCTCTAGGATAACCTCAAAATATAATGATTGATAATAAGAAGCCCTGCCATTAGATGTCACGAAGTCCATGTGAATGTGCGGTGTCACCGTAACTCCATCAAAGGTGCATTGGAATAAGGCTACCTCTGCATATTGTCTAGAAATATCAGCCTAGCCCATTATCTTCTCGAGATCGAGCTGATCTCACTCCACTATGACTGCCTATACATGTGTCCCAAAGGGCCCACAACTGGTCTCTCTCTAATTGGATCTTATATCACTTTGTTGTAATCTATTGTACCTAAGCTTCCAACTGGTCTCACTCACCCTAGAGCTGTGTCCTATCTACCACTGCCTATTCCCTCTTAAGAATAATCTTGTCTCACTCTGTAGTGACCGGAAGCTAGACCGCTATGACCTGTTGTAGCTAATTTACTGCAACATTTCTAGCTCACCCGCACACCGGGAATCTACTCCCATCCCCCACCTCTGGGACTCTACGGTAGAGTCTCCCAACCATCTCCTCCACCTCTTTCTAGGCAGGTGTGGTGGAGTGATAGTCTGATCTTATTGTTGAGGATATTGTGCATGGTCCTATGGAAGTACCTATTGTAATGGAACATCTATCCCCACTTGCATACCCATCTAATCCATCAGGGATATGAACATGCACATGTGGCTATTGAGGAACATGTCTTGGTACTCTCTCGTGCCTACCCGTGGCCCTAATCCTTCCGGTGGCCTTGTCCCTGTCCACTGTCTTGGTCCTTGTCCTCCACCTCCATCACCCCCATTATCTCCATTTTTTCCATCATATCCATCATCATCATCACTATCATCATCCTCCTTACTATCCCGTTGAGCCCCCATCGTCCTCTCCCTCTGCGGAGCATACTCTATTGGTGGTCACACTCATGCATCCCATGCAGCCTATGGAATAGTTAAGCCATCTAGGAAGAACTATAGGGTACCATACCACATAGGTCATTATACATCCTTGATCCATGATCTATCATAAAGGAACCCATACCTACAAAACCATCTCGCTCAATCTTTCTCTAGTCCACTATGGCCTAATCGAGGACCAATAGTAAATGTCTCCCTAGAATGTCATCCATACCACATCTCATCCTTTGGCACATCCTGAGCTACCCAAAATTGTTGTTGTACTCTGTTAACCTTGTAGTTCTCCCTGATATATCCATGGCTGCCAAACATAAAGTGCTCAACCATAACAATGTTGAGCTCAACTACGTCCTCGACCACCGACAATGTCTGTAAGTCCTCCAAATGATCATCCACGATGTGAATATCATCTAACACACCATGATAGAAGTATGTATCTCCCATGTGACCTTTTACATCATCATTAACAGGGGCCCATTAAAGACTGAGGGCTCATCAGGAGCTTGATCTCACAAATCTTTTGTAGGGTGACTAATATGGTCCTGAGCCCATATCTGTAAAAGGGTCACTGGATCCACCGTCTTCTAACGGTAGTAAGTGATAAAGCAAAGATCCCGGTAAGATAAATGTGCCGGTATGCACTAGCCCCAACAATAGCACTCTCCCCTGAGTAGACCTCGATCACCATAATCAATCCTAGAGGGAATGATGTGATTTTCTTGTCAAGAATTAGAATGCCACCGAAAGAGCCATGAGATAGGTCAACACACAATGTAATCTTGACTCCACAATACACTGATGCATATGAACTATCATACCTCATCGAGGTATCTCATCACAACCAAAAAGCTTAGTCAAATTGTGTAAGATGTGTAGCATCGGTCTCATAATCAATCAAAGCTACCTATGATTGGGACTCGTAGGATCCTCTAAACATCCTCTAATGTAATCATCATCTCACCGGTAGGAAGACGAAAGCATTGGATCTTGTTGTGTCACCACTCAAATAAGCTTTTGATCCATGGTAATGTGAGGCATATGTGCCAGAAAGCTAAGTCCTATCACATATAGAGTGATATCTAAACACTTCCTCTTGCATCGTGAGAGGGTAACATCTAAGTTGGCCAAACGGCCATGTTGCTTGTGCACCTACAAAATAAAACAACACACTTGTTATATTTTATTCCTACCTAACCTCATCTAACACTTAGCCTCATTAATTACCATGTTCTTTTAAGACATTTTTATGTTCTTTTAATACATTTTTCTATGTTCTTCTAAGACATTTTCCTATGTTCTTCTAAGACGTTTCCTACATTCCTCCAAAGACCAATATTTTTTATTCTAAGTATTCAAGAACACATTCTCGATGCATGCACACCCTTGGCAACACATGCACACACCTTTCAAAGCATATGCACGCACAACAACATATGTACCTATGTTTTGGCACTTGCACTCACATATTATAATTTGTGCATGTAAACACTATTCTCCCCTTCTTCTCGATGCATACGTGCCTCCAAGATGCATGCACACACTTTTTAGCGCGCTCACCTATGTGCACTTGTTTTAGCCCCCTCGGATGCTTGCGTACCACTTTTGATGCATGCACGTATGTGCATCCACATTTCAAAACATGCGCGTATACATACCCATCTCCCAGGGCATACATGAACCCGATAGCCTATGTGCACCCCTAAAGTGCACACATGCGTTATCACCCCCTCTAAGTGCTATTAAATGCTAAAATTAACAAAGAAGGATAGGGTACTCATGTAGGGTCCATCATCACAAAAATACACATACTCTTGAACAGTGTCTACACACCTCATACGCCTCTACGAACTTGTTCCATCTCTCCTCATGGTCAAAGCAAAAGTGAATAGTAAATCAGCAAAGGGTCAGTATCAAATTAATTACTCGCGATGATTTTACCCCCTCGGGAGGGGCATCTATGGTCATTTTGACCCGCCATGATGCCTTCTCACCTACCATAATGGCGGAGATGTGTGATTTACTTTCTGTGAGCATTTTAACTTCCTCTATTACCCATCGTGATGATTATTTTTATTAAATAATTATTTTTGACCCATTTTCTTCCCACCGAGGCATATTTTTGCTACACGCCACCTATTTTTTCACTATGAAACATTTTTCTTGCTTTTAGATGCAATTACACTTTCTATAATTCTTCTAACCGATCAAGAAATCTAAAAATTGTAAAAATCATAATGGTCCAACAAAATTTTAAAAAAAAAAAAAATCGTAAAAATGAAAAAATGAAAAAAATTTAGTAAACATCTCACACGTGGCTGAAATATTTGTCAAACACATGGTATTCATCTCATATATTTCTTGCATTTCCATGTGTTTTCAAACCAAACAAATCGTGGATCATTTGAATCTACAACCATTTATAAAGATAGACTACTTACTTCGCTTTGTAATCTGGGCACAACGAGTTGATCGGTATTATTTCACAACACACAATGTTTTTCATTGGACCCAAGTGTCCTTCATCAATTCCCCTCGCATGTATCCTTTCTTGGGGCATCATTTTTAACCCTTTTCATTTATCACGAACATTTGGGAACTAAATCTCGATAACAAAACATTTGTACAACTTTCTTAAATGTTGTTGGTTTGAGTATGTGTGTTTGTACTTATTTCCTTGTTAGATTAGCTTGTTTACTTCTCATATTGCATTGCATTTTGTATGTTGCATGGAGTTGGAATTTTAGCAATGGAAAATTGTTCATACTATGGATTTTCATGTCATTCTACACTTCTGTCGTATGCTTATATTTTTAATAAGGACTGATGATGAATATTTCTAGCAATGTGATGAAAAGAATATTGTTTTGAATGATACTGGATCGCTGATAGCTAAATATCTCTTCCTCTTTCTTTTTCATCTTCTTTTATATCCCCTTTCTTCCCTATTCTACTATTTCACGTGGGGCATCCTATCTCCCCTCATTCTTATTTTCGATTATCGATCGACCTCTTCCATCACCCCATCAACACTTGAGGGGGCATCCTTCACTCTACTAATTTTTCTTCCACTCCTTCAAAAATTGTAGTTATTTGTGCTTTTCTACTTTCTTTGAAGTGGCGTAGCTTACGCCACCCCAAAGAGGGGAAAATGTAGACACCTATAGTTTAATAAAAGCAAATTTATTACCAATTTTTCACTAACTATTCCATTCATCGTCGTTTAACTACACTAGGCTAGTTGAATAACCCACCGAACTCTCTCTAAACTTCTAAACCAGACAAATTCCCCTCTAAATGGATTTCACAAGCATATTCCCATTAATTAAACCACTTAGGGTTAATTAATTCACCTTTGACTTTCTAAAAGGCACTTAGCTTTCTAAAAGTGCATGTCACTTTCCAAATGCATTTTCATTTGCATTTCACCTTTTGGGATTTTGTCCCACATGCATCCAAAACCTCCCTTTCTTGAAAACATAAATATATAAATAGACCTCTACCCCTCTCACTTCTCCCTAAGAACACTTCTCCTTCTTTAGGCTAAACTATAGTATTTTGTTAGGATTTAGAGCATTCTTCATTATTATTGAGCTATCATTATCTATTGCATTTTCCAAACTCAAGCTTGAGTAAATGAGAAGAACCATATGGCCTTATAGCCATTAATGGTGAGCTCTCATTCTCAAACCCTTGAGCATCAAACAATCAAAACTGATTGTTAGGATCTTCATAGGTTCATATTTTTATAGATTTCAAAGAGTAGAGAGTAATATACATGTTAGTTTGATGTTTTTGTCAAATTTATAATGCATGCATACGAGTAGCTCTTGTTAATCTCTTATCTAGATGGTTAATAATTAAGTTATTAAAATTTCCGTGTTTCTTTAAGTGTTTTAGCCTTATTTCTATAGATTTTCAAACTTATATATGTCCACACCTTGTATTATCAGTAACTTTGGCATGAGGTATATCATGAATCTCCAAAGTTTGATTGTTTACACAAAGTATTTTGCGCCAAAGAACATCAAATTGGCCTCTGGAGGAGCTTCTGTATTTTCTTGTTTTTCTGCTTTGGTTTGTCTTTGGTAGAAGGTTTGCAATTAGAAGAATTTTGGATCATATAGGCCTTTATGCACATGATATTGGTGCAGTGATATTGAATATGAGGCATGTTGTAAGGAAAGCAACATTTAGACTCCTTAGCCATGTTGTTACGAACTGGAACTAGAGTTTGACTTGTGCTTGAAACCTTTGGAAGAGGTTGTCTTTGGAGGAACAAATTACAATGGAAGATATGCATTAGTATGCCATCTATCATTATATTGATTCTAACCATATCTTTGGATCCCATACTATTTCTACCAAAGCTGATTGTTTTGGTTCTACACCGATTATAATTATTTCGAACGCTTGCGCCCTCTACGCTTTTCTAAAGATATAACTTTGTTTGACAATTTTCTAATCGGGATTTCATCTTTTCATCTTCTTTATCTTTGTGTGGGAGAGTATGATGTGCATGCAACTTGTTGCATGCTTTTCTCAAGAACAACGGAAACAAAAGGATGGGGTGCTTAAGAATTCTTTGGAAATAAGGTCATAGGCGATCTAGGCACTAACTTGCCTTCCCGAATAATACTATTTTTTTCCTTATTGCAATATTTTAAGTAGTAAGTAAGGTTCTACCTCCCATGGATTGAATCATGACTAAGACGTCACTATTTAGATCCTTTAGATAGTACAAGAAAGTATGTTGGGCATAGGTCTTACCACTTGAGGGATTCTATCCCAAGTTTTCTAGAATCTGATATTGAAATCATTCATTTGCTTGTTGGGCGCCATCTTTGATGTAGTCAGTTGCTCCACATGTGATAGGTGATCTTACTTGTCTTCAAAATAATTGCACAGAGTTGTACCAAGCTTGTCCCAGATGGTAATAGATGTAGGTCTCAAACCTCTGTACCACTAGAGTGTTTTACCTTTGAATGAGGTTTCGAACAACTGGATACTACATCATCATGCGTGATCAAGTAGACAAATAAAACATTTGCTATATCCTAGATATGCTCAACAGGATGTTAGGAAATAAGGGATAAAATATATAGAACAATCCCTCATAGAATTGCAATAGTAGAAACTAATATGCAATAAATATTACAGATCTAAAATAAAAGTGTAGAATAAAAAGAACACAACACAAAGAGACAATATTTAACGTGGTTCACCTAATTCGGATACATTCACCAAGAATCACTTTCTTAGATTTAATTACAAGACACCTCTTCTCTCAATACAATACCTTGATCTCGTTTGGAGCTATGCTAAAAAAATCTACTGAATTCACACTCGAATTCACACACATCTGCAATGTTACATCAACCCTACCATATGCACAAAACCACATAAGTAGACAAATACTTAAGTAGTTTTATAATACCATGGGTATTAAAACCATGAGCCAAAATTGTCCCATAAACCTATGGGTCAAAATTCCCACCCATATGAGAAGAACATGTTTCCTAAAATATCGGGCATGTTTTTGAGGAAAAAAAAGGCTCCACAACATAACATAGGGGTGACTTGATTCTCACCAATAAATTATGGAATAGTTTTGAGTGTGGCTACTGGAATATCATGTTGCACATTTAGATTGAGAGGGATCCCACTAGTAAAGCTGGAATCTTTTTTTAGAGGACATTCTTTGGAGCACCATGGCGGGGTGCGTAGGTCTATTTTGAGGAGGAGTGGAATGTGCACAATGTGCTTTGGGGATAGAGATGCACACACAGGTGTTCTAATATGTATTCTTCTTGGAGATAGCTAGAGAATTTGAAAGATGATTTAGTTGTTTCACTTTGTCTCATATGCACTCTTCTCATAAAAGGCACTCAAGATTGTTGAAAATAGAGGATATGGGAATGTATTGGGAGTCATCAGATGTGTTGAAACAAGCCTCCAATAGCTAGAAATTTCTAAATCACACACTAAACTTAGCAATGATAGAATTTGAGCTTTCAATGTTGGTCCCATCGGGCATGCCGAAACTATTGGTTCCTCAAACATGAACCCGTGTCTTAGATCTAGAATAAATGATTTGTTTATTCAAGCAATGGGACTTTCTCCAAGTTGTGGGAACTTGCCCACTTGAGAAAGACCTTCGGGAAGGCCGGTTCCTCTACCGATTTCTACTTGCTAATAATAATCCTAATGCTTTGGAAAGGAAACTAAGCTAAAAATGTCAAGGGACCGAGGATATAAGTGTAAATTGAAAATGGAAAACTAAACTATGAAGGCTATAGCACCAGAAAAAGTGGGATGAACACTATTCGTTTTGAGTGAAAACTAAGTAGAAATCATATAGAGAGGCCAAACATGTGTAACAAAAACCAAACATGTGAAACACAACAAGAAAATGGAGCTATAAGGGATTTAAAGTGACATAGAAAAAACACAATGTGAAAGGGAGGAAAGAAAGAATAATAGAAACACGTCAAGGCAGAGAATAGCCACAAAATGATGATTTTATTACTTCTAAGGATGCACAGTCCATTACAATGGTGTATGAGGCTGATATCCACATGCAAGAGCTAGATCTAGAGGTCTGTAACTCAAAATATAATGATGGAAAACCATTAACAAATACTAGAAGATCCAAAATGTCCAAATACTTACAATGATCCAAGCTCTTACATTTATAGATGTATCGATAAGAGAGGGATAAGAGAAGGAGGAAAATTCATATTTTGAATAATAACCACCAACATCAAACAATAAATATATGTAAATTTTCCTGCAATATGTTAAATCTACTTCTCCATATCTATATGGCATGTAGAAGAAGCAAGAAGGGTGATATCTGCATTAAATCAGGTGGTTGGAGCAATCAAATCCTGTGTTAATGGCGTGATAGATGTTTTCTAGTTTCTCACCAACCAAATCTCACTTAAATTTGAATTTTAATGGCCTAGAATTTATCCCACATCATAAGCTTTCAAAAATGTTGGGTGCATGAGGATATGAGCACTCGACCGAGAAGTTATGAGTGTTAGAAGATCCACAGTGCAAACTGGACACATAAGACACGTGGTGCATGCTAACTAGCTAAACGATTGGCCAACTATTGATTAGTTTTTTCATTTTATGCCACATGTCACTCATTGGCTTATTACAAGGATTTGGCACCCAGTTGGCACACTTTGATTGGTTGCATGTAGCTCACTCAAGGTATGATACATAAAGTGGAATAGAGGGTGGAAAAAAAAGTGTGAAGGTAAACACATGAAAGAGCAGGGCGTGGAAGGAAAAAGAGGAAGGGTGCATATAAAAGTGATGTGCACATGAGGAATGGGAGAAATAACTAAGGAAGAAACATATGGTGAAGGCACAACTATTACAAAGTAATGTGTGGCAGCGAGGAAAGGGCACATGAGAATTCCAGGGAAAATTGATTTTTAAGCAAGTCTGGGACGCGTGCTCAAGGTGCATGAAATGTTAGAAAGAAGGTAGATGCATGAAAGTGCATGCAAGGGGAAAATGGAACAATGAGGGAAAGTAAAAGAACAAGTGAAGGAAAGAAGGAGCGCATAAGGACGTGTGAGTAATTTGTAACCAAGGAATGTGCGAAAGGATTAATTAAATTGTGTGCATCCTATAATGTAGAACCTCGAGCTAAATTGGAATTATAATTTGTCCAAATAACTAGGGGAGTTATTTAGGAAAACAATATTGATGAATTTTAGGGCCATATTCATGTTAGATGAAGGAGATTAGTAGCTGGAGCATCCATTGGGCATGAATTTTTCTTAAAGGATTGCCCTTGAAATCACTCTAAAACGTATTGTGAACTTTATTCGAATCTTACAAAACTTCTCAAAACTACTAGAAGGTGAATGATGTCCTGAAAGAAACAAAAGAGCATACGCAAGAATCTCTTAGAAAAAAATAACTATGTATAAACAAGACAATGTGCTAGCAGTGCACTTGGAGGAATTAAAACTACTCTAATATATATACAAGATGATGCAAAAAAATTAATGAAAGGTTTTGAGATAGATCCCATTGACTAGGATTGATAGGGTGCCCCCATCAATATGAGATAACGCGAACGAATTAGCTTCCTTGCAAGAAATGATAACATATGGACCACTCCAAAGTGCATCAAACTTTGAATGATGCCCTAGTTTGGTTCATTCAACATCCAATTTTAAGACCAAGTCACCAACTTTGAAAGTTTTAGGCCTAGCCTTTCTATAAAACCACTTCTTTGGTAATTGATGATGTTGTTCTAACTTGATCATAGCATATTTCCTTGATTTTTCAAGTTCAACTAGATATACCATTCTAATTTCTCTCTAGTCTGTGCCTTCAAATTCCTACTTGGTGGGAAAGCTCTAATGAAGGTAATTCAAGAGATAAGGGGAGTCTATCTTCTTTACCGTAGACAAGCTTGTAAGGTGAAGTACCTATTGCCTTCTTTACTTTGTGATCCTATTTTCCCACATTACACGCAAGACCTTTATATGCCACTATCTTTGGCTGATGTTCATTGTGCATTACATGATTTTGATCAGATTCTTATTTGTAGACTTCCAAACCATTGTCCTAAGGGTAATAGTTAGAAGAAGTATTCGGATAAATAACCAGGCTAAGAACCCAATCAATGATTCTAGTACCAAGGAAGGACTTTACATTATTTTAAATAATTATCTGGGGAATGCCAAACCTTATTTCAATACCTTCGAGAAAGTTTAGAATGACTGACTTGGCTGATTCTTTGAGCACGATAGCTTCCGTCTATCTGGTGAAGTTGTTCATAGATGTTAGCACCCACTTATGGCCAATGCTTGAAAGAAGGTTGATCATTCCTATGAATTCAAGATCCATTGTGGAAAATGCTGATTTGTTTGGATTGGTCGAAGGGGAAGCACTTCCAATTTCTTCTTTCCTATAAAAAAGTGCATTCTTTACATTTCATGATCCACTTGTGTGTGTCAGTGAATAGGGTAGGCCAAAAGACTCTTGCCATTATAATATTCATTGTTGTAGTCTTGGTAGAGAAGTGTGCACCAAATAATCCATCATGAAATTTTGCTAACACTTTTTCAATTTGTGAGTCATCAATACATTTTAACAACATTCCATTAATATTATTCTTCAAGAGAAGGTCATCAATCAACACATATGGGATAGACGCAGCCTCGTATGTCTTATTTTTCCTTATTCAAACCAAGAGGGTATGCACCTTTAGAAAGGTAATCATGTCCTTCATCTAATGGCACACACTAGGGTTTGCATTGTACTCAGTTCTATGCACGGGAGATCCTCATCCAAGAATAATGAAGTCTCAAGTTCATTATGCACATCCTCAACAAGTTATTTATAGAGCATGCTACCTCTTACCAGCTTTGTGGCTTTTATAGTCACATCATACTCCATGATCTTGGTCACCCATCTTTCTCTATTCTCACTGATTCCTACTCCCACGATAAAGTCTTGGACAACTAAGTGTGAGACTAAAAACTTGATATGATTTGTGGTGAGCATAGTCTTGAATTTCTTGGGGTACACATGATCGCATAGACATGTTTTTCCATTTGATCTGTATTTCAACTCATAATCATTTAGTTTCGAATGAATAAAGCTACTTGGTTGTTCTAGTCCTCATTCATTTTCTTTTGTCAGGATAAGCAACAACACTTGTATCAATGTCATAAGCATAAAGTATTAAATCATTTGAGTAATCCGGGTTGATGAGTGTTGGCGCGTAAGAAATTTCTTGCTTAATCTTGTTGAAGTTATCCCTTCCTTCTGTTGTCCATTTGAAGAATATTTCCTTCTTGAGCATGAGGGTGATGGGCCTTACCAATCCTATAAAGTTAGAAATGAAGCGCTTAACAAACTTTATTTTTCCAAGGAAGGACTACAATGCTTTCTTGTGTGTTGGCAAGGAAAGATCCAGGATGGTTGAAACGTGCTCAAGATTAATAGAAATGAAATCCTTTGAAACTACATACCCAAAAGCTTTCCCCTTTCCACTGTAAAATTGTACTTCTTAGGGTTAAGAGATACCCCAAAATTTATGCACATCTCTAAGGCTTTCTCTAGATGTGCCATATGATTTGTGCTCTACTTTGAGATGACAATTATATCATTAGGTAAAGCAAGATGAACTCATTTATATAACCCTTGAAGGAAATGTCTATGGTGCGTTGAAATGTCACATCCACATTTGAAAGACCAAAGGGAATCTTCTAATATGCATATGTTCCCCACTTGGTTGTAAACACTATTTTGAATTGATCCTCTTCCTTGAATAGGATCTGATTAAAGCTAGAGTACCCATCCAACATAGAAAATCTCTGCATGCCACCACATTCTCGTAGAATTTTCTCCATAGAATTCAAAGGATAACGATCCTTAAGGGATGCCTTATTTAAATATTTGAAATCAACACAGATTCTAATTTCACCATTCTTTTTGTGCCTTGGAACAAGATTCTCGACCCATGTATAGTATTTGATTGGAAATATGATCTATGCCTCAATGCATTTATACAACTCTTTCAACATGAGGGGATCTATTTTTGATTGAATCACCTCTTTAGCTTTTGTGTGGTGGGCTTGATGTTAGGACCAAGGTCAATGGAGTGTTGAGAAACACTTGGATCAAATCCTTTGAGGTGTTCATACTCCCATAAGAATATATCATCGTATTTTTGATAAGGTCAAAGGCCTTCTTTTCTTCACGTGCACAAGCTTTATTGAGAAAAAAATATTTCCCGCACCACAATAGTAACTAGATTACGAGTCTTCTTACACTTTGCACGCATATTCTTTTCTTCACCCTTGAACTCATCATTAGGGATAAATATTTTCTCTAAGGTGACTAGCCCTTTAGGCAACTTATTTTTCTTTAGCTGGATCACTTGGTCACCATAGTTGTCATGCAAATCAGCTTGCATGCTTGAAGAGAACTCAACTTCATTTTGAATGAACTAGACGATATGCACGTCATTGTCAAAAACTTACTATCTAGTATTTTTGTTTATAAGGGATGGTCTGATTACCATTTTGACATGATTAGTGTTTCCTTTAATAAATTCCTCTGCGGAGAAAACTACGACCTAAGTGCGACCAAATGATCAGCTTCTTTTTTCATCTTGTGTGGGACCACTTGTAAATTTAGAGCATCAAAGATCTCAAGGAGGTCCCAAACTATATTTTTATAAGATTTGAGAATCTTATTCTTTATCATACACTTATTTGTGACCAGTGGATAACCAATTCTATTTCCCTAATCATTTGTAGTGCCTTAATATATCTCTTCTATACCATGAGAATACCATGCACCAACACCTCATATTCTGTAACATTGTTAGAACAATAAACTACAACCTATGTGTGATGAATAATTTATCATCCTTGGGAGAGATGAGAACAACACCTACACTGCAACATTACTACTTCGAGATCCATCAAAGTATAACTTCCACATACCTTCTTCTTTAATGATGTAATAGGTACTAAGCCCGGTTCAAAAGATTCAAGCTATTGAACATATGGATCAAATTTGTGGTGCCTTTCCACCCACTCATCTAGCACTAAGTTAGGTAGAGGAGGAGGGACAAGCTGCTCTTCAGAAACTGAAACTTGTTTTTCTTGGATTAAGTAGTTGGCTTGGATATAAGATGGGTCATATGACTCAACATGATAGGAAAATATTAGCTCATCTTGTATGGTAAACTTGGTACCATACCTTGTCTTGAGTAACATATCTGACCAATCAAAATACAAATGACCCCCCACTTTGGTAGTAAAATCCCTTGATAGACATATGGAAAAAAAAGGAGGTAGGTCAATGATTGACATATCTTGAGTTATATTGAGGCTTGGACATGCATGTAGGGTTAACTCAAGACCTTGTATGACTCCAAAAGTGGTAACAGTTGATCCATCAAGTTGCAGGACTCCCTTAAACAAGGGGCTATACTTAAGACCTAGGACATCAACAATTTTCTTTGGCATGACAGAAGTACTAGCGCTGAGTTAATTATACAATTGTGCACAAGGTGTTTGCCTATGATCAAAGACATATAGAAGGGTGGGGTTTTGATAACCTTATTTACTTGCTTCATCTCTTCTTTAAAAACATTAACAATAGTGTGTAGTTTTGGGAAGCTAGGTTAGCACGTGGACGTTTGATCAAAGCTTCGTGCAATAGGTCACACTGAGATGGAATGGATAGGGCATCTCACATTATGACATTTATATTCATCTTCTTCATCAGGTCCACAATGTTGAATGGAAGGCCCAAAAGCTTGTGCGTTTGGGGCACAATAACCTCTCTTTTTATTGTTCAAGCACGGGAGTTTGACCTACCAAAGGAGGGGCACAAAATACTTCAAGGGGAGCATTGTACGGAATCTCGTGCATAGGAAATTATGTACCTTTACTATTGGATGCCTTGGCTACATCTTTTTGCTTTTGAGGACCAGCCCATGTGGCTGGAACTAAAAGTTACATGCTTAAGTGCTGCATTCTCTTCTTGTACCTTGTATTATCAGCATCTTCGGTGTGAGGTCTATTAGGACTCTCTCAGCATCTTGATTGATTGCATATAATTATTTTTCCCCAAAGAACATCACATTGGCCTCTGGATAAGCTTCTAGATTTTCTTGTTTTTCTACTTCGGCTTATTGCTAGAAGGTTCATAGTTAGAATATTTTTGGATCATATAGGCCTATGCGTGCATGGCATTTGTGTAATGATATTGACTATGAGGCATGTTATAAGGAAAGCACCACTCGGACTCTAAGACATGTTGTTCGAATCTGGAACTAGTGTTGACTTGTGCTTAGTGCTAGAAGATTTTGTTCTTGAGGAACAACTTACAAGGGAAAATGCGCATTAGCATGCCATCTATCATTTTTTTATTCTTCCCATATCTTTGGCTCCCATACTAGTTCTGCAAGGTCTATTTTTTTGGTTCTACGCCTGATTAGAATTATTTATGAAGGCTTGCGCCTACTACTTTTCTAAAGATATAACTTTGTTTGAAAAGTTTCTAATTAGGGATTTCATTTCTTCATCTTCTTTCTACTACATGGGAGAATATGATGTGGATGCAATCGGTCAGTTGCACTTTTTCTCGGGAACAGGGGTAAAAAATCCTGGGGTGATTGAGATGTCTCTAGAAACAAGGGCATAGGAGGCCTAGGTGCTAACTTGTCAGCCTGAATAAGACTATTTTATGCCCTTATTGCAATATTGTAAGCAACAGGTAAGGTTATACCTCCCATGGATTGAATCATGACTGAGATGTCACTATTTAGAGCCTTTAGATAGTACAAGAATGCATTCTGGGTTGTAGGCCTTACAACTTGAGGGATTTTGTCTCAAGTTTTTGGAATATGATATTGAAATCATTAATTTTCTTGTTGCGCGCCCTCTTTGTTGTAATCAGTTACTCCACATGTGATAAGTGATCTTACTTGTCTTCAAAATAATTACACGAGATGTACCAAGCTCATCCTAGGTAGCAATAAATGCAAGTCTCAAACCTTTGTACCACTAGAGCACTTTGCCTTTGAATGAGGCATGCAGTAGCTTGAGTGCTATATCATCATGCATGATCAAGTAGAAAGAGCATATGTTTACTACATCCTGGATATGTTCAACGAGGGATGGCCTGATTCTCACCAATAAATTATGAAATAATTTTGAGCACGAATTCCAGCATATAATCTTATGCATTCGGATCGAGAGGGCTCCACCAAAGTCTTGCTAGCAAGTTTTCTTAGAGGAGGTAGGTAGAGTGCCATGACAGGCACGTAGGTCTATTTTCAAGAGGAGTGGAATACGTGAGGTGCTTTGGGGACAAAGATGCACACATGGGTGTTATTTTATGTATTCTCCTTGGAGATAGTTGGATATATTTAAAATATGCTTCGATTATTGCACTTTGTCTCATATGCACTCTTCTTAGGAAAGGTTCTCGGGATTGCTTGAAAATAAAATATATGGGAATGTATTGGGATTTGTCAAATGTGTTGAAGGAAGCCTCCAAAGGATGGAAATTTCTAAATCACACACCAAACTTAGCAATGATGAAATTTGAGTTTTCAATGCTTGTCCCAACGGGCATGAAAGAAACTGTTGGTTCCTCAAACTTTTATCCATGTCTCAAATCTGAATAATTGAGTCATTGAGTAAACAATGGGACTGTCTCCAAGTTTTCGGACCTTGCGTGCTTGAGACAAACCTCCAAGGAAGGAAAATTCCTCTACCTATTTCTATTACTACTACTACTCCTAATGTTAGAAAGGGAAACAAAGCTAACAATGCCAAGGGACCAGGGATAGAAGGGTAACATGAAAATGGAAAACTAAACTAAGGAAGGTGATAGTGTTGGCTCCTTTCTAGAGTAGTAACATTCTGATTTTATTTAAGAATGAGGTCACATACATTAATGTCACGTTCTATTATGTGTTTTTTATAAACACGTTTAATACGCTCTTGATAAACACAATGGTGTTCAAGAGTGAGAAGGCAGCGCTCATCTAACAATAAAGGTATGTTAGATGTACTTGGCGATAGTATTCATCAAAGATGGAGTCACGAAGTGATGCGCATGAATATGGGACTTGAACTTCAAGAGGGAGGATGGATTTGGAACCATACACAAGAAAAAGGGTGTAGCCACCATGGAAGTACGGATGCTAGTTCGATAAGCCCAGAGAGCGAAGGGGAGATGCAAATTCAAGTCACTTCTGATGGTCAATATTTTTGCAAGAATGTTTCAAGAGTTTTATTAGTGTCTTTAGGTTGGACGTTAGCTTGAGGATAATATGGAGAAAAGAAGCTAAGTTGGATGTTAAATAAATCATAGAGCTTCTTAATATCCTTTTTAAAAAGGAATTTTATAAAAACAAATAAATGGGTTGGACGGGTACAACCATAAAACAATATAAAAAATAGTATTGTTAAAACAATATAACAACTCCTGTATGTTTGAATAAAACAATATAGAAGGTTAAAAATAAATATAACCATATAAAAATTAAATAGTTATCAAAATAACTATGTGCAACTCATAATTAACCTAGGTAAAATATAATTACCATAAAATTGCCCCACTTAATTTTACATTGTCTCAAGGGATGAAGAGAGGAACTCTCTAAACAACTCAAACTTGTCATGTGTAAGTTACTTTGTGAAGATATCTACTCGTTGTTTAGCTGTTGGGAAAAAATGAAGCTATATATTGTGCTTCAAGACATGCTCGCGTATGAAATGTACCTATACCTTAATGTGTTTTGTTCTTTCATGAAAAATTGGATTGTGAACAAGTTTGAGAACACCTTCATTATCAACATACAAGGTGGTTGGTTTGTCCTATGGTATTCCAAGTCCTTCCAGTATGTGATGTAGCCATATTGCTTCACAGACAACTTCACTGCAGAGCGATACTAAAACTTCTAGAAGAGAGAAATAAATTGTTATTTCTTGCTTCCCATGATATTGGTCCAGATCCCATAAAGAACACAAACCTTGAAGTGGATTTTCTGTCATCAATGTTGTCTGCATGATTTGAATTTGAATATCCTGACAAGAAGAAGTTTTTGTTCTTCTTGTATTCTAGACCAAGATCCATTGTTCCCTTGAGATATCTCAAGATGCACCTTGTTTCCTTCCAATGAAAAAATTTGGGTTCCTACATGAACTTGGATAGATAGCTCATTACAAATCTGATATCTAGTCTAGTGTAGGTTAGGTAAATGAGACTCCCAATCAACTGTCGATAGAGAGTGGAATTTACCATAGGAGATGGATCTGAACAAGATAATTGTAATCTGTTCTCCATAGGTGTAGTAATCGGTGTGTAATCCATCATTCTGAATTTCTTGAGAATTGTCTTGGTATACTTCAAGTGATAAACAAATATGTAATTATCTTTCTGTCATACTTCCAATCCAAGACAATAGTGCATTAGCCCAAGGTCTATCATGTTGAATGATCGGTTAAGATCTTTCTTCATTGCATCGATCATCCTCACTGAACTGTCAGTGATGACTAGATCATTAACATAAAAAATGACAATCACAATCTCTCCCATTAATTTTTAAGGTAGAGATTGGGATCGTATGGATTTATAAAAAATCCATGTTGTACGAGATGCTCATCAATTTTGATGTACCAAGCCTAGGGTGCCTGTTTAAGGCCATACAAAGATTTCCTGAGTCTAGCATACCTTTGCTTCTTGACCAGGTACAACATATCCATCAAGTTGAGTCATGTAGACTTCTTCTTGTAAATATCTGTTCAAAATGGCACTTTTTACATCCATCTGATGGAATTTCCAACTAAACTACGTAGCAAGAGAAAAGATCATCCTGATCATTTTGATCTTAGTTGTGGGATAAAATGTCTCCCTCTAGTCAATGCCTTATTTTTTTGCATACCCCTTTACTACTAGTCTCACTTTGTACTTGTCTACTATCCCATCTATTTTGTACTTTGTTTTGAATATCCATCTGCATCCAATGGGTTTCTTCCCTGGTGGAAGATCGACAAGCTGCCAAGTATTGTTTTTCATCACTGAGTTGTATTCAACATCCATGTCAGCTTTCAAATATTTTGACTGTATAGGAATCATCGATTCAATAACTCTACTCATCAAAGTAAAGTTCACTTCTTCTCTTGTTTTATTGCAAGTCCGTGGTCCAGTGGTGGATGTATCCAGTGGAGCATCCATTTTTGCATCTCACAAAGATACTAGTTTACCACTTGGGCATACATTGAACTGGTCCCATGGGTCGTGGTTATATCAGATCATCACTATCATCCCCATCATCAATTTCATCATCTATGGGAACATCAACTTCTATTTTTACAATGGTGAAAAATCTACATTAGGTGAGTCTAGAGGAGGAGACTTTTCTTCCTTCTTCTCAAAGAACTCAACATCTCTGCTGGTGTAGACTTTCCTAGTCTTTGGATCCATCAATCTATACCCAAGATTTTCTTCATTGTACCCAATGAAGATTAGTTTTGATATTTCATATCCAGTTTCTTTCTATGTTCTACTTGGGTATATGCATACTTTCTTTGCACATGAATACTTTGAGGTGTGTAACAAATGGATTCCTTTTTTACCATGCTTCTTGTGGTGTTACTTTGTTAAGAGCAACTATGGGCACTCTGTTCAAAAATACACTATGGTCTTTGTTACTTCTACCTAGAATGTCTTTGTTATTCCAAAATCATTGATCATGCATCGCACCATTTCCATGATAGTATGGTTTCTTCTCTCAACAACATCATTTTTCTATGGTGTGTGTAGAGGTAGGGTTTGAACTCATCACTAGTGAATTTCCCTCCTCAATCTGAAAGAGTGTTCGATATGATGACTAGTTTTGTTCTCAACATTACTTTGAACTTCTTGAAGGTTTGAAGCTTCACTTCTCTTAAAAAGACAAAAAATCCACATTTTTCTTGAATAGTCATCAATACAAAGCATCAAGTAATGAAATCAAGAATGACCTGGTTGCATTGGACCACAAATATTGGTATGAACCAGTTAATCTTACCATGAGCTCAAAAAGTACTCTTTTGGAATGAAGCTTTGTGTTGTTTTCTTGTTAGGTAGTGAGGACACTTGTTTGTATCCTTCTAGAGAGATGGTAATCCTTTTACCATATTATGTCGGTGAAGTGTTTCGAGATACTTGAAACTTATGTGACCAAGTCTCTGATGCCACAATTGTGTAGAGGTAGAATTCTTAGCCACAAGTTCTTGATCATCTCTAGAGGAAAAATCAAGCTGGAACATGCGTCTGATATTAGAGGCTTTTGCAACTATTTTCGAGCCTCGTGATTTATCTCAAATTAAACACATTTTCTTTCCGAATGACTATCAAAGTCAATTTTCAAGTTATGATCAAGGAGTTGAATGACTGAAAACATATTTTTAGTCAACCTAGGGACATATAATACATATGATAATCTATAGTTGTGTGAACCAAGAGGTAGAGAAATGTTCCCAATCCCTTGTATTGTGTATGAAGAATCATCACCTAACGAAACATGGTTTTTCGAAGGCGTGTCCCTTATTGAAGTAAACTAGTCTTTATGTATGGTCATGCAAAGAGTGGCTCTGAATTAACATACGAGACATCACTAGATGACATGGAGGGTTCACTTGATCGAGAAGTGTATAAGTAGTCTTCGATGTCGAATGTTCTTTTTGCTCAACAATTTTTCCTTCTTGATGGGTATATCTTTTCTAGTTCCCCTTCTTCTTCCCTTGATTTTAGTTATAATATCCCTTATGATATTTTTTTTTTTATTATTGGCAAATAGTTTTTTGAAAGGGACTATACCCTATAGTACAATAGAGGGCCTAGGAGCGAATAGGAATGAAAATCGGAGAAAAAGGATCAAATCCAAGTATGACAATGAAGCCCAAAGTAGCCCAAAAAAGCTACCCAACCAAGACAAAATAGCAAAAAATCTGCACAAAAGAAGCAAAGAAACCGTAAAAAATAGCAAAAAAAAACCAGAGCAGCTAAAGCACCTACTACTACTTGGCAAATTTTTCGATGCTTTGGTTTTGATGTTCTTCCGGATATGAACATTCCCAAAGTTTTCATGTGGCGAAGGCGTCAATCTTATCCAAATAATCAATGGTCCTTTTTCTTTCCTTATCATTGCCCCAAAGTGTTGCTTGGAACTCCACCGAGATTGGAGACACTTCGACATCATGTTGTTCAATGAACTCCTCAATCACACCTTGATTCGATATTGGTGTTGAGGTCTATAATTACTTGATGAACCTTTCTTGTATGTATTATACCAACAATCTTTTAATTCATGTCCTCTTTTGCAAATTGGACATTTCTTCTTTTGTTGTTTGTCCCCTTGTTGATGTTGATTCTGATATTGGGACTTTTGATAGGAATTAGGTTTTCCTTTTCCTTTTCCTTTTCCTTTCCATTTCGATGAGAATAAAGTGCCTTCTCCTCTTCATCATATTTATTGTACATAGCTTCCTCTTGTTGCAGTAGGTTCACTAACTTGTCAAAACTAATTGTCATATCTGACAAGTTTAGTGTTGTCACAAAAATGCGGTATGAAGGAGGGAGGGCTCTTAGAACAATGGGAACGAGCATCATCAGTGACCTCCTCTCCTAGGGCTAGAAGTGAATCCCTCAACTCTAAAACTCTTATTAAGAAAGCTTCTATTTTCTCATTTTTGTTTAAACTTCAATGTGTGTAACTAACTCTACAAATTTAGTATAACATTCTTGTTTTTGGCCTCATATACTATGCTCAACTTATCCCATGCTTCTTTGGCTGTTTTGGCATCTCAAATGTGGGGTTTCACATCATCAGACACTCTAAACAAGATGATGAGATTGGTTTTCTGATCCAATCTATCAAACTGTCATTGTTGTGTTGTATCAATTAGTTGATCTGGTTAGAGTACCATTCACAACAAGCCAAATCTCTTCAAAATCAAGTTGTGTCTTGATTTTTGTCTTCCATGCAACATAGTTATTTCCTCTTAGTAGTTATGAATCTAGAAGAAATAATTTGGGGGCATTGGTGCCCATTTTTGTAGAATCAACTGACAAGGTTAGGCTCTTATCACTCCAAGTATAAGGTCTCCCAATCTATATATAGTCATTCTGATATAACGAACCTTTCTATATACACGCCCTTCTGATATACCCATCAGTACGTGGAAGAAGCTCACTATTTGGATATACCCATTGGTATGTGAAAGAGGAATTAACATATGTGAAAGAATTCAATACGTGGTACCAAGACAATACTTGAAAGGGGTCTGTGTGATTATTGACACTGGCTCAAAGAAATATCCTCATACATGTGCGTAACTTTGCTATATACTTAGATAATTTCTCATTCTGGATTTAAGTCGTGCAATCATTCATAGATGGATGGGAGGGCTCATAGTGTGTGCACTATGTCCTTATTACTCCATGTCGATTTAAAGGGTCGATGCCTAGATGACATTGTTGCAGCTATATTAGGCGTTAAGTGCAGTAGTAGTCATGATGACTTTACCTGTAAGCACTTCCTAGAGGCACTATTTATACCGAACATTGCGAATGAGATCTAGGATCTCGTGAGTGTTTTAGAACCAAATTTCACTATTTTTTTATTACAATTATCTACCAATTTTTAAGTAGTTACAATGTTTTTGGTTGACTATGGAAACCTGTAAATTAGTACAATATACTGAAGTATATAATTACATTCAAAAAATTTGAAAAATTGAATGACAGAAAAAAATTTGTTTTTCGGGGCCATAGTGGCCTCTGGAGCTCAAAATGACCCACGATGTCAAAAATTGCAAAAATATAGCTAAAAATGCAATTTTTGGTGTGCCTCCTTTGGTAAAAAGTGCTAAGATTGTAAAAATATGCGAGTGTTTTCCTAAAATAGGGTTTTCCTCGCTAAAAATAGTTGTGGCTTTAGTTATAACTAAGTAGTTTGGAGGAGCGTTTTCCGCTATTTTTACCTCTAAAGTTGGTAGTTTTCCAAACTTTCCACTGAATGTCAATTGTTTTACAAAGTGAGTTGGGGGTGGGGGTCGAACCCCAAACCTCCCACACCCAAAGCCCTTTGCACTATCCAACTTGGCGCATGTAGCACTTATGGCATGAAATGAAGCAATTTCAATTTAAATTAATGCAAAAATGCTAACCTTTGAAAGGCGATGTGGCTAGAGAGAAGATCCACTTGGTGTGTGACTAGATTGAAGTTGTTTAGGGTTTTCCAATTTCTTGGCAATGAAATCCGCCACTAAATGTTATTCTCCACCGTTTTTGCTTTAACAAAATCCTTTTTTATTATTTTCCATTGTTTTGATTGATTTTCTTTGATGGAGGTCAATCATCCCGAGTGTGCTTCACCGTTTGATGTTGTGTTTGTTTTTACAAGTCGCAAGTCATAGTTTGTGTTGGGTGATGGCTCGGCTAGTAGGGAGTGCTCGAGGAGGAGGACTTGGTCTCCAAATAGATCTCAACCATTTGGTTTCCACTGCTGGGTAAGTGCACCAAGTTGATGGACAAATATAGGGTCATCCGTGGACGTCATATTGCAAAAAACAATGAAATCTCAACTTGTAGGGATTATTAGCTATACATGCACTCTAAATTAGAAAAAATTATATAAATATGAATCATAGCATTCGGAATCTAGTTTCTAAAATACTAATTTTTTTAAAAACGGACAAGTTTAGCTATATTAAACACTTAAAATTATATGACTTAGTTTTTTTTCGAAAAAACTTATAAGATTGTAGTCTGTTTGCCCGCATTTTGGATGACCAAATCTTGTTATTTTTTTTTTTCCTTTGGTGAAAAGTTAGATGTAGTTGTCTATCTTGGGATGGATTTTATTTTGTATTTTTTTTAGCAATATTTTTTTTTTTATGATTTTTTCCGTGAAAGTGGTCTGAAAATATTTAGAAAATGGAGCGCTTTCCGTTTGCCCGCCATAACTATATCAAAAAATATCGAAATCAAATTTTTTTTTTTTTTAAGGTGCATAGAATTTGTCCACGCTTGGGATGGTATAATTTTTATCATATTTTGATAAGCGAAACAAAAGTTACAGTCTTAAACGTAGACATGAACATTCACGGGAAAAAATGTCTTAAGGACCTATTGTTAGTAATAAATTATAAAATGATATTTATCTTATTCTATTCACTTTAAAAACAATATTTTTACAAAGCTAAGAGTCTACCCTACGTGATGGCACCATTTTTGTGAAATGTTTTTAGTTTTTTAGCATGGTTCAAGTCTTTGGAAGAGCAGATTTGAGGTTTTTTGATCTTTTGCACTTCATAATGACCTTCCATAGCTTTGGTTGGGGAAAAACAAAGATTTTCCGAGGCTAAGGTTCGGCAAATAGCTCCGCGATCACGGTTTTTGTAAAAATACCGTGAACGCGGTTTATAAAGCGCGCTCGCGGTTTATAAAGCGCGCTCGCGGTTTATAAAGCCATTTCGCGATTTATAAACCATATTTACACACATTCCAGCGTCCAGAATTACCATGTGATTTTTACTCTCGACCTTACCATTTAATTATCAAATTGTCTTTTTCGAGCACGTTTTTTATCACCGAAAGCAAAACATCATGGGAGACAAAAAACGAAGTCAAAAAAGGAAGTCATTAAGTAAAAAAACACCAAACGAATTAGAGGCCAACAAAATTGAAAATGCTTGAGCGGATGCGGAAACTTCGTGAATCTAGAAGAGTTTCATCTTCAATCCCAACTATCGTAAGCAATGAAGAACTAGGTAATGTTTCTACCACAATGTTGAAGTTGAATTGAATACTCGTGATGAAGAAGTTTTTACTTTGTCAATGTTGAAGAAGAATTAAATACTCATGATGTAGCAAATGTTGAAATCAAGGAGACAATGAAAATGTGAATAAGGAAATTCATGTTGAAATCTGTAGACAAACAAAATTTGACAAAAACACCTCCTAGGATTTTACATAAGAAACCTAATTTTTTGATTGAAATTGATGAAAACATTTTGAAACCAATGTCTGACAAACTTTCTGAACGACAAATCAGAAGAAAAGCTAGTGAAATTTGGGATAATCATTTTGAAATTTTAAATGATTCCCAAAGATGTCAGTTGTTGGTTAGTTTGATGAAATTGATTAAAATGAGACCTACATTAAACACCTTAGGATTGACAACATCTAACATACGTGGTCAAACCTCTACAATTGTTGAAAACCTTCATGATGCATATCACACTGTTGGTGTAAAGAGACGCACTAGGGATAGTAATATTGTGCGTCGTGTACTTGCTACTAGTGTTGTAAGTGAATCAATAAAAAAACAACGTTTGATTACGCAAACAAGTCGAATGTTGCAAGTTAATCGAAAAACTCTAATGAAAGCAATTGAAAGACGTAATATCCTTCAATCACTCAATAATGTCGATTTTTGGGCATTTTCTGCTAGAGCACCGCGTAAGGACAAAAATAATTCTGATGCTATAAGAGAAGTTGTTATTAAATTTTGGCATGATAACACTAGAGTTTCACCTAATACAAGAGATGTTATAAAACGGAGAGTTGGTTCTACTAATCGTGAACCACATCCAAAGCATTTCTTAGATATGACTCAAACTCAATTTTTTCGTAAGTTTGAACAAGAGAATCTGGAAATTAAAATTAGTCAACGTTTTTTTGAAATGTTGAAACCATTCTATGTGAAAATCAACCATGCTCGCACCACTTGTTGTTGTAGGCAACATGTTGAATTTGCAATGCATTATGCTAAATTTTTACGTATTCGTTCCATTTTTCATTCTGAAACTATGTTATCTGAATGTGGTGTTCAAGTTCCACCAATATCTTCTAGGGATTTCATTCCTACTATATTTTGTGAAAAAGAAGTTGGACAATTTTTTTATAGTCAGGATTGTTTAGATGAAAGTTGTAGTACATGCGGCGGATTACCTAAATTGGAAAGTTGCATCCATGAGCAAATGGAAGGTACAATAGGACATAATTTAGTTGAATTTGATAAATATAAATCAGTTGCATACCAGTTGAAAGATGGAAAAGAATCGAAACGGTGTGAGCTAGTTACAGAACAAATGCCCATTTTTCAATTTATGAGAAAATTTAAGGATGAACTTGTTTATGAGTATGCGAGGCATACACATAGAGCTCGATGGTTGGATGAACAATTCCAGCTATGCAAAGACACATTTCCTATTGGTACTATTGTTTCAAAGGGTCGATTTTGCGAGAGAATTACACATTGCAACCACAAATGGAGGTTCAATCGCAATATTACAACTCAGTACAAGTTGCCATTTTTGTGCATATAGCATTTCTACATTCTCCGATAAGTACAGAATGATCGAAAATTTTAAGAGAGTACCACTTTTATATCAGTGATGATCGTACTCATTCTACTGAATTTGTGCAAGGGTGTTTCCAGTTATTTTATGGAAACTTGTCTGATAGGGACATCCACTTCAAACAACATTATATATGGTCAGATAATTGCACGTCTCAGTTTAAGAATGCACGAATGTTTTATTGGATGAGCAGAATGCATGTCAAGATGGGTGTGCAACATATTTGGAGTTTCACTGAGGCTGGACATGGAAAAGGAGAGCATGACGGTGCAGGGGCATGTGTGAAAAGAGCTCTTGCAAGAGAAGAGTTGAAGTACAAAGATGGTGCTAAATTAAAAGATGCAAAGAGCATAGTGGAATGGTGTACTGACAACATGACCCGAGGTTCTCAAGAAAATTCCACAGTTTGCAGATATTTTTGGTTGATAGAGGAAAAACATATTGCTAACTACGAGGATTGTATGACACTCACTGGGTCCAGTGATATGCACTCATTTTGTAGCTCAGACGCTACTTCGTGGGCCGTATGGACAAGAAAGTTGACATGTTTTTGTGCATCTTGTATCGAATTTGTCACTGCTGAGTGTGATTCACAAGAATGGGTGGAAGGATGGATTTGTAGGCCTCTAACTCCGCTTCCTAGTTATCAACCTCCACAAGCACTACAACTTGTTTCTGCAGATGAAGTTACAACATCCAAGGACTTTGACGAAATTTCAATTTTGGTGCGACAAGGTATTTATCCAGTTATTTATTTAATTTTTGTATTGAGTTATGTCCATTGAAATTTTAATATGTAATTTAAATTTGAGTTTTTCAACCTTGGTTATTTTTTTGTAGGACATGTGTTTGCAGTAATTGCGACAGAAGACAATGAAGAAGGAACAGACTATTTCTTATGTCGTTGCATCGAGGAAAGAAAGAAGTTGACTTCTCCTATTATAGATGGCGAAGAGATTGAGTATCCTACAGGGTCAGTGGTAGTTACTGGAACTTGGCTTCGACGGTATCCATTAAAAAACTCCTCTGTTTGGGTGTTTGAAGACTTTGAGACACACAGGAAAATACTCTTATATTCACATCTAGTTCTAGCGACAAATATTCAGTTGTATAGATATCGAGGAAGACCTAATAACAAGATTCTTTGGAAGGTTCGAGAGTCAGATCATGAAGCAATCTTGTCTGCTATTCAGAGTAGATCCGATCCTGATGGTTCATTGGAATGAATTTACAATGCTCACATGTCTGGTATATATTTAATTTCAAGTTTCAATTTATATAGCGTATATATATATATTATTTTTTTAGTTTAAAGATCTAGTATATGGTTTTGATTTGAAACTTAAATTTCTTTGACTAACAATTTTATGTTTAGGTTAGTGGTGCCAGAAAAGCTTCCACCTTCACGTGGTTGGTATCGTTAGTAGAGAATTTTAAATTCTCGAAGCTAAGAGAAGCTTGAACATTGTTTGAAAAATTTGTAAATTTTGAAAAGTCAAGTTTGTAAATTTTGAAAATATTGTAAATTTTGAAAATGTTGTAAATTTTGAAAAAGTTGCAAATTTTGAAAAAGTTGTAAATTTTGAAAATGTTGTAAATTTTGAAAAAGTTGTAAATTTTGAAAAAGTTGTAAATTTTGAAAACGACTCCTCTAGGTGCCACGGAGTCCGAGTAGTCACCCGTCGAATTTGAACGATATTTTGGTCTCAGGGCTCTTAAGGGACGTGCCGGCGCAGGCGGTTCGGTGCCACGGCCCACCGTTTGCAAAATACAGCGTTTGACAACCTTAAACTGGCTCCAACTGCACTATTGTAGAGGGTTCGTATGCCGAGGTGTCGGATCAGACGAGGCCTCTCTAGGTGCCACGGAGTCCGAGTAGTCACCCGACGAATTTGAACGATATTTTGGTCTCAGGGCTCTTAAGGGACTAAGCCCGAACGAAGTAGCCCGGAATCAACGACCCTTTCGCGCACCGAAACACCGCCTCCTCTAGCGTTCACCTGGCCACCCGGACGTGCCACGAGTAGCGCAGTGTTCGGTGCCACGCCCACCGTTTGCAAAATACGCGTTTGGGACCTTACCTTACACTGGCTCCAACTGCACTATTTCGCGCGTTTGCAAACATTAGGACAGCGAGAGCACCGAAATGAGAAGGAAAAAAATGAGAGAGGCTATTGTAGAGGGTTCGTATGCCGAGGTGTCGGATCAGACGAGGCCTCTCTAGGTGCCACGGAGTCCGAGTAGTCACCCGACGAATTTGAACGATATTTTGGTCTCAGGGCTCTTAAGGGACTAAGCCCGAACGAAGTAGCCCGGAATCAACGACCCTTTCGCGCACCGAAACACCGCCTCCTCTAGCGTTCACCTGGCCACCCGGACGTGCCGGCGTAGGCGGTTCGGTGCCACGGCCCACCGTTTGCAAAATACAGCGTTTGGCAACCTTACACTGGCTCCAACTGCACTATTTCGCGCGTTTGCAAACATTAGGACAACGAGAGCACCGAAATGAGAAGGAAAAAAATGAGAGAGGCTATTGTAGAGGGTCCGTATGCCGAGGTGTCGGATCAGACGAGGCCTCTCTAGGTGCCACGGAGTCCGAGTAGTCACCCGACGAATTTCAACGATATTTTGGTCTCAGGGCTCTTAAGGGACTAAGCCCGAACGAAGTAGCCCGGAATCAACGACCCTTTCGCGCACCGAAACACCGCCTCCTCTAGCGTTCACCTGGCCACCCGGACGTGCTGGCGTAGGCGGTTCGGTGCCATGGCCCACCGTTTGCAAAATACAGCGTTTGGCAACCTTACACTGGCTCCAACTGCACTATTTCGCGCGTTTGCAAACATTAGGACAGCGAGAGCACCGAAATGAGAAGGAAAAAAATGAGAGAGGCTATTGTAGAGGGTTCGTATGCCGAGGTGTCGGATCAGACGAGGCCTCTCTAGGTGCCACGGAGTCCGAGTAGTCACCCGACGAATTTCAACGATATTTTGGTCTCAGGGCTCTTAAGGGACTAAGCCCGAACGAAGTAGCCCGGAATCAACGACCCTTTCGCGCACCGAAACACCGCCTCCTCTAGCGTTCACCTGGCCACCCGGACGTGCCAGCGCAGGCGGTTCGGTGCCACGGCCCACCGTTGCAAAATACACGTTTGGCAAACCTTACACTGCTCTCAACCGCACTATTTCGCGCGTTTGCAAACATTAGGACAGCGAGAGCACCGAAATGAGAAGGAAAAAAATGGGAGAGGCTATTGTAGAGGGTTCGTATGCCGAGGTGTCGGATCAGACGAGGCCTCTCTAGGTGCCACGGAGTCCGAGTAGTCACCCGTCGAATTTGAACGATATTTTGGTCTCAGGGCTCTTAAGGGACTAAGCCCGAACGAAGTAGCCCGGAAGCAACGACCCTTTCGCGCACCGAAACACCACCTCCTCTAGCGTTCACCTGGCCACCCGGACGTGCCGCGTAGAGCGGGTTCGGTGCCACGGCCCACCGTTTGCAAAATACAACGTTTGACAACCTTACACTGGCTCCAACTGCACTATTTCGCGCGTTTGCAAACATTAGGACAGCGAGAGCACCGAAATGAGAAGGAAAAAAATGAGAGAGGCTATTGTAGAGGGTCCATATGCCGAGGTGTCGGATCAGACGAGGCCTCTCTAGGTGCCACGGAGTCCGAGTAGTCACCCGTCGAATTTGAACGATATTTTGGTCTCAGGGCTCTTAAGGGACTAAGCCCGAACGAAGTAGCCCGGAAGCAACGACCCTTTCGCGCACCGAAACACCGCCTCCTCTAGCGTTCACCTGGCCACCCGGACGTGCCGGCGTAGGCGGTTCGGTGCCACGGCCCACCGTTTGCAAAATACAGCGTTTGACAACCTTACACTGCTCCAACTGCACTTTTTGCTATTTCGCGCGTTTGCAAACATTAGGACAGCGAGAGCACCGAAATGAGAAGGAAAAAAATGAGAGAGGCTATTGTAGAGGGTTCGTATGCCGAGGTGTTGGATCAGACGAGGCCTCTCTAGGTGCCACGGAGTCCGAGTAGTCACCCGACGAATTTCAACGATATTTTGGTCTCGTGGCTCTTAAGGACTAAGCCCGAACGAAGTAGCCCTAATCAACGACCCTTTTTCGCGCACCGAAACACCGCCTCCTCTAGCGTTCACCTGCCACCCGGACATGCGGCAGCGCGGCGGTTTCAGTGCCACGCCCACCGTTTGCAAAATACAAACGTTTGGACCTTACACTGCTCCAACTGCACTATTTCGCGCGTTTGCAAACATTAGGACAGCGAGAGCACCGAAATGAGAAGGAAAAAAATGGGAGAGGCTATTGTAGAGGGTTCGTATGCCGAGGTGTCGGATCAGACGAGGCCTCTCTAGGTGCCACGGAGTCCGAGTAGTCACCCGACGAATTTCAACGATATTTTGGTCTCAGGGCTCTTAAGGGACTAAGCCCGAACGAAGTAGCCCGGAATCAACGACCCTTTCGCGCACCGAAACACCGCCTCCTCTAGCGTTCACCTGGCCACCCGGACGTGCCGGCGCAGGCGGTTCGGTGCCACGGCCCACCGTTTGCAAAATACAGCGTTTGACAACCTTACACTGGCTCCAACTGCACTATTTCGCGCGTTTGCAAACATTAGGACAACGAGAGCACCGAAATGAGAAGGAAAAAAATGAGAGAGGCTATTGTAGAGGGTCCGTATGCCGAGGTGTCGGATCAGACGAGGCCTCTCTAGGTGCCACGGAGTCCGAGTAGTCACCCGTCGAATTTGAACGATATTTTGGTCTCAGGGCTCTTAAGGGACTAAGCCCGAAGTAGCCCGGAAGCAACGACCCTTTCGCGCACCGAAACACCACCTCCTCTAGTGTTCACACTGCCACCCGGACGTGTTTGCGGCGCGAGCGGTTCGGTGCCACGGCCCACCGTTTGCAAAATACAGCGTTTGACAACCTTACACTGGCTCCAACTGCACTATTTCGCGCGTTTGCAAACATTAGGACAGCGAGAGCACCGAAATGAGAAGGAAAAAAATGAGAGAGGCTATTGTCGAGGGTCCGTATGCCGAGGTGTTGGATCAGACGAGGCCTCTCTAGGTGCCACGGAGTCCGAGTAGTCACCCGACGAATTTGAACGATATTTTGGTCTCAGGGCTCTTAAGGGACTAAGCCCGAACGAAGTAGCCCGGAAGCAACGACCCTTTCGCGCACCGAAACACCGCCTCCTCTAGCGTTCACCTGCCACCCGACGTGCCAGCATAGGCGGTTCGGTGCCACGGCCCACCGTTTGCAAAATACAGCGTTTGGCAACCTTACACTGGCTCCAACTGCACTATTTCGCGCGTTTGCAAACATTAGGACAGCGAGAGCACCGAAATGAGAAGGAAAAAAATGAGAGAGGCTATTGTAGAGGGTCCGTATGCCGAGGTGTTGGATCAGACGAGGCCTCTCTAGGTGCCACGGAGTCCGAGTAGTCACCCGACGAATTTCAACGATATTTTGGTCTCCCGACGAATACTTCCTATGTTGATCAACTAAAGTTATATCATATTGATAACAATACAATTTACAAGCTCAAAGGATGATCTAATGTCATATTTTATCAAATGAGATAGTTTCAGGAATCAAAAGTAAGAAATCAAGAAAACTAGGATGAGCTACAGGTACTACTTCTTTAAGATACAATTTACAAATGACTCATATAAATTGTCACATTTAAGGAAATAATTACGTAAGAATAAAAATAGAGTACAATAAGGTCCATCATCCATTATAGATTGCAAAGGAAGTAGATTGTATTAAAAGGGGCGACATTCCAACTTATAATCAAAGCTAAATGATCAAAGTACAAACTAAGATATCTGTCAAGACTAATGAAATAAAATTGAAAGCATATGTTTAAAATTTTAGCTCTAAGAACTTGTCAAGCTTCAAAGATTAAAAAATTTATAAGAAAAGTTTTCCAGTGATATTTCAATATGATTAAGTCTAAAAATTTGCAAAATATTGCAAGAAGGAGATAGAATAAGCTTTGAAAAAGTAGAAAGAACATAAACAAACTTCAATAGAATAAAATACATTGCATCCATAAGGTTATAATTTATTAAATGTAAGGAAAATTTCTATACAAAGAGTGTATCATATGCAGCACTTGTATGATAATCATGGTTAAATGAGTAAGATGCAAAGCAAGTTAGAAAAACACTAAAGAGGAGAACCAGTTTCTTAAATGAAATAAAATCATTAAGAAAAACCTCTTATTCATAATAGTCAAGAAACTCAAAACTACTTAGAAGATGACAAAGTGTGCATATAGAATCATAATCTACATGTATTCAAGAAGACAGTTCACAGATCCACATCATCATTGAAGGTAGAAGATACATAATTTAAGAATACAACTTATTCCAGATTAGTTTAAAGTTTTAAATGGCTAAGTATAGTTTTGAGTTTTCCAAAAAATTAACTTATTTAAACAAAATAAAAAACTAGAGAAAAATAATGAGAAAAATAAAAAGTAATCAACCTACAAAAAATATCCATCTTTCTCACTCCCAAATTCTAAGTCCGCCATTTCATTACTTTCTCCACTAAATCCATAACTAGAAGTAATACACTAAATCCACCGAACAAAGATCAAAACCCACTTTCTCAGAGTTAGCAATAATACCAAAATAACCAAATTTATAGCCTTATTTAACCAACACACATGGATATATATATATATATATATAAGAATCAAATAAAGTGTGCTCCAGACGCGCACGTCTCTGAAAATATATATGTACATGTATAAGTTCATAATGTATGTATACATCTCGAACTAAGCACGTGTCATAATGTACATATGGGACCACATGCGGTCGCAAAAGGCTAGATATATATACAATGGACTGTGAATAGATGTACTCATGACCACATATATGTGGCATCCAAGTGGACTATAAATCTACTCATGAAACATCTTCCCTCTCTTCGCCCTGCTAGAAGTAGCACGTCCACGACCTGGGGATGTAGTGGAGGGAGATGCCACTACGGATTTCATCCGTGTGGTCCTAGGTGTCTCCAAGCATGCCTGCAACCTAACCTGCACATTCATAAACAACAAGTTTTTAACACCCAAAATTTTAAAATACCTTCAAAATTTAGAAACTTGTACAATTTAGTTAAAATGCATGTGCAATCTTACCGCAATGTCATGATCCCTATCGATTTGTTGTTGACGCTTCGCAGGGACAACAATAGACTCACGAGGGGTAAGCTACATACAAATAATTAATTTTCAAATTAAATATTTCACACTCATATATATACCTACAAAATTTGATATTGTAGATTTAAGTTTAATAAGAAATAATGAACCTCCAAAATTTAACAAATTTAAAAAATTGTGTACCTCGGTTAGTGGATTTGCAGATGCTATGGCGGTATCTACAGCAGCCTCCACAGTCTGCATATGTGGAGGAGTCTCTATAGCAGTCATAAGCTATACAAAAAACATGTACAAATCAATTTATTAAAATCTACTTAAGAGCTATACAAAAAACATGTACAAATCAATATTTAGTTACTCAAGAAAGAATAAAAATACATTATTAAATTTTATCTTCTATTTAGGCTAAATACATAGGATCTATAAATGTTAGCACGGAGGCCATCTATCTTCATATGTATTTGTGTCCAAAGGTTGGGATGGAGAATACTCGTTATCTAGTAGAAGCGAAGTGGATATAGAGTGAGACATTGGTCACATTGGGAGCTTTTTGTACAGGAATAACAACTTCAAAATCTGTGATCGACTGATATGTGTTGCTTGAACAAGGAGAATGAGGAGGAACATTCTCCTTTGCCGCTACATGCGGTTTTGATTTAGTGTTTCCGGTCCTCTATGTTTCACCCACGGATAACCCCTTGTTTACATGATCTGTGATCTCTCTCAAAGGGGTTGCTAGGAAAGATTTGACCATGTCTTCCTCCTTAGTGTTTGAATTAGGGATTTACTTAGATTTAAATACGATATGTTTAGGGAGGGCATTTATCCACCAATTATTATTCTCTTTTTTAATGTTTTACCATCTCACAATCAGGAGCAGAATGCCCCAAAAAAATACATCTCCTACATCTGAAACCTGTAGGCCCTTATAGTCCAGAGGATGAGTGCAAGTTTGATTTTGCACTTTAAGATTAAGGTGGGTTGGAAGATTCTTTGAAGTATCAATCTCAACTAGGATTCTTGCATATACATTGTATGTGTGAAATCATAGGTTTGGGATTCGACGTTAACGATGTTTCCCAAGGTATTTCCTATGGATATCAGACAACTATGGTCCTAAAATTATAGGGGTAAGTGGGGTAATTTGATCTAGATTGGTTTGTGTGATAAAGATTCAGTGAGAGGGTTGAATGATGTGAACCATGGTTTTAAGATAAGGTACCTTTGTTGGAAAACCCAAAGTTGTTTAGAAATTTTGTCCTTGTCACCATAGAGGGAAAAAATAATAAAAATTCTTAGCATAGGGGTAGAGGTCTAACTTACCCGCTAGAAGCGAACCAATTCTTGGAGATCTAATCATGGAGGATAGGGAGGCTAGGCTAAAGATGAGTGAATCTACGTATCAAGGCATGATCTTGGTAAAATGAATATATTTCGAGGACTTCATCGCCAAAGGTTACACTTGGGTTTCTCTTAGTAGGCCTCATGGTTTTGATCTATGTCTTCTTTTACAAAACCTCATTAAATGAGTGATTGACTAAAGCTTTAGTTGTAGCAGGAGTTTCCAAGCTATCAACAAGGGAGAAAACCCTAGTGTTTGCACCCCTAACAAAGATGTTAGGATTCACTCAACCTCCCAATGGGTTATTAGTGTCCCCAACAAAGATAACAGGATTTTCCATTCCTCCTTGCAAGTTCTTGGCAACATTGGTGCCAGTAGTGTCGATCCAACCCCAACAATGGCTCCATTGCACACTGCAGCTTTGAGCAACCTCAAGCCCCACACCCAAAGGCCCAAGAATATTTCTAAAACAAACCCTTAGGGGTCTACATGTTCTGCAGAGGGGGATGTAGTTTCTAAAATGAAAGGACACCTCCATCACGTAATTTCACACAACCCTACGTGTGCACATATATATGTCCGCCGCCTCCAAATCTATTAGGGTTCATATGAGTGGTGGAGTTAGGGTTCGCAGGAGTTGTCATAAATTGGAGGAGCTGTCTATTAAGGGTACAATGATGTTGTAAATTCTTAAATCTCAGTACACCAATCCATATAAAACTTATAATCATATGGAAAGGACGCATAGATTTTTTTAGATAAAGGGTACGAGAGGATTTAACCTTTTTTACATTTCTTCATCACTCTTATCATTCATTAAAGAGATTTGTAACTAACTGCGCGTAAAACTCATGGGAGGCATGCGGTAGCTTCAGCCTCGAGCGATGATGACCCGCCAGGCTCCTGTGTATAAAAGAGAAAAATATTAATACATGTGCAACATACACGTGAAACAAATTATAATAATAATCTAGTGCAATTAAATGATTTATTAAAAATGTAAGTTTGTACAACTTGAAACTTACGTTTGAAACACGCCAACCGCATGAAGAGCTAGCATGTCAACACCGGATGTTTCCTTCACCGGCTCTTGCTATTTAAAATAAAATAAAAATTAGTTTTTACATGTATGTACATGAAGTACAATCATATATATATTAATATCTCAAACATGTGAATTAAACTATTGTACATATATATATTATTTAAATTTATTTAAAATTTACCCGTGAAAGACCAATATCGGTGGCTCCAGCTTCCAAAAACATTCCCAAAGATCTCATCTATAGAAAAAAAAATCCCGTGAACCAGCAAATGATGTCTCGCCCGCAAGGTGCATACGGCACCACATGATCCACGGTGGTGTGGTGCACTAGAACCGCACCTCCACCAACATCACCGGATGCAACTGGGTGCTATCTTTGGGTGAGAGTGTCGATGAGCTCCTCAATGCATGCAATGTATCAATCTCCATAACCTCCTTCACCGTAGGAGGGATAATCAAGGCAATGGGGGTTTGGGGGCATGGGGATCCTAGGCGACCTACGCGTGCACTGTGTCTGCTGCCTGTGCGCAGCCAGCCTCCTCGACCAAAAAAAGTCTCGAAAAGTCAAAATAATTCGGGACCTCATTGAGCACAAACTCACAATATAATTTCTTCAAAAAATAAAGAGGAACCTCATTGTTGTTGCATGGTGGATAATCAAAAACCATCCACCATCGGTCCCAAAAATTGTTTTTGATTCTATCATCATGGCACCAATGGATTGGGAACCGTTTGCAAGTAACTGCAGGGGGGCATTGGTTCTAGGGTCGGTAAATAATGCACAAATTAGGTCTTTTCCAATTTTTTTGTCTTTGACGGCCGCATGAGATAGTTTATCCGCATACCACCGCCTACAGTCACTTCTAAAGGTGTTCCATCTATGTATTTGGTTGGTTGCAGACTCGACTTCGCCAATCAATGTTTGCAATGTATTGGCTAAAGTCATGCGGGATGGATTTGTAGCATGGTTTTGTCTTATAGTTTGAATTAGGTTCTCAATGACAATTTTATTTTCTTGGATTCTTCCAATGATATTATCTTGCGTTCCTGTTGGCTCAGTGGGGACAGAAGGAGCCACAGGGGGCGGATCTATGTTTGGAGGAGGGTTTTGAGGAATGTTCGGAGGGTTTTGAGGAATGTTCGGTGGGTTTTGAGGAATGTTTTGACGGTTTGCACGAGCCCGAGCTTGCCGACCAACTGATAAAACAATAAAATTGTATACATAAACAAACAATTCACAAAACCCATGAAAATGCCAAAAAAAACCTAAAATGCAAAAAAAACAACCTAAAATGCAAAAAAATGATTACAATCGGGGACTTACCTCCTCGTCTTGGCGGCATGGTTGAATCTATCGCTATCCAGAAGTCCGATGAGCAATTTTGAGATAGTATTGAAAGTGCGAGTGAAAAACGTTTAGGAAAAGTCGCGGTTTGAATTGAAAATTAGGAAAATAACGAGTCGCGGGACTGTTAAATTTTGTCTCAGAGTTCCGCGATCGCGGTTTATAACCGCGCTCGCGGTTATAAACCACGATCGCGGAACTAGGTTCGGTAATTACCGAACCTAGAATTCAATAACCGCGATCGCGGTTTTAGGACCGCGCTCGCGGTTTTAAAACCGCGATCGCGGTACCTTTATTTCGGGTTTTTATGTCCACGGAATTGTCCACCAACTTCGTGCACTTACCCCGCCAGTAGGGCTTGAACATCGACCTTTGGACTCATCCCAACCAAATAAGAAGAACTCGCCTTCAACTCTCTAGAAGAACTTGATGTAGGGTCTGTTTAGCTCAGCTGAAAATTGTGATGGCTCGGCCAGGGGTATCCCGGTTTCAACACACCGCTTAGAAACCTAATATGCTTTGAGAGCTTAGATTTTAATTTGTAGATGGCTCGTCCATCAAAGATCAACTCGGTCTATGGGAGAAGGGGTCGACTTGGCCTATGCAAGCCAATATTCAACTATCTTGATTGATTACTTAGTTTCCAACATGGTGAGGGATCTACAATCGCTCGGTTTGAGCTCAGCATACTACTCAGCCACAATAAGATGACTCATCGAGGAGCTCGAAAGGGGCTCGGTGGGAAGCTTTTAAAGACATAGACCTCCAACTTTGATGATACGTATAATATTATTTGAACTAAGGAAGTTAGAGACAAAACCAAAGATGATGGGAAAAATTATTATTATTTTTAATTTTCTATATCTCAGTAGCAAATTTTCCTAGTGCAAGATGCACCAGTGCAAAAAAAAAATTACATTCCAAACACTAGGAATAGAAGAGGGCATTGTGGGGATGCAGGGATATCTAGGAAGTTGCTGGAGGCAACACAGGCTCTCTTGAAAAGTAATTATTCTCAAATACATTTCTCTTCATACTGCAACCTCTCTCTAACCCTTCTTTGCTTCATAGGTCGAGAGATTCCTACTCTGGTACCAAATGTAAAACAAGGACAAAAGCCTAGAATATTTTATTAATGATCAAAATAAATTTACAATAGATGTGCTACAATATTTATACATATTGGACAACAATATACAAACAAAGAAATGGGTTACACGGTACAACCATGAAACAATACAAACAATAGTATTGTTAAAACAATATAACAACTCCCGTATGTTTGAATAAAACAATATAGAAGGTTATAAATAAATATAACCATATAACAATTAAACAATTATCAAACTAACTATGTGTAATGCATAATTAACCTAGGTAAAATATAATTACCCTAACATAATGACTCTTGATAAACATGATGGTGTTCAAGAGTGAGAAGGTGACGTTCATCTAACAACTCAAGCCGTGTTAGACGTACTTGGTGATAGTCTTCATCGAGATGGAGTTGCGAAGGAATGCACGTGAAGAAGGAACTTGAACTTCAAGAGGGGGGACAGATTCAAAACCATACACAAGAGAAAATGGTGTAGCCCCCATGGAAGTACAGATGCTAGTCCAATAAGCCCGAAGAGCAAAGGGGAGATGCAGATTCTAGTCACATCCTGACTAGTCAATATTTTTTGCAAGAATGTTTCAAATATTTTTATTAGTGTTTTTGTCTTAGAAGTTAGCTTGAGGATAATATGGAGAAGAGAAGCTGATTTGGATGCTAAATGAATCGTATAGCTTCTTAATATCCTTAGACACTTCAAACTAGGGTATCAAGGAAACGAGTAAGAGACACACCAAGATTGAAACACAATAGATATAATTAAAGAGGGTATAAGGACTGATAAGATCGGATATCCAAAGGGAAGTAAGCCTTACATTAAGACAACATAAGCTTTCCAAGGCCCAAGGTTGAGAAAGAGAAAGGAGCCCTATTGGGATATCGGCATTGTGGGGGAAATAAAAGACAAAATAAACATATAAATTCTATGTTAACCAAAGTAAAGAATGTAACATAAAATAAAGAATTGAGATACAATATGCTAACTCAAATGTGCATAAAATACTAAGCTAACATAAAATAAATAGAAAAGATGTAGGAGAATACTTTATACAAAATGAAAAGTTGAGTTAGAGCACTTCCCTATTGGGGGACAGTTGTTAATGCATCTATCTCCCAAATGATCATACATCAAGAGATAATAGATTTTAGGCGGAGAAGGGTAAAAATATATTCCTAACTCACTATAGGTGATGCAAGAGTGCAATCAAACAAGAAGAAGATCCAATCCAAGATTCAAGATGCAAAAATCCAAGATCTAAGTGAGCAGATGCAAGTTGGCGTAAAAGAGAAGAGAATATAGTGAGTTACTTTATGAGTTTTTTCTATGTATTATGTTTGAAAATGTCACTTTAGGTTTTTATACGACACCATTTTGATGCGCTAGAATTAGGAGGAACTTGACAAGGTCATAACTTGAGCTCCGTGTGTCCGTTTAAGTCCATTTTTGTTTGAAACCACATGTTTCAATGAGATGAACTCAACAGTAATCTCACCCTACTAGTTGGGGCAAGTTTTGGAACATTTTCGGGCCCTAAATCTGCCATCTTAAGGCCAAAAAAATAGGATTTAAGTTGTAGTTCGGTTTTTCCTATTTTTGGGCATTAGTTAATTTTAGTCTATTAGTTTCATTATGAGTTAGAAATTTGGAAATTCCTCTAATTTAGGAATGTGGAAGATGTGTGGCAATTTCTGTGCCCATACAAATAAGCATGCGAACTTACTAAGAATAGAAGGTTCTAGTAAACTACTAAAAATAGTAATTTCCACCACCTAGAGTAGATTTAGTCAAGTTAGTGTTTTCTTGGCAACTTGAGTTAGGAGTTGTTTTCCTATTTAGGAAACATTGTAATTAATTATTCGATAACAAAGAAGGATATCTATTTTCTTTTGGACTTCATATTATTTGTAGTATATCAAGTTTATTCATAATTTGGCTACATTACATTTCTTGCGGGCAAAGGAATTGGACGTAAATTTTGAAATTACACCAAAATAATCACATAGGAATTTTGAAGGTTGACCTTAGGCATAGGCATGATAAATATACTGTAACTATAAATCTATGATCGTATTTATCTTGTTTGTCTTGCATCTAACTCGAGAATACCATGAGAAACATATACATAAAAAAATGTATATGCAACATCTATACAATATGGACCACAATTTCCGTTAGACCAGTAACCCATAGGTGTTATTAGCTGCTATAATTGTGAAAGTTAGGATCTACGAGAGGTCATTAGTCCATGTCACGAAACTCATGGGGAACATTGGACACACATGCCAAAAATATCCACATCAGCATTACTTGAGTGAGTTTCGAACTCGAGACCTATCGCTCTGATACCATTTATTGGACCATGATTTCCATTAGACCAAAACCCATAGGTGTTATTCTCTACTACAATCACTGGAGTTAGGATCTACTAGAGCCGTTTAATCCATGTCATGAAACTCACGGGAACACTGGACACACATACCAACAATTTATGAATATGTATAGACACCTAGAGTTTATCTTTGACACTTTGGAAACATAAACTTTGCATACTTTGACACATGGACAAAAAAAGATATAGTTAACTCTTGAGCACACTTTCCCCAATCACTTTACCTATATGATGTGTTAACCACCTCTATCTATTAGTCACATCTATTTAGTATATAAATGATTCATGATCCTAAATAGATGGTATATGTACTCTAGATCCACTTTCATCACTCCCATGAAAATATTAGTAAACCCAAAAAAATTCTCTTCCACAACTCCATCTATCAGAGTGTATATAAGTCTTCGATTACTAGTTTTAAATTAGAAAATATTTATTATCTTATCTTAGAATGTTTCATGGGATGACTATGGAGGGAATTTATGAAGAGTCATGCGCGCGCACAGCACGCGACGCACGCACGCACGCACGCACGCACGCACGCACACACACGCACGCACACGCACGCACGCACGCACGCACGCACGCACGCACACACACACACACACACACACACACACACACACACACACACACATAAAGTCATTACATGTTTTTACATATCTTGGACACCTTCTATATATCTTAGACACTTCAAACTCTCATGGGCCACTTTCACTTCATTGAGGATCATTATAAAAATTATATAAAATATCAAATATCTCAAGAATAATCATTGGAGACATCCATATAGACAAAAATAAAATCTAAGAGGTCACAATCACATGATGCCAAACATAAAATTTTAAGTGAAAGTCAATTATTTTAGAACATAATTTTACATGCACTCACATTTGAGAGAGAAATACATGTGGATTTATCCCTCTTTAGACTATTGGCATGTAGAAAGAATTCACCATATCCACATTGAGGGTATGACTAAAGTTGTCCCTCAAAAAATGCTAGCCCCTATTGAGATTCTCTTGTGGTCTTGGAAGCATAATTAAGGTTTTGATGAAGTAGAGTAGAAATAGGTACCATCACATAAGATCAAAGATATCCATATATCTAGAAGAAGGTTAAAAGAATGCGTGAATCATTCCAAAAAGTTGTAGACCCCCAAAATATCCTTAAAATACCCATAAAGTCCAACACTTATGTTCTGCAACATGAGCGTGAGTTTTATAGTAGTATTTGGAAGACCTATAAGCCCCTATTCTTAGTTTGATCACCTAATGAAGTGTTTGCAGATAATTTATAGGTACTTGAGACACATTCTATAAGTGAAAGAAATACATAATCAACCAAGTAGCTCATCTTTATAATATTTTTTCTATTATAAGTCTATAGATTGTAATATATATATATATATATATATGAGTACTTTGAAATTTTGTTGTGTAACTCCAAAATAAAATAAAACAAAAGGTTTAATTGGAGAGGAACTTGTCAGAAACCAATATTTACATTAAACTAATTGTAAATTTGTAATTTGGAAGTTACCGTTGTAACCTTTGGTAATGAAACCAAATTGGGAAAAGTATTATTTAAATGGCTTGTAAGACTTGTTGAGGATCCAGAGGGAAAAATAATTTTTTTGAAATTTCAAAGAACTTGTGGAAATTTTCCAGGGAAGCTAGGTTTGTAAGCAGGGTTGTGGGCAGGAGGGAGGGGCTCCAGAGGAGTCCTAATCAGGGGTACAGAGTACAACCCCGATGGTTCCTGGCCAAGGCATCAGTTTGTGCTTTTAAGCATATTTTCTTCCCCTCATTAATGCGGCCATGGTTCTGGTGCTTACATCCAAGTGGACCGGGAATTGAGCATAACAAAGCCCATTTCCAAATTGAGATAAGTTCCTTCTCTATATTTTGGTTGTATATTGTGCAATTACGGAAAGAAATTAAATAAAAGAGTAAATTATTATGGTTCTTTTATTTGTAATATTTTGTTGGAATAGATATTTAATTTAATTGTGATATGAAACTATATTAATTGATATTGCATTGTTAATTTATTTTTATAGTGTTGTATTTTTTCTCTGTATTGATTTCAAAAATAAAATAAATTTACACAGTGTTTTGTGGTTGGTTGATTTAAAATAAATATAATTTTATATTAAAATCAAACATTTACTTGAGTGGAAAATTATTAACTCTTGTTTTGTTTATTTTTACTTGTATAGTAAAATTAAATAAAATACGTGCATTTGAATAGTTAACTTCGAGAAAAATAATATGGTTTTATTAATAAATGCCTTTGAAAAAGGTTTAATATTTTTAAAAATATGTATATTAAAATACTGTTATAAAATAGTTGAAGAGAATTTATTTAATATTTAATACTTGTGTTTATTATAGACTTATATTCATGTTTATATTTAATTAAACACCTAGGGGAAAAATCAAGTGAATTTAATTTACATAAGGTTTCTACGGAGACAACTCTCCTTGAGAATAGGAAATCAATTTTTCCTATTGGTTCGTAATTTAATCTTGTCCCCCATGTAAAATTCTAAGTGTGTATTTTCATCTTTAATATTCAAAAAATAATAATTTTCCATGTCTAAAAATACCCCTTTAAATAAACTTGATTAGATTTATGTTGGAATAAAGTATTCTTATGTCTAACCTATGACCCCTTCTAATTTTCTATTGCAATCCTAAAAACTATATGTTTTAATGGTACTAACCTATGTGTATTATTGGCCCCATTTATTCTTACATTTATTTTATACATATTAAACTATATATTTAAATATTAACACTTATGTGTTATACCATATTAATTCCTAATTTAAATTTATAACCTAAGTAGTTAATTAAATTAGAATAAACTACCACATATTCCCTAAACCTTTTAAAAGACATGTTTTATTAAATATTATAGTTATAAAACTACACCTAAAACCCTATCACGTTTCCCTCCTCTTAACGTGGAACATATTTTATGTGGCCATCTTGACTATTATAATATTATATGACATATAACATTTAATTAAAAAAAATTTAACCTACACCATGTCATGTTCTAAACCTAAACCTATATTGTATATATTATATTATTTACTATAACTTAATATCTTAATGGCTTATATAATGTTTTAATAAAATGTTTTAATGTGGTTTGCCTATTGTGTTGGCTAGCTCGACCTATATATGTAGTTAAATAAATTAATAAATTAAAAACTATAATTTGATGAATATTTACAGTAGATATAAATATAATTAAATAGGTAGTTAATACAAGTGTTTAAAATACATTAGTATATATGTTGGAAGCCTTAGAGGCGTATATGAAATTGTTGAAAGATGAAGTTAAAAACTTGACAAAACAGAAAGGAAAGAGGAAGAAGGAGGAGGAGGAGGATGTGGACAGCAGCCAAATTGAAGATATATACAAGAAATTGCACTCCTTGGACTCTCGCTTAGGGAAGGCCAAAACTAGGCATGATTACAACATTGCCATCTTTAGGGCGATTGAGGAATTTATTGAGCAACACGTCAGAAGTGTCTCCAACCTAAGCGGAGTGTTGGCAACTCTTTGGGGTACTGATAAGGAAAGCAAGAAGACCTTGGAGCAGCTGGATTATAATGACGCTGCCCATATGACTACTTTGGGTATGTTTAAATCCTGGAAGAATATCAAAACCATCATAGACAAAGCTACTAAGAAGTAGTTGTAGATGCTTCTGCTGTCCTTGTTTGTTTTTTTGTTGTTTTTTTGTGGATCCTTTACTACTTTTTTGCAGTAATTTTACTATTTTGTCTCGTCTTGGTAGCTATTTTTTAGCTACTTTGAACATCATTGTCACATTTGGATTCTGATCCTTTTCTCTCTGGTTCTCTTGCTTATTCTGGCTTTTAGGCCTTCTTTTGTAAACAAGGGTATAGTCCCTTTCAAAAAACTATTTGCCAATGATAAAAAAAAAAAATACATTAGTATGATTTTTTATATAGTAAGATATTAGGATTTTTAATTGAGTTATTAATATATATCATTCATAATGACTTGGTTTTGAATGTCGAAATGGATTTATTTATTTCTTATTCTATTTAGAAATTAATTTTCTAATTAAATTATTATGTATTTATTACATTTTTATTAAAAAAATTGCTAATATGTTGTCATTTATTTTATGTGGAAAATCTTTTTACATTGTATAGTTTGGTGTAGAAAGTGTCGTTTTGTGTATGATTGTTTTTCGTTATGTTAAATGGAGTTGTCGGCCCTTTTCCTGGTACAGGGAAAAGTGGTGTTACAATTTGGTATCAGAGCCCTTTTGATGTCCTTGTTTGTGAGTTATGAGTCTTGTAAGTAAGTGATTTTCTTATTTGTTTTGTTTGTATCTCCACATAGTGGATATCACATTGCAGGGATGAGTTACTCAGAGGGTGCAAAATACAATGAGCAACCAAGCTGAATGGAAAAATCAACAATTGGGCACATAATTTGAAAATATTGCCTTATAATTAGAATCTTTGAAAAATCAATTTTGTGGAAGTCATTTGTAAAAACAAGAGAGATAAATCAGTTAAATCGTAAAAATCTACTAGAAAAAGTAAACCACCTTCTGATAGCGAATCTACTTCTATTGAGAAAATGGAAAGTTCTTCTGATTCTTCTAGTTCTTCGGATTCTGAAAAAGAAAATGTTAGCAGTCATAGAAGTTCAAAGGAAATTTAATTCTTTGCTAGGAAAATTAAATTGCTTGAATATACTGGAGAAGTAGGGTTAGGTTAACAAGCTAAAACTTGGTTAACAAATTTAGAAAGTTATTCTGAATTGCAAAGGACTAGTAAGCTAGGTAGAACTCAAATTACTGCTTTTCAATTAAAAGACATTGCTTTAAACTGGTGGGAAGACAAATTAAAAACTGAAAATATTAAACCTCACAAGGTTAAATGGAGTAAATTTAAAATCTTGTTTAAAAATAATTATCTATCTGATCATTTCTTGCAACAACAATAAAATGAGTTCTTTGATTTGAAGCAATGTTTGAAAAGTGTGAATGAATATAATTTTTTTTTTGAAAAATTAAATAGATTTGTACCTTTTATTACTGGTTCTGATATAGTGGTTAGATTTATAAATGGTTTGAGGGAATAGTATAAAGCAAATGTTGGTGTGGTAAACCGCAGCTTAGTAGATGAGGTTGCGTAAATCACGTAACAATTTAAGAATCTAAAACTGTGATTAATAAAAATGGGATGAGTTCAAAAAGAAAAATACTAGTTTTCAGTTCAAGAATAGAAAGAGACCCTTCACAGAAAATTTTCAATGTAAAAACTCTTGTTTAAAAATCAACAAGGAAAGATTATGAAAAACTAAAACATGAAGATATTAAGTGTTGGGATTGTGGTGGAAATTATCTTCGCAGAGGTTTTCCTCATAAAAAGAAAAAGTGGGAAAACAAGGGGCAAAAGACATAGGAGAAAAAATGAAAGTTTGTACTGATGTGGACACAAGTATTGTTCATAAACAAGTGTCTTTAGTAGATTTATCAGGATTTGTTAATGGTATTGATCTTTTTTTCTTGATTGATTTTTCCAGTAGTCATAGTTTTATTTCTCCCAATATAGTTAAAAATTGATTTTTTTTTCCAGAAACATAAACCCAATTTCGGTAGAGATGGTAGATGGAAGAATAGTTCGCAACCGGAGCTTTAGTTAGAAAGAAATCATGCTCTTATTAGTTGTGAAAGAAAACAAGTTTGTATTCAAGACTCTTGTAAAAATACTCATGTTCTGAATGGAATGAAAAGACCTCTTACTTTGAAAACTATTTTTGCTATTCAAGTTAAAATATGTATTAAGGAAAAATGTAAAATATTTTTTGTTGTTGTGACTTAAAATAATGGAAAAGTAAAATAGATGTTGACGCTCATCCCTTAGTTAAAGATTTTATGGATGTTTTTCCTTTTGGTGTTGAAGATTTACCTCCTAGGAGATCTATTGAGCATGTTATTGACATTGTTCTTGGTAATGAACCTATTTCTAGAGTATGATATGGGAAATCCATACCTAAAATAGATGGGTTAAAAATTCAATTAGCTGAATTTATTAATTAGGAAAATCAGACCTAGTGTTTCTCCATGGGTACTCCTTTTTGTTTTTTAAAAAGAAAGATGGCACCATGAGACCATGCATAGTCTATAGGTAGTTTTAAAAAGTGACTATTAAAAACAAGTATCCTCTGCCTAGAATTGATGATTTGTTAGATAAGTTAAATGGTGTTAAATTAAAAACTGGGAAACTTCAACATCTAGAACTACAAAATCCTCTACCTGGGAGAGTAGTGGATTTTGGAAGCAGCTCTAAAAGAGGTAGAACTTCTAAGAGGGCTCTAAGAACCAAAAGAATAGAAGAAGATATTATTGATGGCACTCAAAGCCTATTGAGTCATCAGAAATCGCACTACCAATATATTTTTGATGAAGGTCATCTCTTGAACATACAAGGTCTTAATGGAAATTCTAAACAAAGAATAATCAAAGATTTAAGAGTTTCTAGTAGACTGAGCATTCTCGCTTTTCACAGAAATGAAGATGAATTCTAAAATACTTGGGCATTTAAAAATAATTTTTGGGAAAATTTGGACATGATTATGGTGGAATCTCAGGAGTGTTAGGCGGTTTGGCTACCTTTTGGGACAAGAAACATTTCACTGGTACGATTCTCTCTGAAACTAATAATCATCTTGCTATTAAATTCCTTTCCATTGATAAAAACAATACTTGGATCCTTTCCAATATCTATGTGCCCAATACGATTAGTGAAAGAAGGAAGCTTTGGAGAGATTTAAGGGTTTTTAGATCTTAGCATAGTATTGACAACTGGCTCATAATGGGGGACTTCAATTCCCCTTTAAATCCTAGAGAAAAACAAGGGGGAAACTCTTCTTTCTCTAGGGGTATGGATGATTTTGCAGACTTTGTGGCTGAACTGAATCTCATAGATGTTGATCTCCATGGAAATCAGTACACCTGGACAAATAGGAGGTTGGGAAAGGATATGATCCAAGTCATATTGGATCATGCCCTTATCTCAGCTAGTTGGATTCTTCACCAATATTTTCATCTCACATCCTTGCCCAGAATCGGGTCTGATCACAATCCAATTGTTTTAAATTTTGTTAATTGGGTCAAGCCGGTTAGGAGCTCCTTTAAATTTGAAAAAATGTGGATGGAGCATGATGACATCTTCGATAGGATCAAGGATTGGTGGATCTGGGGTGGTGAGGGAACTACCCAGTTTAGGCTTGTTCAAAAACTTAAAAATGTTAAAAAATAGATTAAAGTTTGGAATAAAGAAGTCTTCAGGAACGTTTTTGTAAAAAAAAGGAGCTAAAACAAAAACTTCAAGATCTGGAAAATAAATAAACTTACAGGGAGGTCTAGGGAGGATCATAAGGTGGAGAAAAAACTCCTCTCTGAGTTGCACATGGTTTGTAGCAGAGAAGAATCCCTATGGAGACTCAAATCTAGAGCTATATGGCTGAAAGAGGGAGACAGAAACACAATTTTTTTTCATATGACCACTTTGAAGCATCGAGCTTGCAATAGGATTATGAGCATCTAAAGGCAAAGATAACATTATAAAAATCCACAAATTATCAAGGAAGAGGCTCTCGATTCTATTTTAAATTGCTTTGAATGAGTAGAGAGTTGTAAATGAGGTGGTTGATTCTTTTATGCTTGAAGCCATCCGTATGGGAGAATTGAGGAACTTAGATTTAAAGACATTACTAAAATCATACTCGGAGGAGCTTCGTAAATTTTTCTTTTCTCTAGAAGGCAACAAGGTTCTAGGACTTGATGGCTTCTTTGTAAAAAAATTCAAAAATTTCATTTGTTCGAATGATCTCCTTAGGGCAGCTAATGAATTTCTCAGAACCGGAGATCTTTTGAAAGAGTTTAACAATACCCATATTTTCCTGGCCCCAAAAAAATGGATGCTAAAGATTTCAAAGACTTTAGACCCATTAGCTTGGTTAATGATATCTATAGAATTTTTACTAAGATTATTGCCACCAGACTATAGGCCATTTTGAATGATTTAATCTCAAAATAGCAAAGTGGATTCATCAAGGGGAGGATTATTCAAGATGGGGTTATCATGGTGCATGAGGTTATTCATTCTATGGATAATAACAAAAAGGATGGCATGGTTCTTAAACTAGACATGAATAAAGCCTTTCACAAAGTCTCTTGGGATTTTCTTGACAAAGTTTTGGCCAAATTTGGATTTCTGGACAAATTCAAAAGAATTATTAAAGCTTGCATCTCATCATCTAGATTCTCTATAGTGGTACATGGGGAACCCGTGGGGATACTTCACCAAAGAGTAGGAGGATAATGCAGGGGGATCCTATATTCCTTCTTCTCTTTATTCTAATGGTCGATGACCTTAGCAGAAACAATCTACTAAGCTTTTAAAGATGGTTTGATAAAAGGCATCAAACCTACCTCCACGAATCAAGCAGCTTCTCATCAGCAATTTGCGGATGACACTATCCTGCTCTTAATGGCTTCTTTTCTGGAAGCTAAGGTGATCAAGTCTATTTTAAAATTCTATGAGGCTACCTCTGGTCAAGAGATTAACTTTGACAAAAGCTCCATTTACTTTTTTAATACTCCTTTGGAAAGGTAGAATAAAATTGCTAAAGTATTGGGATGTAAAATTAATGTGCTTCCCACTACTTATTTGGGTCTCCTCTGGGTACTAAAAAGTTTCCAACAAATTTTGGAATGATTTACTAGAAAGATTCCAAAATAAATTGCCAGGATGGAAAGGAGCCATTCTTTCCAGTGACTGGGAAATGTTTGTTAATCAAAAGCACCCTTCAAAATTTACCTATATACATTATGTCTATGTATAACATCCCATCTGTATTCAGAGAAAAAATTGATAGGATTCAGAAACATTTTTATGGCAGGGAATGGAGGAAAAATCCAAATATCACCTGGTTGCCTAGGATCAAGTGTGTACTCCTAAAAGGATTGGGGGCTTAGGTATAAAATACATTAGCAAAATGAATATGGCCTTAATTGCAAAAATGGGGTGGAGATTGATCTCGAAGATCAACCTTGGGTTGATCTCATTAAGAATAAATATTTGGGCCAACAAACTGCTTCCTCCTTCCTACATTCTGAACTTCTTCCTCATGGCTCTATCTTCTGGAACAATTTGATTCTTACTAGGAATTTTATCAAGCAAGGAAGTAGATGGAAAGTGGGAAATGGTAGGGACATCAGTTTCTGGAGTGATAATTGGTCTAATGGAAGCCTCAATGAAATATTTGGTGTAGCTAAGGAGAAACTGGAGCAGAAATATGGTACTAAGGTCATAGATTATATGGAAATTGATGGTAATCTTAAGAGATGGAAGAAGCTTTCTGTGGATGGCATGGGTGTGAACTTTGTGCTATCATCTCTTCAGAAGATCTATCTAGATCTCATTTCTTTGAATCAGTTGGATGTCAAGGATGAAATTGTTTGGTACAATTCTAAAGATGGGGACTATTTGGTGAAATATGGGTACAATTCCTTCTTTATGAATACCCAGAATGAATTTAATTGGAGAAAAATATGGATGACTGAGCTAACCCCTAAAATAAACTTTTTCTTTTGGCTTGTTCTCAGAGGTAGAATTCTTACTAATGATAACCTGATTAAGAAAGGATTCATCATGCCTAATAGATGTCATCTTTGCAAAAAGATTCCGAAGATATTAAACACTTTTTTATCCACTATGATTATGCTACCATGATTTGGAGCCATGCCCTTTCCAAGTTCAATGTCCTCTAGATGGTTCCTAAGGACTTCATCCAATTCTGGACCCAATGGAACCCCCTTTTAAACACTGCATTATGAGAAGACTATGGAAACTGATCATGCCTCATATTATTTGGAGAATATGGAAAGATAGGAATGATATCATCTTTAGATATAACAAACAACACTTCAAGATAAACATCACTAAGATTGGGCATGTTGTTAAAGCTGATATTGGGAGATTTAAACCCCCCAAAAATAAAAAAATATCATGTAGACAAAGAGTACATTTTATCCAATTGGAAGATTGGAGATGTTAGAAGGTTGATCAAGAATACCTCAAATATTGATAGGTCTTTGGTCCATTGGATTCCTCTTGAGAGAAACTGGTATAAACTCAATTTTGATGGCGCTTCCAAGGGTAACCCTGACATGGATGCTAGGGGAGGAATTATAAGGGATAAAAAGGCTATTTAGTTGTTTCTTATGTTGGTAAAATGGGGATTTAGACGAATAACTATGTTAAAGCCCTGGCTGCTCTTTGGGGCTTAAGATTACAAAATATTTAGATATCCATAATTTAATCTTGGAAGGAGACTCTCTTAATATTATCAATCATTTAAACCAAACTTCTCCTCCTAGCTGGACCACCAAGGATTTTATTATGGAAGCTAGAAATATTTGTAATAATATTGAGAATATTATTATTAGACACACCTATAGGGAGGGGAATAAGGCTGCAGACACTTTGGCCAATATGGGCATTAATATTAATCTCACCATTTGGAATAATGCAAAAAACATCCCTAAGGAGGTTCAAATCAGCATTAATGTGGATAATAATGGAATTACATACGTGGCATAATTTCAATTATGACATGGAGTGGATCTTAATGGAAGTGAAAGATCTCACTTGTGCGATTTACCCCCTCTCTATGGAAACTATAAAGAAATCAAGCCTCGCACAGATGGGAGGTATTTCAAAAATAGGACAGACACAGGAAAATTGCAGTCCCTTACGAGGGTTTTGAGTAGGATATTTGCCAAATTTGCAGAAGAAGGAGAATATGGGAGGGGATCTGTGTCAGTTAGAGCTGAGTTGCGACCCGGCCTAGAAGAATAATGAGATTCTCTAGAACCTCCTACATAAAGGAGACATTTCTAATTTCATCGAACGAATTTAGGGGCAAGACCTGAATATTTCGGTCCAATTTTCTATGGAGTGGAAGGACATGAGGGTTAAGTATGGTGGGCATAATATTATTGTCAATGAAGAGCTAATTGTTGAGGCTACGGGCTTGGAATTGGAGGGCTTTCGGTTCTTCAGCAAGAGGGTGGACAGGGTCGCTGAGGCCAAGAAATTTACAGATGAGGGCGAAGAGCTGGATTTTGTTGCTACGGGTTTAAAGGTAAGTTCCATCCCACTGTTGTATGATGAAGTGACTAACATGATGGTCAGATACATTTCATTGGAAGGGCATTATAAAATGGTCCCCATTAAGCATCTTGTTTTTTTAAACCACTTTAGAAGGGATCTCACCATCTATTTCCCACATTACCTTCTTAACTCTCTTCAATGACTCTGTGCTTGACTTTTAAAAGCATGCCCAAGCTATTCCCTTACATCAGGGCCTTATCCTTTTACTTCACAAGATCTGTGTTGCCAAGTTCCCTGGCTTTCCGATTGCTCCTAGTGAGCCACTCATTACCACCTCCTCTGTTCCCATTCCCACTCCTGTCGCCCCTTCCAAGTCTAAATCCAAGAACCCCATGAAAGCTGACACCCCTACCACTGGCAGGATCCTTAGAAGCTCCAAAGATTTGGAGGTTTCCCAAAACCTACTTCATATCAGCAATGCTGGTATTGAACAGTGCCCTACATCCGGAAGATTCTCAAGTGCCTATTAGACTGGATGCCCGGAGATTGAGATGAAACAGATGAAGAAGGACCTTTAGCGTTTGGGCAAGAAAAAAGGGAAGAGAAAATTTGATGAAGAGAGTGACACTGATAAGGAACAGTTCTCTGATATTTACAAGAAGTTGAGCTCTCTTGATACCAGATTGGGAGAGCAAAAGATAGACATGAGCATAATTTGGCTATCTTTAAAGCCATAAGTGATTTCTTGGAACAATAGGTTCAGAGCATTGCTATGCTAAGTGGGATCCCTGCAACTATATGGGGGAATGAGAAAGAGAGGAATATGACCATTTCACAGCTGGATGCTTCGGACTCAATGCACACAACCACTCTAGCACTTTTCACCTCATTGCAGATGATTCAGTCCAGAATTGAAAGAGCATCCAAAAATAATCTGACTCAGGCTAGTGGAATTCAGTTTTGAGACTGTTATTGTGCTTTCTTTTTGCTGTGTAGATGTTGCTTTTTTGCCATCTTGCTGCGGGCTATGTCCTTTTTTTTCTTCTTGTTGTTACCCGATATTGGTTACCTTTGGTAACAATGTTACATCTGGATTTTGATCTTTTGTCATTGTATACTCATTGTTATATCTGGCTGGTGAGCCTTCCTTGTAATAGGGTATAGTCCCTCCAAAACTATTTACCAATAATAAAAAAATGGTGCTAAATGTTTTTCTAAAATTGATCTATGTTTTGGCTATCATCAAATTAGAGTTAAAGAATCTGATATTCCTAAAACTGCTTTTCATACTAGATATGGCCATTATGAGTTTTTTGTGATGCCTTTTGGTTTGACTAACACTCCAACCACTTTTATGACTTTGATGCATGATGTTTTTTGTCCTTTTCTAGATGTGTTTGTGATCATTTTTCTTGATGACATTCTGATTTATTCTAAAACTGAAGAGGAACATAAAAAGCATCTTAGAATGGTGTTAGAAACTTTAAGGAAGCATCAAATTTTTGGGAAACTGAGTAAATGTGAATTCTTTAAAAATGAAGTTTCTTATTTAGGCCATATTATTTCTGAAAAGGTAATTGCCCCCAATCCATCAAAAGTAAAAGCTGTAGAAGAATGGCCTATACCTAAAGATTCCCATGAAGTTCAAAGTTTTCTTGGATTATCTAGTTTTTATCGTAGATTTATTAAAAACTATTCAAGAATTGCTTCTCCACTTACTGATTTAACTAAAAAGGATAGAAAGTATTGTTGGATTGAAGAGTGTGACCTTGCTTTTAATAAATTAAAAGAGGCTTTAATTACTGCACCTGTATTATGCACTCTTGATTTTTCTAAACCATTTACCATTGTTATTGATGCTTGTAATTCTGGAATTGGTTGTGTGTTAATGCAAGAAAATAGAGTTGTTTGTTTTGGTTCTAGGAAATTAATGCCTACTTGAGAAAAACTACCCTACTCATGATTTAGAATTGCTTGGAATTATTCATGCTTTAAATATTTGGAGACACTATCTGTTAGGAAATAAATTTGTCTTGAAAACTAATCATAGAGGTTTACAGTATATCTTCACACAACCCTTGTTAAATATGAGGCAAGAGAAGATGGGTTGAATTGTTAAGCCAATATGATTTTGATATTCAGTATGTTCTTGGTAGAGAAAATGTTGTGGTTGATGCTTTAAGTAGAAAAATAATTTATTGTAATGTTGTGTCTATAAAAATAAGTCATTTTGAGTAAGTTATAAAATAATCTTTACCTACTGATAATTTTTTTTGATATATATGTTGGTTTGAAAAATGGAACTCAAAATGTGCATTTGCAGGATAGAATCTCTCATTATTTTCTTGATAATTGTGGATTATTGTATTATAAAAATAGAATGTGTATTCCTAATCTTGTTGATGTAAAGCAACACATTTTGAAATATTCTCACCATGTAGCCGGACATCCTGGGTTTCATAAAACTTACTCCTCTGTTAAGAAAAATTATTTTTGGCCAAAGATGAAAAAATACATTCGTGATTATGTGTAAATGTAAGGTAAAAACTGAGCAATGTAGTAAACCTGGTTTGTTACAACCTTTACCTGTACCTGACTAGAAATGGGAATATGTTAGTATGGATTTTATTACTGGTTTTCCTAAAACTAGGAATGGACATGATTCTATTCTTGTTGTTGTTGATAGATTAATGAAAATGGATCATTTTATTTCTACTAAAATTAATTCATATGCTTCGATATAGCTCATTTATTTTGCAAAGTTATATTTTGTCTGCATGACATTCTTAAAAATATTGTAACTAATAGAGATCCTAGATTTACTTCTTCATTTTGGAGATCTTTATTTGATGATTTGGGTACTATCTTAAACTTTAGCACTGCATATCATCTTGAGTTTGATGGCCAAACTGAAACGATTAATAGAATTTTAGAGGACATGCTTAGGATGTATACTGGGGATAAACCCAAAAACTGGGAGCAATATTTACACTTGATTGAATTTTCTTACAATCAAGGTTATCATACTTCTACTAAGATGACTCCTTTCGAGGCTGTTTATGGTAGAAATTGTGCTACCCCTATTTCCTGGTCTAATCTCGAGCATAGATCCTAGTATGGCAATGAAAACATAAAATATGAAAGTTGCTCAGGATAGACATAAACAATTTGCTAATTCTAAAAGGATTGTTAGAGAGTTTGTTGTAGGTGATAAAGTGTTTTTGAAAGTTAAACCAAAAGGCAGTTCTTTGAAGTTAGGAAAATATGCTAAACTTGCTCCTCATTTTTTGGGCCTTTTGAAATTATTGAAAGAATAGGAACCTTGGCATATAGATTAGCTCTACCTCCTGAGTTGTCTAGAATTCATAATGTTTTTCATGTGAGTTTGTTGAAAAGATATGTTTTTGATGATAAACATGTTGTGGATTGGAAGAACATAGTCAGTAAAACTACTTGTGAGTTTCAAATTGAACTAGAAATGATTTTGGAAACTAGAACTAGGAAACTTAGGAACAGAGAAATTAAAGAAATTAAAGTAAAATGGTCTTCTTGTGATGTGGATAGCGCTACTTGGGAAAGAGAATATTATCTTAAAGAACAATATCCTGATCTGTTTGACTAATCACTCGTGTTTTTCATGTTGTATTTTTAGAGTAGCTCTAGATCTCATTGAGGATAGTAGTTGATTAAAGGGGGAAGATTGTGATGTGCCAAAATTCCCAATATGATATTGGTTTTATATATATATATATATATATATATATATATATAAAGTTGAGTAAGACTGTGAGGATCCAAAGGATTTTTTTTTTTTTGGAAATTTCAAAGAGCTTGTGGATATTTTCCAGGGAAGATAGGTTTGTAAAGCGGGGTTGTGGGGGCTAGAGGGAGGGGATCCAAAGGAGTCCCGATCGGGGTACAAAGTACAACTCTAGATGGCTCCTGGCCAGGGCATCGGTTTGTGCTTTTAAGCATATTTTCTTCCCCTCATTAATGTGGCCATGGTTCTGGTGCTTACATCCAAGTGGACCGGGAATTGAGCATAAAAAATCCCATTGCTAGATTGAGATAAGTTTCTTCTCTGTATTTTGGTTGTATATTGTGCAATTACGACAAGAATTTATTTAAATAAAAGAGTAAATTATTATGGTTCTTTTATTTGTAATATTTTTTTGGAATAGATATTTAATTTAATTGTGATATGAAACTATATTAATTGATATTGCATTGTTAATTTATTTTTACAATGCCGTATTGCTTCTCTGTTTGATTTCAAAAAAATAAAATAAATTTACATGTGTTTTGTGGTTGGTTGATTTAAAATAAATATAAGTTTATATTAAAATCTAACATTTACTTGAGTGGAAAATTATTAACTCTTGTTTTTTTAATTTTTTAATTTACTCTTGTCCCCCATGTAAAATTCTAAGTGTGTATTTTCATCTTTAATATTCAATATAATAATAATTTTCCATATCTAAAAATACCCCTTTAAATAAACTTAATTAGATTTATGTTGGAATAAAGTATTCTTATGTCTAACCTATGACCCCTTCTAATTTTCTATTGCAATCCTAAAAACTATATGTTTTAAAGGTACTAACCTATGTGCATTATTGGCCCCATTTATTCTTACATTTTTTTATACATATTAAACTATATATATTTAAATATTAACACTTATGTGTTATACCATATTAATTCCTAACTTAAATTTATAACCTTCGTAGTTAATTAAATTAGAATAAACTACCACATATTCCCTAAACCTTTTAAAAGAAATGTTTTATTAAATATTATAATTATATAACTATACCTAAAACCCTATCACATTTCCCTCCTCTTAACGTGGAGTATATTTTATGTGGCCATCTTGAATATTATAATATTATATGACATAGAAAATTTAATTAAAAAAATTCTAACCTACACCATGTCATGTTCTAAACCTAAACATATGTTGTATATATTATACTATATATTATAACTTAAGATCTTAATGGCGTATATAATTTTTAATAAAATGTTTTAATGTGGTTTGTCTATCAGTGTTGGCTAGCTCGACTTTGTACATGTAATTAAACAAATTAAAAACTATAATTTGATGAATATTTGCAGGAGATATAAATATAATTAAATAGGTAGTTAATGCAAGTGTTTAAATACATTAGTAGGATTTTATATGAGTTATTAATATATATCATTCATAATGACTTATTTTTGATATCAAAATGGATTTCTTTCTTTCTTATTCTATTTAGAAAATAATTTTCTAATTAAATTATTATGTAGTTGTTACATTTTTATAAAAAAATGCTAATATGTCATCGTTTCTTTTATGTGGAAAATATTTTTATGTTGTATAGTTTGGTGTAGAAAGTGTTGTTTTGTGTATGATTGTTTGTCATTATGTTAAATGGTGTCGTTGGCCCTTTTCCTGGTGTGGGGAAAGTGGTGTTACAATTTGGTATCATGAGCACTTTTTGATGTCCTTGACTATGAGTTATGAGTCGTAAGTAAGTGATTTTCTTATTTGTTTGTTTGTATCTCCACATAGTGGATATCACATTGAAGGATGAATAGTTACTCGGAGGGTGCAAAATACAATGAGCAACTGGAATGAAAAAATCAACAATTGGGAAGGGAAGTTGAAAATCTTACCTTGCAATTAGAATCTTTGAAAAATCAATTTACGGAAGTCATTTGTAAAAACAAGAGAGATAAATCTGTTAAATCGGAAAAATCTACTAGAAAGAGAAAAGCACCTTCTGATAGTGAATCTACTTCTATTGAGAAAATGGAAAGTTCTTCTGATTCTTCTAGTTCTTCGGATTCTGAAAAAGAAAATGTTAGTAGTCATAGAAGTTCAAAAGAAATGCAATTATTTTCTAGGAAAATTAAATTTCCTGAATATGTTGGAGAAGTAGGGTCAGGTGAACAAGCTGAAACTTGGTTAACAAATTTAGAAAGGTATTTTGAATTACAAAGGACTAGTAAGCTAGGCAGAACTCAAATTGTTGCTTTTCAATTAAAAGACGCTGCTTTAAACTAGTGGGAAGACACATTAAAAACTAAAAATCTTAAACCTCACAAGGTTAAATGGAGTAAATTTAAAAGCTTGTTTAAAAATAAGTATCTCTCTGATCATTTCTTGTAGAAACGACAAAATGAGTTCTTTGATTTGAAGCAATGTTTGAAAAGTGTGAATGAATATAAGATTTTTTTTGAAAAATTAAATATATTTGTACCTTTTATTATTGGTTCTGATAGAGTGGTTAGATTTATAAATGGTTTGAGGGAAGAGTATAAAGAAAATGTTTGGTGTGGTAAATCGTAGTTAGTAGATGAGGCCGTACAAATTGCAGAACTAATTTGTGAAATCTAAAACTGTGATTAATAAAAATCAAGATGAGTTCAAAATAAAAATATTAGTTTTCAGTTCAAGAATAGAAAGAGACCCTTCACAAAAAATGTTCAATGTAAAAACTCTATGTTTAAAAATCAAAAAGAAGGAAAGATTATGAAAAACTAAAACATGAAGATATTAAATGTTAAGATTATGGCAGCAAATCATCTTCACAGAGGTTGTCCTCATAAAAAGAAAAAGTGGGAAAACAAGGGGCAGAAGATGGAGGAGAAAAAAGAAGAAAAAATGAAAGTTTTTGCTACTGTGGACACAGGTACTGTTCATAAACAAGTGTCTTTAGTAGAATTATCAGGATTTGTTAATGGTATTGATCTTGTTTTCTTGATTGATTTTTGCAAAGTAGTCATAGTTTTATTTCTCCTAAAATAGTTAAAAATTTGAATTTGTTTTCCAGAAACATAAACCCAATTTTGGTAGAGATGGCAGATGGAAGAATAGTCCAACAAACTAGAGCTTTAGTGGAAGACTTAGAATTTCAAATTGATAGTTTTACTTCTATGGAGTATTTTCATGTGTTGAATTTGGGTCAATATGATGTTATTCTAGGAATGACTTGGTTAGAAAGAAATCATGCTCTTATTAGTTGTGAAAGCAAGCAAGTTTGTATTCAAGACTTTTGTAAAAATACTCATGTTCTGTAGGGAATGAAAAGACCTCTTACTTTGAAAACTATTTCTGCTATTCAAGTTAGAAGATGTATTAAGGAAAAATGTAAAATATTTTGTGTTGTTGTGACTGAAAATAATGGAAAAGTAGAAATAGATGTTGATGTTCATCCCTTAGTTAAAGAGTTTATGGATGTTTTTCCTTCTGGTGTTGAAGAGTTACCTCCTAGGAGATTTGTTGAGCATGCTATTGACATTGTTCCTGGTAGCAAACCTATTTCTAGAGTACCATATAGAAATCCATACCTGAATTGGCTGAGTTAAAAATTCAATTGGCTGAATTGATTAAATTAGGAAAAATTAGACCTAGTGTTTCTCCATGGGGTGCTCCTATTTTATTTCTTAAAAATAAATATGGCGCCATTATACTATGCATAGACTATAGGTAGTTAAATAAAGTGACTATTAAAACAAGTATCCTCTGCCTAGAATTGATTATTTGTTAGATCAGTTAAATGGTGCTAAATGTTTTTCTAAAATTGATCTATGTTCTAGCTATCATCAAATTAGACTTAAAGAATTTGATATTCCTAAAATTTCTTTTCGTAATAGACATGGCCATTATGAGTTTGTTTCTGATGCCTTTTGGTTTGACTAACGCTCCAACCACTTTTATGACTTTGATGCATGATGTTTTTGTCCTTTTCTAGATGTGTTTTTCATCATATTTCTTGATGACAATCTAATTTATTCTAAAACTGAAGAGGAACATAAAAATTATCTTAGAATGGTGTTAGAAACTTTAAGGAAGCATCAAATTTTTTGGGAAACTGAGTAAATGTGAATTCTTTAAAAATGAAATTTCTTATTCAGGCCATATTATTTCTAAAAAGGTATTGCCCCTGATCCATCAAAAGTAAAAGTTGTAGAAGAATGGCCTATACCTAAATATCCACATGAAGTTTGAAGTTTTCTTGGATTATCTGGTTTTTATCGTAGATTTATTAAAAACTATTCAAGAATTATTTCTCCACTTACTGATTTAACTAAAAAGGATAAAAAGTATTGTTGGATTGAAGAGTGTGACCTTTCTTTTAATAAATTAAAAGAGGCTTTAATTACTACACCTATATTATGCACTCCTGATTTTTCTAAACCATTTACCGTTGTTCTTATCGATGCTTGTAATTCTGGAATTGGTTGTGTGTTAATGCAAGAAAATAGAGTTGTTTGTTTTGGTTCTAGGAAATTAATGCTTCTGAGAAAAACTACCCTACTCATGATTTAGAATTTCTTGGAATTATTAATCCTTTAAATATTTGGAGACACTATCATTAGGAAATACATTTGTCTTAAAAATTGATCATAGAGGTTTACAGTATATCTTCACACAACCTTGTTAAATATGAGGCATAGAAGATGGGTTGAATTGCTAAGCCAATATGATTTTGATATTGAGTATGTTCTGGTAGAAAAAAATTTTGTGGTTGATGTTTTAAGTAGAAAAATAATTTATTGTAATGTTGTGTCTATAAAAGAAGTCATTTTGAGGAAGTTATAAAATAATCTTTACCTACCGATAAATTTTTTCTAATAAATATGTTGGTTTGAAAAATGAAACTCAAAATGTGTATTTGTAGGATAAAATCTCTCACTATTTGCTTAATAATTGTGGATTATTGTATTATAAAAATAGAATGTGTATTCCTAATCATGTTGATCTAAAAAACAAATTTTGAAATATTCTCATGACATACCTATAGCTAGTCATCCTTGGTTTCATAAATCTTAATCCTCTGTTAAGAAAATTCATTTTTGGCACAAGATGAAAAAGACATTTGTGATTATGTGCGTAAATGTATGACTTGTCAAAAGGTAAAAACTGAGCAATGTAGTAAACCTGGTTTGTTACAACCTTTACCTATACCTGATTGAAATGGGAATCTGTTAGTATGGATTTTATTACTGGTTTTCCTAAAACTAGGAATGGACATGATTCTATTCTTGTTGTTGTTGATAGATTAACTAAAATGGCTCATTTTCTTCCTACTAAAATTAAGTCTTCTGCTTCTGATGTAGCTCATTTATTTTCCAAAGAGATATTTCATCTGCATGGCATTCCTAAAAATCTTGTAACTGATAGAGATCCTAGATTTACTTCTTCGTTTTGGAGATCTTTATTTGATGAGTTGGGTACTAGCTTAAACTTTAGCACTGCATATCATCCTGAGTTTGATGGCCAAACTGAAAGGATTAATAGAATTTTAGAGGACATGCTTAGGATGTATACTAGGGATAAACCCGGAAACTGGGAGCAATATTTACACTTGATTGAATTTTCTTACAATCAAGGTTATCATACTTCTACTAAGATGACTCCTTTCAGGATGTCTATGGTATAAATTGTGCTACCCCTATTTCCTGGTCTAATCTCGAGCATAGATCCTAGTATGGAAATGAAAACATAAAAGAAATGGAAGAAATCATAGCTAGGGAAAAACAAAATATGAAAGCTACTCAGGATAGACATAAATAGTTTTCTGATTCTAAAAGGATTGTTAGAGAGTTTGTTGTAGGTGATAAAGTGTTTTTGAAAGTTAAACCAAAAAGGATTTCTTTGAAGTTAGGAAAATATGCTAAACTTGCTCCTCGTTTTTGTGGGCCTTTTGAAATTATTGAAAGAATAGGAACCTTGGCATATAGATTGGCTCTACCTCCTAAGTTGTCTAGAATTCATAATGTTTTTCATGTGAGTTTGTTGAAAAGATATGTTTTTGATGATAAACATGTTGTGGATTGGAAGAACATAGCTGTAGAACCTACTTGTGAGTTTCAAATTGAACCAGAAATGATTTTAGAAACTTAGGAACAGAGAAATTAAATAAATTAAAGTAAAATGGTCTTCTTGTGATGCGGATATCGCTACTTGGTAAAGAAAAGATTATCTTAAAGAACAATATCTTTTGACTAATCACTCGTGTTTTTCGTGTTGTTTTTTTAGAGTAGCTCTGGATCTACTGAGGACAATAGTTGATTCAAGGGGGAGGATTGTGATGTGCCAAAATCCCGATATGATATTGGTTTATATATATATATATATATATATATATATATATATATATATATATATATATATATATATATATATATATATATGAGTACTTTGGAATATTATTGTGTAACTCCAAAATAAAAAATGAAAAGGTTTAATTGGAGAGGAACTTGTTGGGACACTATTATTTACATTAAACTAATTGTAAATTTGTAATTTGGAAGTTACCGTTGTAACCTTTGGTAATGAAACCGAATTGGGAAAAGTATTATTTAAATGGCTTGTAAGACTTGTTGAGGATCTCGGAGGAATGCTTTTTTTTTTGGAAATTTCAAAGTACTTGTGGAAATTTTTCAGGGAAGCTAGGTTTGTAAGTAGGTTCATGGGCGGGAGGAGGGCTCCATTGGAGTCCTAATTGCGGTACACAAAGTACAACCTCGAATGGTTCCTAGCCAGGGCATCGGTTTATGATTTTAATCATATTTTCTTCCCCTCATTAATGCTCTCATGGTTCTCGATGCTTACATCCAAGTGGAATGGGAATTGAGCATAAGAAAAGCCCATTGCTAGATTGAGATGAGTTCCTTCTCTATATTTTTGTTGTATATTATGCAATTACGGAAAGAAATTAAATAAAAGCGTAAATTATTATGGTTCTTTTATTTGTAATATTTTTTTGGAATAGATATTTAATTTAATTGTGATATGGAACTATATTAATTGATATTGCATCGTTAATTTATTTTTATGTTATAAAATAGTTTAAGAGAATTTATTTAATATTTAATACTTGTGTTTATTATAGGCTTATATTCATATTTATATTTAATTAGTTTGTTTTAGTGTTGGAAACACCTAGGGAAAAAAATCAAGTGAATTTAATATACATAAGATTTCTACAGAGACAACTCTCCTTGAGAATAGGAAATTGATGTTTCCTATTGGTTCATACTCTTTTCCCCTATGTAAAATTCTAAGTGTGTATTTTCATCTTTAATATTCAAATAATAATAATTTGCCATGTCTAAAAATACCCCTTTAAATAAACTTAATTAGATTATGTTGGAATAAAGTATTCTTATGTCTAACCTATGACCCCTTCGAATTTTCTATCGAATCCTAAAAACTATATGTTTTAATGGTACTAACCTATATGCATTATTGGTCCCATTTATTCTTACATTTATTTTATACATATTAAACTATATATATTTAAATATTAATACTTATGTGTCATACCATATTAATTCTTAACTTAAATTTATAACCTAAGTAGTTAATTAAATTAGAATAAACTACCACACATTCCCTAAACGTTTTAAAAGACATGTTTTATTAAATATTATAGTTATAAAACTATACCTAAAACCCTTTCACATTTCCCTCCTCTTAACATGGAGCATATTATATGTGGCCATCTTGAATATTATAATATTATATGACATATAACATTTAATTAAAAAAATCTAACCTACACCATGTCATGTTCTAAACTTAATCCTATGTTGTATATATTATACTATGTACTATAACTTAAGATCTTAATGACTTACATAATGTCTTAATAAAATGTTTTAATGTGGTTTGTCTATTGTGTTGGCTAGCTCAACTGTACATGTAATTAAATAAATTTAAAACTATAATTTGATGAATATTTGTAGTAGATATAAATATAATCAAATATGTAGTTAATGTAAGTGTTTAAAATACATTAGTAGGATTTTTATATGGTAAGATATTAGGATTTTTAATTGAGTTATTAATATCTATCATTCATAATGACTTGCTTTTGAATGTTTAAATGGATTTCTTTCTTTCTTACTCTATTTAAAAAATAATTTTCTAATTAAATTATTATGTAGTTGTTACATTTTTTTATAAAAAAAAGTTAAATTTAAATGCGTTTCTTTTATGTGGAAAATCTATTTATGTTGTATATTTTTGTGTAGAAAGTATTGTTTTGTGTATGATTGTTTGTCATTTTGTTGTCGGCCCTTTTTCCTGGTGCGGGAAATTGGTGTTATAGAAATAATCAACTTAAGGATGAATGAAATAGAAAATAGGGAGGAAGAAAGTAAATAAATTATGTACTATGACTTATTGTGTATATCCCATAAGTGTTGGGATATTAATGCTAGCCAATATAACCCTCTAAATTTTCATATAACAATCATCTATCGTCATAATCGAAATCAAAAATTCCAAGGACAATGATTCAAAATACTCATAAGAGTAAGTAGTAGTATCCAAAAAGTAATCATGAGTTATATAGTAACATAAATCATCAACATTAGTATTGTATTCATGAACATAAATAGTTGGAGTAGTTGTTTGATCCTCTTGTATGAATAAATTCATTTGATTGTCTAGTTGAAATATTAATAGGTGTTTTAACTTGAACACGTACAAGAGGTTTTGGTAAGACCATCTTAGTGTGTGAATGAGTAGGTACTTGTAATCAATATATTTTCACTCAAATTTATGCGATTTATTTTTTTGGTATCATTGTCCATTTTACACCCTCAAAAAATGGGATAACTTGAGAAATTGGATTTAAGCACTTTCTTCACAGATTTAATGGAGAATTTGGAATTTCAAGTAATTTTCATGCTTTTCCCTTCTCCTAGGATTTAAAATCTCAATACTTGGGCCAAATTTTGAGTAAAAATGGGTAAAGTGGAATAATTTGGCTTTGGGACACTCCTTCACTTTTTTCTTAACTCCTCAATCTAAGAAAAATCCCAAAGAGTTAGGAAAATTCAAGAAAAATGCAAAAATGGCTCAAATTTAGTGCATTGCGAGACATTTCAACTTTTGGAGGCCCATATGGTACAAGTTCCTTCAGGTCTTTATTTCTCTACATCCCTAACTTCACCGATTTGTAAAGGATTTGGGTGGATATAGTGTTTTATAGAGAAGTGGACGTCGAATGGAACAAATGCGGGTGGAATGTTGTTCCCGAACACATTGTTCCCGCACCGCTTATTTATCACATTGTATTGGAAGGAGCATCGGTAGTTATATGTGGATGCAACAGGGATTTTAAGACCGAAAGGCTAGCATGGAACAAGTCGGTGGGGAACGAGTGGGTGGCGACATGGCCGAAGCAAGGGTGCGGAGAACCGGGAGTGTGGGGAACTTGTTCTCGCGCGAACAAGTTCCCCACGATATTAAGAAACCTACAAAGAAAAGAAAAGGTGGCCGGACTAACTTAGAAAACTGAACCTGAAAAACTTCAATCAATGGACCCCAAAAAACCCACATCAAGGAATGGAGTAAAAACACCGACAAACCCACGGACAGGGAGAAATAGAGGAGTTATGTTGAGTTTTGGGGTGTAACTACTTCAAATTAATGGCCCGTCGATTCTCCGAGTCAAGTCATCCTAAAACCCGATGAATAAGAGTAAGATGGAGAGTTTTGAAGGGATGATGGGGGATAACTTCCAAGTAAAGAGATCTCAAATCCATGAGTAGAGCAATTCAAAAACCCACGAGAAGGAAGAAGTGAAGTAATAACACCTCGAAAACCCAATTGGCCATAAATTTTGATTGGATGCTCCAAATTTTAAAATATTGGACTTTATAGAAATGTCTCATTAAGCCGTACACCATGAAATCAGAAAATATAGAGTTTAGTGGGAGTAGGTGAGAAAATGAAAAAAATAGTCCAGGATCAAAAGAACACTTCTAGTTTGCCCAACAACCTGAATTTAATGTGATATGATATTTTCTTCTTCCAAAAGGCATGGAACATTAGAGAATGGATTTGGGGGCACCCAAACTCTTTTTAGAAAAATGTTGATAGATCAGGGCATATTTTTGGATTTATCTCCTCTCTTTTCTCAACCTCTTCTATATATTATAAACTTCTCATTTTGAGAAAGAGGGGATGTTAATGGAACTATGTCAAAATGGTTCTAGAACAACTGTGAGTTACCAGCCTCATGTTTTGTCATATTGCATGGTGATCATTTCCTCTTATCCTCTAATGTAATGGATTGTGCATTCATGAAGCAATAAAATATGTGTTTTGTGGCTCTCTTCTGCCATTTCTCTATTTTATTACATTTTTCTTGCCTTCCATTGCATCTGCAAGTGTTTTGTGCATATTTTTCTCTCTTGTAGGATCTCAGATTTGTTGTGCTCCATAGAAATTTTGGTTTAAATGTTGTTGTGGATTGTGGCTCTCTTGTCTTCCCTCTCCTTCATCATTTTACTTCCATTTTCACTCATTGGAATGTCTTTTCCCCTTTCTCTCGGTGCTATTACCTCTGTAGTGTAAGATTTCTATTTTATGCATTTCCTTCTCACCTTGGTCCCTTAGAATGATAGAGTAGAGTTAGGTAGTTGCATTTCAATTCCTAGAAGTATTTTAGCATTAGGAATAGGTAGAGGAATTTGGCCTTCTTTGGAGGTTTGTCTCTCTTCCCGAGTCCTAAAAAAGGAGAGACAGGTCCCGTTGCCTCAAAATTTATGGTCTTTCATGATCATATCCAAGGTGAAATTTTGAGCTCCAACAGTTTTGGCACACTCAGTGGGAAAAGAATTGAAAGATATATATTTCACAGGTGTGTATCTTGCTTTACAAATTCATTTCACCAAGTATGATATGATCTTGGTGAGATCTCATCCTTTGGAGGTAATTTCAAGCATATCTAATGACTCCACCGATTCGGGTAACCCATTTCTAGAGTTGCAGAACTTTCCCTTTCTTTCCATTCATTTTCATTCACTTTTCTTCCATATCTTCCCAATTTCCTTCCATTCATGAAGTTTTACAATCATGACTTCATTTCCTTCTTAGGATTCTTATTTACTGATAACAAAATCAGGCCACCCCATCCTCACAATTTCAAAATATTCCTCTAAATCAGTTTTATGAACCCCATCATGAATAATATGCACATAACCCACCCTACATGGATCCATATGGTTATTATCCTAACAAAAATGTCAATAAAGAACAAGGTTATACAGGTGATTGTGGAAACTATATGGCAGATGTTGATTTCTAGAGAGAGATTCAAGAGATGGAGATAAGCATGGTGCGAGCCAGAATCACATGTGTAGTGAAGGAAACCACAATTAGTTTTAGGAAGCCTTACCCATGGGAAGGATTTACACCAAACTAGTTCAGCCCTTAAAAGAAGCTACATATTTTGGTTGAAATGATGCCTCAAATTGCAAAGTGGGTTGAATAAATGGAGGATTATGAATCTAGTGTTAGGAAACCCTATGAATGGGGGAACTCTACACCAACATCAAACAACCCTATTATTACTCCTCCTCAACCTGCACCATCTCAATCAAATTTTCATATCCCTAGCTTTCTACTTTCTTTCCCCATTGAGAATTCCCCTTCCCATCTTCTTCCCTTCCTCCCCACCTTCAATTATCTACTATTTTATCTTCTAGAACTCAACACCCTCCAAAAAAAGATCTTAAACCTTCCCTTCCACCTCAAACATTGCAAATATTTGTTGAAACCCATCCCACCCTCCTCTCTTGCATTCCGTAATCCATTTGGGGAAGTAAATAATAAGAAAATCAGTCATGGAGGACAAAAATTTAACACTCAATAGGGATGAAATTGTACAAAATATTAAGGATTGGGATTTAAATTTTGATTCTAATCAAATGTCACTACTTGGTGAAGCCTTCAACAGAGGTTTGGAGTTCAAGAGCATATGGTGGAGGTTGACTTTGTAGAAGAGAAAACATGAGAAGAAGATGACAAAAATATATTTTCTCTGGATGTAGTGTTTATGTTAGAACCATGTTCATGAAGGTTACTTGATTCATCTCAAATGCGGAAGAAAGGAAGTTTCATCTCAAGAAGAGGGGCACAAGGAGGATGATGTCCAAGAGGTGTGTGTTGCAAATTAGGACAATGAGGAGGCTAATTTTTTTATTAGACTTGGAGGACTATTTTGGTGAGGAAGATCCCATTGAGATCACTACCTTCTCAATCCCACCATCCTCCTTCCAACACAAAGAGCCTCTTCTGCAGAGAACTCCCAAGAGTCATCCATGGAGGAGAACATTGAGGAAGAACCTGTTGAAATATTTCCTCATGAAGAAAATGAAGAAGAGTTTGATCTTTCAAACTTCATACTTCAGCAAGAGGAAGATGATGACACCATTGCAAAATCAGAATTCATCATGTAGAAGGAATTTTTGAAGGAGGGATAGTTGTTTTCAAAGACAGAACAATGTTTAAGTTAGCTTACAAGCGACCACCTTCTTTCGAAAGTCTACAAGATGACTCCACTCATGAAGTTGAGATCCAAAGAGATGGAAAATCACAAGGATCAGCCTAATGGTTCCTAAAGGCCCTTTCCCAATCAAGTATCTGGCTAGTTTAGAGCCAAAACCATAGTCACAACTAGTCATGCTCAATTAAGAGGATGAGGATGAGCTTCAACGTGCAAAAGGTAAGCAACTATGCCTCCCAAATCAAAATGCAGAGCAACTTAAGGAGGTATATGTTATTTTTGTAGATGATACTTTAATGAAACAAGAAGTTTGGATCATGTTTACACTTCTACTATGTGATTTTATTGCCAAATCAATTACATGGTCTCAAATTATGAGAAAGGGTAGCTATTTCTCACAACCTATTTCAGAGCTTCATTTAGCTCCCCTTTTCCTTTGATTAGAGTAGGGTAGGAGTAGGTTTGTTTTCAGTAGAAGAAGTGCCTGTGCACACCCTACATATTTCCACTTGGAACATGTATGTTATTTCTAATTTTGTACACGCTTTTGTTTCATTGTTTTTTTGTTACACAATCCATTGGAAAAGTCAATGCTCATGGGGAAATTAGGTATTTAGGTAGTTCTAAGTGCACTTTGAATCAACATGTGATTCTAAAATCTACAATGTTTCATCCTTTTCCATGTTTCAGTTCAATTTTCTTCAAAACTTGGCAGAGAAATCATTTTTGGGACAACTTTCCACTCTCATAAAACCTTAATTCAGAAAAAATTGTAAAGGAGATGGAAAATTCTATTAAGAAAAAGATCGGCATCAAGTCCAAACAGCACTTTTAGTGGTTCAGGGGTATTTTCTTCAAGTTCGGATCAGCTTTAAGATTATTAGGCTGACTCCATGCCCAATGGATGCTTCAAGGCCATTGATCAATTCATTTAGCAAGCAAATGTCCCCTGTGAGCTGCCAAAAATGTTATCCATTTTTGCACTTTTTGAAAAAATGGGACAACTTGAGAAATTGGATTTGAGCACTTTCTTTGGAGCTTCAATGGAGAATCTGAAATTTCAAGTAATTTTCATGCTTTTGGGGCACTTAGAACCATTTGGATGCTTTTCCCTTCTCCTAGGCTTCAAAAGTTCAATAATTAGTCAAAATTTTGAGTAAAAATGGGTAAAGTGGAAGAATTTGGCTATGGTACATTCCTCTACTTTTATTCCTAACTCCTCAATCTAAGAAAATCCAAAGGACTTAGGAAAATTCAAGAAAAATGCAAAAGGGCTCAAATTCGGTACATTGCGGACATTTTGGCCTTTAGAGGCCCACATGGTATAATTTCCTTTGGGGCTTGAGTTCTTCGTATCCCTAAATTCACCAATTTACAAAGGATTTGGGTGGCTATATTGTTTTTGGAGAATCGGGCATCATATGGAACAAATACGGGTGAAACGATGTTCCCAGGAACACATTGTTCCCTGCATCATCTTATTTTTCACATTGTATTAAAAGGATCATCGATAGTTGTATGAAGACATGGTGATGGTTTTGGGCCCAAAATGCTAGCATGGAATGGGTTAGCGGGGAATGATGCACCAATGCAACCAAAGTGAGGGTGTGGAGACCCGGGAATGTGCGAGAACACATTCCCTATGGGAACAAGTTCCTCGCATTATTACGAAACCCGCAAAGAAAAGAAAAGGTGACTAGAGTAACTCATAAACCTGACCCCCAACAAATTCAAGCAATGGACCGTATAAACCTCACACCAAAGGAATGGAGTAAAATCAACTCACAAACCCACAGAGAGGGGAGAAATAGAGGAGTTATGCGAGTTTTGGGGTGTGACTACTTCGAGGAATGGCACGTTGACTCTCTAAGTCAAGTCATCCTCAAAAGATGATGAACAAGAGTAAGTTGTAGAGTTATGTGGAGATGCGATAGGGGATAAATTTCAAGTAATGGTGGCTCGATCCATGAGTAGAGTAATTTAAAAAACCCATAGAAGGAAGAAGTGAAGTAATAGCACCTCGAAAACTTGATTGGCCATAACTTTTGACTGGGTGCTCCAAATTTTGAAATCTTGAACTTCTTTAGAAACATCTCATCAATCCATAAGCCACGAAATCAAAAAATATGGAGTTTGGTGGGATAAGGTGAGAAAAAGGGGAAAAACATAGTCCAGATCAAAAGAACACTTCCAATTTTCCCAACAACCTGAATTTAATGTGATATGGTCTTTTCTTCTTCCACAAGGCATGGAACATTGGAGAATGGATTTGAGGCGCCCGGAATCTTTTTCAGTCAATGTTGAAAAATCGGGAAGATTTTTAGATTTATCTCCTCTCTTTCTCAACCTCTTCTATATATTGTAAACTTCTCATTTTGAGAAAGGGGGATGTTAATGGAACTATGTCAAAATGGTTCCGTAAGCACCGTGAGTTACTGAGCCTCATGTTTGGGCATCTTACATGGTCATCCTTGCCTCTTCTCCTCTAATGTAATGGATTATGCATTCATGAAGCAATAAAATATGTGTTTTGTGTCTCTCTTCTACCCTTTCTCTGTGTAGACTAGGATTTCTATTTTATGCATCTCCTTCTCACCCTAGTCGCTTGGAATGATAAATTAGAGTTACATAGTTGCATTTCAATTCCTAGGAGTAGTCTAACAAGAGGAATAGGTAGAGGAAGTTGGCACTTTGGAGGTCATGTCTCGGATCGCAGTTCCACAACCGATAGATAGTCTCATGTTACCTCATAATTCATGGTCTTTCATGATCATATCTAGGGTGTAATTTTGAGCTCAGACAGATCACTTTACATAATACCTCATTTTGAATTTGAATTTGTGACTAAAAGAGTGCCTTTAATATTAATCACTTTACTTACATACAAAAACTTTATACACTAATACAATATGACTGGGACAATTTGTATCTCATTTAACTAGGGATTCTAAGTAATATATCATATGCTCCATTTTTATAAATACATGAACTACATAAGAAATTTACTAAGACTTAAGATGATAGACAATATGTTTCCCTTAAATAATTATCGAGTAATACCATCATATCCCTAAATAAGATAAGATGATAAATTTATATCTTCTTGAGTGTTTTAATTATTAGTAATGAATTACATTTTGGAAAAGTTTATACTTGAACCATTTTACACCATAATTATTTTTATTAACTATAAATGTGAATCTACGAAATATTTTATGAATAATGGTTCATTGTTATAATCATATGTTGGAATCTCTTGGCCATGCAAAAGGTTAGAAGGAACGCCTCTTTATTTTCATTTGTGATCTCACATATAAAATCATATAGAATTTGATCATTTGAAACTAGAGAATGTTGTATAGGAGTTTCTATATGAACCTCGTCTTGCTTTATCATAATTTTGGTATACATTTTGAAAGAGGATTAATAAATATTTTCAAGTGGGTTATGTGAATGATTGTTTCAATATACTATTATGTCCGTATTAAATGTCATTACTACCAATTATGTCATGAATCTTATGTCTCAATCAAAAACATCTATTATATAGAATTCCCTTAAATTTTATGATAATCAAAATAGGAATTCACATTATAGTTCTTAGGTAGAGTTCTAAATGAGTCAATCTCATGTTGAGGATACAAATAGATCATATTATATTTAATCAACCATTTACAACTTGGTGAATAATCTCAAATAATCACGTGAAATGTATCTTCCCTTAATAAGGAAGGAAAAGCCTATTAGGTGGTTGTGATATTGTACTAACTACATTTTTGTTCTTTTTAAATTATCCTTGAATATTGATTACCTTGAAATTAGATCCACTAGAAGTAGAGGCACTAATCCAATATTTAATAATTTTGTCTATAAAAATCTTGATTTCATAGTTCCTAATTGTATTAAATAGTTCATCTAAAGATATGCATGGAAAACATGATTTTGTATTTAATAGCTTAAGAAATTTTTTGAGAGACAATGTCTTGTAATTCACTATCATGTAATGGGTTAGATATCTATGTAATATTTTTTTGAATCTAACAACATACTCGCTAATATATCATTAGGTCTTTCAACTATAAAAAGGTGACATTTTTAATGAAGGAACATATAAATCATAATTGCAAGGTGTAAAAACAATCAAAGGCATAATCTTTAAGAATTCTATAGAATATCTTAGTTACAATTTATTATTGTGAGAAAAATACGGACAAAAAACATATAATGATTTGAAATTATGTGAAGGATCATTATTTTCCTTGCATTGAAAAAAATTAGGAGAAATAAAACCCTTAAGTAAAGGGTCATTAATAACCTTATAATCTAAAGGATCAAGTAATATATCATGATAATTAACCATATGACTTGAGATTTTTTTGTAATTGTTAATTTTTCACTTTCATATCCTAAATAGTTTGTTGAACAAGAATATCCTGAGAGATAGGAGAAGAAACAGTGTATGAATGTGTGCCCTAGAGTTATGATAAAGACCTTGAATAAAATATGTAGCTTGAGAAACATGTATAGGATCTATAAAATAATAATTAGGCCATGAAGGAAGCTTCACATAGTTTGAGTATTAACAATAGTTATAGGCACCAAAATAGGAGAAATAGGTGGAGGCACGCAAGTATGATAAATAGTAATAGTATCCTTGGAACCAAATGTATAAGGGAAACATCTACTAGGTAGAATAGGAGCATTGAAATTCTTGTTTGTAGTATGCACTTCCTCATATATGGATTCCTTAAATAGCATATTGTATTCCTCTCTAGATACATGGAACATTGCATCAATCTTATTATGATATACTAAAATATTTTATTGAAATAAATATGTCATGTTCATTTAGAGTGGTAAACTTTAAAATATAATCATTACTAACATTGTTACCACAAACATTTCATTCACAACATGATCATCATAAGAGTCTATATTTGTATCTTTCACAGCTTACATCATTTTCATTATCATTAATATAAAGAGTGGGAATATCATCAAGAAATACCACACTATTTTTCAAATAAGCATGGTATTTAAATAAAGGAACTAGACCAATATTTGTACCACTCAATCTATCACTTTATATAGTATGTGTCATAGGTCTAGCTTTTTAATTAAAATAAAGTATAAAAATAGAGTGTATTCAATAATTGTCCATAAGAGAATGAGGACCTAGATAAGTAAATGGATACCAAGCTCCATAACTTAGGACTCATATCTCACACTCAAATGATATACATAAACACATGGAATGTTTATGGAACCAAAGACATTCTTTATTGATATCAAATACTATTACAAAGATAAAATGTGCATGCATGCACACTCCCCAACCATAAAAGCTATGAATAAGTCACATTTTCATTCCAATGAGTGATTAAAACTCATGAACATCACATGTATTTCCTTATGAGCTAAAATATTTTGATTATTTCTATTCTTCTCTCTTATTTTGAGTTCTCTATAATGTAGACATGTTTTTCTCATCCTCTTCCTTTGCATAAATGACTCTGACTGTTTACCTCCAACTAAATTTAAATAACTTGTCTAGCATTGGTAATAGAATTATGTTGTTCCTACTTGAAAAAACTAGACCATGTGGAATTTTTTGGAATTATAGGTGTTATTCATGAGTCTCTTATACTATGGGCCAAACGATTAATTTAAGTAGACTAGAAAGTATGTAACCATTTTGGTGGTCATGAATCCACAATGATAGTTACATAACTACCACCTATACAATTCAAAAAATTCATAGCCACTACTTTGAGAAAATTGCCGCTTTTCCATTTTCCCCAAAAATAGGCCAATTGACCCATGGGAAATGATTAAAACCATATCCTTATCCATTTTCCTTATATATGAAATAATTATATGATTATAATGATGTTTCAAGACCATTTATAATATTCCTCCACATGCACAACCTTTTCCTCTAGTTTGACATGTTGTATAACCATAACCACATGTGCACAAGAACCGCATGAAGCCATGTTTATTTTGGTTGATATAAGATTGTGCATGCACCTAAATTATCTTTCATCAAATAATATATGGATAATAATATATTAATTATATCTAAACACAATATAAAACAATCCATAGAGGGATAATGTGTATGAAACCCTAGTTGCATAATCGATGGATTGGATTCTTAAATAGTGGAAACCTTAAAGGTATGTGTTCAAATACCCAGGTTCATCAATAAGTTTTATAAAGTTTGATCACAAATACTCAAAAATGATAAAACAATGTAATATGAAAGCATACGTAAATATCGTAAACTACACTAACCTCGTAATCTAAAAAAGTGAATAAATAGATAATGAAAAATAGATAAGGATATTACAAAAGGATCAAGGATAATGTATACCTTTGATCCATAGGGATCCAAAAAAACACACCACTTAATCAGTTCCATCAGCACCAAGAAGGAGAAACAAGAAAAGTGAGAAAAATGAGGTAAACAAAGGTTCTGGAAGGAACCGTTGCTTTGTGCAGAGCGAGCGTAATTTTAGAACCATCACCTGCGGGGGTGGCGGTCCCGAGACCGCTAGTCTATATAGGGCGGTGGTCCTAATACTTTCAAATAGAAAAGAAGAATGGAACGCAAATGGACACAAACTTGAAGCATTCGGTCATGTCTCTTCCCTTCTATGCCCTTTCACATCCTCCAAAGTGCACAGAGGACATGGGAGGGACTATAAATGCATGAAAGGAGTAAGAGAATAGTTACTCGAAGATCCAAAGAGATCAAGAAGTAGAGTTTATTGAGAGCAGTGAGCAAAATCTTCAGTGTTGTAATGGAATTGTAGGAGTAAGGTGTAGAAACATAACAAGCAAGTAATTGGGGAGAAGGTTTACATTGTTGCTTCTTTTCATACTTATTGTAATATGTAATTGTCTATATTAGACTAATAAAAGTGGGAAGAAAGAGCAATTACCCTTCCCGAGTGGTTTTCCTCCATTGGAGGCTTCCAGGATAAAATTGTTGGTGTTGAAGTTTTGAATTATTTCCTTCTCTACACTAGATAATCAGTCATAAAGCTCTAATTTTCAAGAAAATATGTCATTTTCCAAATTTGAAAGTAGAATATCATAATTGTGTGATTCATAGAGTTCTAAAGTAGAAGTTTACGGATCATTTTGGTATCAGAGCTGATTATATATCTAGGACTGTGGTATTCAAATCTTTCTTTTGATTTTGTATGATAATGACAAGGTCCAAAGGTGAAGAAGTTTTACCTTGTGATCCAAATATTTCTACAAAGAAGTGGAAACAGAGAATTCGAGCTCAAATGGAAGAAGAGAACTTGGTCCGTAGAGTCAAGATGCTAGAGACCATGATGGATAGATTACATAGAAAATAAGAAGAGATTTTAGATCTAAAAAATATGGCTTCGGTTAAGAAAGATTCCATGGACTCGGTGGTTCGAGCACTAGCCGAAAAATTTGGTATTGGAAAGAGCCATGAAGAGGAAGAATGGGAAGAGCATGAAGAGACACCAATTGTAAGCGAGAAGGTAAAATCTGCACATACACCTTTTAAAGTTGAAACAAAAGTGGAAATAAAGAATTTTGAAGGACAAGTAGATGTAGAATTACTAGATAAATGGCTAAAATAGTTGGAAGTCTACTTTAGTGTGCATAATGTCATTGAGGCACAAAGGGTCACCTTTACACGTCTCAAAATGGAAGGTCATGCTCTAGTTTGGTGGGAAACCCATCTAGCCACTTGTGAGAAGAAGAAATGTCCTATTGTTAGTACTTAGAAAGGTTTTAAAGAATTGATAAGAGCTAACTTCTATCCTATTGGCCATAAGACTGACATGATGATTAAGTGGTAGTACTTTAGATAGGGCAGCGGTCAAAGCGTGCAAGACTACACTACATAATTTTGGAGACAAGCCATGTTGTTTGATATGGACTTGGAGGATGAGGACATTCTAACCAAGTATTTGGGAGGACTTCACGCTCACCTTTGAGGAAGGTAATCTCCACAAAGCCCAAGGATCTCAATGAAGCTTGTGTAAAATCATACTACATTGATGCTTTGAGAAGAAGCAAGGAGAAATAGAGCCAAAGGGAGACCAGTCATTAGAAGAGAAAGACAAAGAACAAGGGAAGACAAGTAGCAGAGGTAAATGGAAAGGTAAACATGCTGCTACGGCTTTGCATAATTGTAAAGATCCTAAGAATTTTTGTAAGAATTGTGATGTAAATGGACATACCGATGCCACATGTTGGAAGTTGCATCCGTAATTACACCCAAAGCACCAAACTAAGGACTCGAGAAATCCACAGCCACTATGAAGACAAAGAGAGAGGGAGATTGAGGATGATTCGATGTAGATGAGAGGTCAGGATGCATGGCCACTAACATGTACGGGGTAGCAAAAGAAGAAGAGATGAGTAAGATCTTTCAAATCCAAATCCAAATCAAGAAGACTACGGTAAGCACTTTAGTAGATTCTGGTTCTCACAAATTTGATTTATGATGCAAATGTAGAAAAGCTTGGTCTAGAGACTTACGATAATTCACATCCATACCTACTAGGATGGGTGAAGAAGGGTGTAGAAATACAAGTTACAAGGAAGTGTAAGTTTCAGTTTGGAATAAATACCCAATACATAGATGTATTAGAGGCTGATATTATTCCACTTGATGCATTTGACGTTGTCTTCGAAAGTCCTTACTTGTATACCAAGGATGTTGTGTTCACAAGGAGGGAGAACTAGTACAGATGGGTCAAGGATGGAGTCAATTTTAACATCCGAGGCACACCAGAGAAAATTAAAGAAGGCTATGGTAAGTGTCAACCAAGCACCAAGACTTATTCAAGAAAATCATCATTTTTGTTTGCTTTCATTAGAAGAAAAGAAAAATGGACGTGAGAGCACGGATATTTCTGACCAAAGGATGGAGAATTTGGATAGCACTTATCATTTTTACAAAATAAGCCACCACAGGAACTGCTCATTCAAGGAGAAAAACAAACTTCCATTATGCAATCACCGTATCTACCTACATATTCAATGGACCTAACCGTGTAAGCGGTGAGAAGAAGAGGAGATACAAGGAACGATGGTGACTATAACAACAACGTACTTAGAGAGGATTCAACCAATCCATCTCAAGAGACAAAGACAAGAAAGGACTAAACCACTATAGTATGGGACCTTCACCATACTTGAGCAGGTTGGAGAAGAAACCTTCAAGCCATACTTCATGCAGATGCATGTGATAGTAAGTTGCAAGAGCTCACATCCACTAACGCCATCTATGCATGAAAAAGAAGGAAAGATACAGAAGTTACCTTCCAAAGAGGATTGTACTTGAGGAAACTTGAAGGAGGATGTAGCACTGGAACAACAAACCAGAGATCCATAGGAGTCTTGGTAGGTTGGACGAGAGAAGACACCAAGGTAGACCCAGTGGTACTCGAATGAGCACAAGAGGGAGTTGATTCCTCTACCACTCCCCTACTAAGCTTTTGTGGGACCAAAAGCCTCATAAGTAGGGGAGATATGATCCATAGAGATCCAGGAAAACACACCAATTCATTAGTTCCATCAAGCACGAAGAAAGAGAAACAATAAAAGTGAGAAAAATGAAATAAACTGAGGTTCTGGAAGGAACCGCCACTTTGTGCAGAGTGGCGGTCTTGAGACCATTGTCCACTTGCACAGGTGGTATTCTTGACACTTTGGAATAGAAAATAACAATGGAATGCAAATGGACGTGAACTTGAAGTGCCCAACTATGTCTCTTCCCTTCCATGCCCTTTCACATCCTCCAGTGCACATGAGGACATGGGAAGGCCTATAAATGCATGAAAGGAGCAAGAGAATAGTCATTCGAAGATCCAGAGAGATCGAAAAGTAGAGTTTAATGAGAGCAGTGAGCAAGATCTTCAGTGCTGGAATGGAATTGTAGGAGAAAGGTGTAGAAACAGAGAAAGAAAGTAATTGGAGAGAAGGTTTACATTTTTGCTTCTTTTCATACTTATTGTAATCTGTAATTGTCTATATTAGACCAATAAAAGTGGGAAGAAAGAGCAGTTGCCCTTCCTGACTGGTTTTCCTCCATTGGAGGTTTCTAGGATAAAATTGTTGGTGTTGAAGTTTTGAATTATTTCCTTCTCTGCAATTTCCTTTCTATAGCACTAGATAATCAGTCACGAAGCTCTAATTTTCAATCAAATCTGTCATTTTCCAAAGTTGAAAGTAAAATAGCATAATTGTGTGATTTGTAAAGTTCCAAAGTAGAATTTTACGGATCAACCTTAGTATAACATACTTGATTGTTAAAAGGCACAAAAAAATCACAAAAATCAATATGGAATAACATATGGGAAGTTTAATGTGTTTAGATGAAGACTACAAGAGATGGATGGTAGTAGTCATTGATTATGATAATAACTAGTAGTAAATGCAAATAATGCCAGCTTTCTTGTCTCTAGTAGTTGTGTTGGTATTGATGATATGAAAATATATGGGAATCTTCCTCTACTCTTTATTGGAAAATAACCTCTTCCGTATATGAAACCGACGCATAAGAGTCTACAAATTTATTCTTCTTTGACCAGACCTCAAACTTTAGCATAATTCACCTAAACAAAATAGAAAAAATGTAATAAAATTATCCCAAGCCTTTTCCACTTGGTGTTTCTATGCATATCAGTCATGTAATCAAGAATCATGTGGTTCCATGTAGATTTATGATCTATAAAAATGCAAGAGAAAACTCCACTCTCTCCTAATATTCTCAATCAATACATAAAAATGAATCTTTTTTCCAACAAAAGTATATGGAAACTACAACAAATAGACTAAGGGAAATTTTTTGATAAGGCTTGATAGAATTTAATAATATTATAAATTCTTGGATAAATATATGATAGATGATCGAAATCCATTGTATGTGATGGATTATCCATAAATGAAGCTAGGGTGTTTCTATATATCGAGTTCATTAGGATGATTTCCCATGCAAGCCAACACAAAAAAATAAGTAAATTTTGACCTCCAAGACATGAAAAATAGAAAATGGACTAAGAAAATAAGGTGGATAGGATTGAAAATCATTAATGGCTAAAGAACCCGTACTAGTGGTTGATGGATTATGATAATGGTTTGGGGATAAGAAGTCGATATATAATAATGGATTATTCTATAGAGGTGTAACGGATGTCTAAGGAAAATGAAGATAAATTTTAGAGTATCTACAAGGATTTTATGGTGTGGATGTTGTGTGGGATCAACTAAAAAGGGGGAAGTTATGTAAAAAGGGTCCCAATGTGCACTAGTGGAAAAAGTGTCCAAAAATATTGTTTCCATATTTCATGTACAGAATTAGGTGTTTATGAGAGGTGCATTAGTGGTTATAGGAAACACAAACAATCACACATATATAAGATAAGAGGTATTTCCACATTGATTTATTTTCTTTACATTATATTGATAGTATAGAGAATGATCTAATATATTTTTGAAGCATTCCCATTCCAAAATCCTAGGTTAAGTATTTATATATTAATTCTAGATGATAATAGTAGTTGCACACATAGAAAGATAAGAGTTGGGACTCATTGTTGTTTGGTGACTTTTTATGAGTGTTGATTGTGATTTAGTTCAAAAAAGGGGATAGGTAATAATCTAAAGGTATAAAAATAATTTCATTAACATCCCATGTTTTGAAGGGTTTTATAAGGGTCCAAAATGGATTAAGGTTTCTATAAAGGGAGTTTATTTTAATGTTGGTTCAAAAGTTACACTCTCACACACACACACACACATTTTCATGAGAATGTGACCATTTTCACACAATGTGAAAATGATCACCTCCCGCTCAATCTAAATTTGTGCATGTAAAATTAAATCTAACTTCATAATTATGTTTAGTGTAAATTAATGTGTAACAACATGTCTCAAGGTATATATACATGTTGTTACACATTATTGTACACCGAATATAATTATGAAGTTAGATTTAATTTTACATGTGCGAATCTAGAGTGAGCAGGAGGTGATCATTTTCACATGGTGTGAAAAAGGTCAGTTCTCATGAAAATGGTAAACAAAATTTCACAAATTTATTTTTTAGGAATATTCGTGTTGACATATGGAACTACTTTTTCAATCTTATTTTGACAACGAATCACGTATTACTAGAAAGTTGGTTCTATTCTACACGCCATAAATCCCCAAACACTTACTATTTTATCATTTCATATTTTCTTCAATTGTATCTTGTTTCTTACTCTTTATCTTATCTTATTTTATCATATGAAATTAGGTGTAATTTATTAAGATATTTACTAAAATCTTAATTGCATAGTTTAGGTGTAGTTAGGTTGGTGTAATTATTATCTAAAAATAATTTCCACTCCTATAGTTTTGTGAATTCATAATCTTTGAGTACCTAACCTAGCGTTTTTACTTTGGATAAACTAGTTACTCAACTAATACTTAGCCATGGGTTTTGAATTTTTAAACCCTAAATTTATTTTTACTTTTTATGGATTGCTAGCACATATTATTTTTAATTTTCCTAAGGCTTGATATTTTTGTTCTAATAATTTAGCCCTATATCTTGTGTGTGTAATATTGTTTGTGCATCAATTACTTATATGTTATCACATTGATTTACATAGCCTATTTTGGTATAAAATGGGGTGATGATGAAAGGGCATAATAGTGTGAGATGTCAATTAAAAATTGACATTGAATTTGACATCCATTTGACCATCATCCGACATTTCTTCTTCTTATTTGACTAATGCAATAAAAATCATAACATATGAAGCATACATGGAGTTTGGAGATCATTTTTTCTTGGAAAGAACTATTTGATCACATTACATGGGCGGAGTTAGATTGAGACCCATTATCACTAATTTGTAGACAATGTATAGATAAGTTGATTGATTTTTCAATCAATTTTGAACCATTCAATAGATTAAACTATGTGAAAAATATTATATATATATATATATATATATATATATATATATGTTAGTATTTTATATACATTTATTTAAGTTATAGATAATAGTGTGTGTGTTTGTACACACACACACAATACATCCATTTTTATTAGATCCAAGACTCCAACCCAATGTCATAGTAGAATAAATTCGAATCGACTCATCTTGTAGAAGTTCCTTGTTTCCTCCTAGCATTTTTGGAACAATAAGATGATGAATCTAAATGATGCTCAAGCTCACCCTATGGTAATTCCAACAACTCTTGACCTATATCGCTAAAAATTCGTTCATTGGTCCTCATACTCATATCTAAGGTAAAAATAGTAAAGGGAAATATAATGCTTTAGAAAAGTCGAGTTATATGATAGATATCACTAATATTAAAGTAAAAATTGTTGTAAATATTAATGAAATGAATATTGTATTGAGATTTGTAATGGATATTTGATTAAATATTTGATGTGTTGAAAATTACAATAAGCCAATTACTCAAAATAAAAACCTATAAGATGAACCATGGATACCTCAATGTTATAAATGATAACATGTCTATTGGGAAACTTTGTATTCTTTCTCATGTGGTTGTCTTCCATATTTCTTCCAATAATATTCAATCACATGTTTCTCTTGATACACATGGATTAACATACTTCTTCACATCATATTTTACTCTCATATTGTTCTTCCTTCACTCAATCCTCTGATACCTTCCATTTCTCCTAACAAGAAAATTTTCCTCCTCACCTCATACATATCCCACAACTATACCTTATGAAATGAACACTCACATGAGAATTGTTATTAATTTACAAGATAATACTACAAAATTATCTCAAGGTTCCTAAAATCCATGCAATAAGATCACTTCTAAAGAAAATATTACTCAACATTTTATCTTATGATGTGCTATATTTCTCCCTTCCTTTGGGTTTCACACTTTCAAAATTAAATTATATAATGGGAAGGAGATCTATCTCATTATATTAGGTCCTTAAATTCATCATGGTTGGATTTTGTACAAGATTATTGATTATTGAACAAGCTATTTCCTAGGAGCCTAAAATACTATGCACTTGATTTTTCTAGGAATTACCTCAAAGGTCTATCCATATTTTTACCTCACTTGATTTTGATTACAATTTTTGAGAGTTTACTTTATTATAAGCGATTCCTCCTATGTGATTTTATAGTATACATTTCTTCATATTTTTCATTGAATTTACTTTCAATGCCCACTTCTATTTTTATGTATACAATCTGCTACCTTTCTATTTTCCTTCAAGAAAAATTTTAGCTTAAGGGTTATTTTTATTTTTCCATCATTGTGTATATTTTTTTGTTTTTTTCTAATTATTTTCATCTTTGTACCAAACTTATATTTTTATAACCTCGTCTCCAAAACCTATGTTAATTTTTAGTGATGACAACACAATTATATGAGAGCATAAGGTCCCTAAGAATTCACGTATCTAATGAAATTCATAGGAAAGGAGGGACTCATTATTTTTTCTTATATAATATTTCTTTTTATAGTCTTATTAGTAGTATAATTTCACTAATTGGTCATTGTCCCTAAAATTATTTTCCTTTATTTGTTTATTAAATTAGAATATACTCATCTTCCCTAATTTTGATATTTTACTATGTGGTTCCTTGATATATATCATGCCCATATTATTGGGTACTTTTTTATTATTCATGATTCATATCATGTGTATATTGGGGTCAAAAATCCTTTTTACTTTTGTTATCCTTATGATTCTTCATTTTTACACATTTGGGATACTACATTTCTACTTACTCTGGTTTGATCTTTTCGACCTTGGGCATAGCCTTCATATGGCTACATTATTTTTTTCCCCTACCTTTGGAAAATTAAATTTTTATTGATTTTACAAGAATCCTACCTTTCCTAACTTGGGGCATTATTCCTATTTTTGGAGCTTACATTGTGTTATCCCCGTTTTCATTTTTTCTTGCGTAGAATATAATATTTACTTTTACTCATTCCCACCTTGAGGTATGTTTTACAATTTTATTTTTCCTTAAATTTTCAGGTAACCGCATTTTATTCTAAAATCAATTTTATCTTACCCAAATTATGGTAGTCTTACTATTTTTCAAGGTTACTGTTGTCACCAAATCACTGCACCCTCCGAATGGCCAGAATGTGAACATGAAATTCGGTGTGATTGGGACACATGGGATCACCTCTCAAGCTGTGGGACTTGGGCTCGAGGTGAACCTCCGGAGAAGGCCGACTTCCTCTTCCTAACTAAACACAACACTACTTCTAATGCAAGATAAAAGGGTTATCTAGTCCTATGCTAACATTTCATGGGATTAGGGAAAGATATTTGTAAAGAAATAAAACCTATACTAGAAGTGGTGATGCACCAAATTAAGGGATGTTCAACATCTGGAAGGGTTAATGTGGGAGGTATGCTTGCATCACTGACCACCTTCACCTATCGCAACTAGAAAGGGCACAAAATACCACAAACCAATGTGGACGTTCCTCTGTTAAAATTGATCAGTACATAAGGGTAGTGTAGACACTAAAATTAGGTCATGCTCCCCTTTCGTACCTTGACCAATAAGCACCCTTTATTACATTTACCTAGCCATGACCCCCTTCACCCCACTAATATTAATTTAATTAATTTGATTAAATTAATTCATTATCCTCACTATATATCTTATTTAAATAATATCCACACATACAGTTCACTTAGACACCTCACCAAGCCAACTCAACCTAAGACTTATTCTTAGTAAGTTGTCATAACTAACTAAGACTTACCCAAACCCTAAAAATCAATGCCTACATTCCCTCTAACCACATTCCCACATGCTCACAAGAGGATCTCAGTCTAATATGAGGGATAACGACATGAGATCCAAGGAAATTAGGAGGATCTTCCTAGTTTATAAAACCTAGAAATCCCACCTTAACCGACATCGGTTACCCTAACCGTAGCAGGTTAAACCGAACCACCGCGCTACCCTTTTAACCCCTAAACTACCTTATTCTCAAGGTTGGAAAAACATTGGGAGAAGGTTGATGAGAAAGAACACATCTCAGAGAGATAACACATCTTCAGAGAGTGAATTCCAACAAAAACCCGCATGCAAGTAAGGAGATTGAGCATCTTCTCCTGCACAACCATCCCAGCCATGATCTGATCTATCCAAGCAAAGAGGAGTGTACATGCAGCCCATGTAGAATCTTTTCTTTAGTTGGTGATCACTTGCAACGTTCAAACCCCTCATCAACACCTCCATCCCACACACATAGGCATCCAGGACCGGAATCCAAGTAAGTACAACATCAAACTTTCCTATTTTATTTCATTTCATCATCATATTATCATCCATTGCTTACCTTGCCCCCTATTGACCTTCTCCAGACATTTTCACCTCCATATACCCATTAAAACCTCACCAAAGCCTACTCCAGTCACCCAATACCTCATCTTGACCAACCAAAGTCCTTTGTGCAATCACAAAGGAGACCAAAAGCTTGTTCTGTGACATTTCCAGATCTTACAGTAACTGGCACCAGTTACACCTAACCGTCGTCGGTCACCCCTGACCGACACCGGTCTCTATATTTTCCCACATAGCCTAGAATAGAGACCTACCCACCTAATTTCATCTCACCCTCATTCACCTGTGATCTACCCGAGACCTCTATCAAACCTGCAGAGACCCAGAACCAATCATTTGACCTTTGGATTCTATTCTAGCTTAGCCTGTTAGATTAGATCTATTTCTTATTTTGTGTTTTAAGTGAGATACCTAAATCATTTTAAATAACAATAGGATTTACTTTGTTTACAACATTAAATTTTTTAAAACAATGGAATGACAGCCATCAAGGAAGTATCACACTTCCGGATCTAGCATACGCTAGGCAGTTCACTACCCATATTGTTTAATTCCTTCTGGTGGTCTTGTTTTCATTACAGGTAGTTCCTCCTAGCCAAAAGGAAGCTCTCACGATCAGTTGTGGATCCGGAAGTCATACGCGTGTAACAACCCATCAACCAACATTTGAATAGGTATTCCTCCTACACCCGTTACCCTATCTATTTTGTCAACACTTCAAAGAAATGATCTAAGAATCAGGTGAAACAGGTAGATCAAATCAGATTCGACAAATAATTCATCATAAGGAAACCAAAAATGCATACATCAAACATCTATTTCTCGTAACTGGGGATAATAATGACATAAAATTAACGTGGAAGGAAAATAAGACTTCCATAACTGACATAAAATATAGTAGTATTATTCCTTCATAGCATGAAATAAATAATCAAATAAAGGTAGGATAATCACTCTCACTAAGGAATTGTGAATTCACAATGTAAACATTGGTTAACCATTCAACACAATAAATCAGATTTTCAACAAAGAGGTGTAACTCAATATAATTAAAAGGTATCTTAGAATCTCAGAAGCACTATTCCAAGCTTGAAGAGAAACTCCTCTAAAAATGATCTATATCTACTAACTGGAAGCATTCAACTATTTATAAGTTCTTAGGCTAAGCCATTACAACTGGGGCCTTAACTAACATTTAACTAAAAATAGAAATTTCATTAATATTAAGGGAACATGCTCCCATGAAAATAGAAAATTTGTTGCAAGGGTTTGACTCAGTCAACCTTGTAACTTTGACCAATCTAGAGCTTGGACTTGTCCTTTCATGGTTGCTCAACTTTGGCTTGGTTCAGCTACACCTCCCTCTCCTGTAATTTTCTATTATCCTTCTTCCCACACACCATTCGGTGTTTGTACTCAATGAAGCACTTGATAATCCCTGAATTTCTTCATCTCTAGGCCCACATGCATAGTGATTCACTACATCTGCTATCTCGATCTCTTTTGTGATCTTGGTTGGAAATCTTTGAAGAAATGCGGTCCAAACAGTTTACCACCTTATCATCACTATCTCTCACGATATGGAGTCTTTGTCAAAGTGGGCTCTGCAGGCTAAAAAAATTCTAGATAATGCATGGATGTGAGAAAACCAATGACAAGGAAAGCCCACTGTCGAAGATGGCTTGCATCTATGGTTTCTTGTTTGGAGCCTTTAATCTATCCTAGAAATCTAGAAAATCAATTTGTCCTAGGTCGATGTCCCATATATTCCCTAAGTCGGAAGATAGGCAAGAGTGAGGAGCAACCCCAAGAAATGAGTACTTCATCTTCTCCTTTCCCTTTGAAGTGGAAAGAGACATCAAGCCCTATCTTTCTGAAGCTGAAATTGTAGAAATTCAGAAAGCTTGAAAGAAAACCTTCCGAAATCCTAAACTAAAAACTTCCGAAAAGAATCACTGAACTAAATTCTCCGAAAAAAATTTCCAAACCAATTTTCTTGAAAGAAATCTCAAAAATAAGTTCTCAAAGAAATCCTGAAAGAATTTTTCCGAACAATTTTCCCGAATGAAATCTTTGAAATAATTTTTCCGAACAATTTTCTCGAAAGAAATATCTGAAAAAGAAGTTTCCAAAAGAGTCTCCCAAGTAAGAAGTTCAAAACCCGAAAGAACAAACCTCTCGAATAAGTTTCCTGAAAATAGATCTTTGAAAGAATCTCCTCGAAGGAATTCTCTCGAACAAGTTTCCTGCTTAATAAATTTCTGAAGGAATTCTCCGAACAAGTCTTCCCACTTAATAAATTTCCAAAGGAATTCTCCAAACAAGTCTCTCCAAACAAGGAAAAGGACCTTGCCGAACAATGTTAACTCGTAAATTCTACAAAACGAGAAACGAGAAGAAATATGGGAGGCCTAAGAGGATCCTTTGAACAACTCTAAATACCTAAAGAAAAATCAAAATGTGAAACATGGTGAACAAAGGGAGCGACATCAAAAAATACATAGAGGAAGACCAAAGAGAAAACAAAATGAGAGGGAAATAAAGAAAAGATCTTAAACCAAAAAGAAAATAAACAAATTACCATACCTTGAAAAGACATCGCAAAGTACAAGAAACAGAATGTTAGAGAAAATGTCTCAGGTAAAAATGACAATTAAAAACTGATTTTAAATAGAAAACCTAATATTAAAGGTAGAAATTCGATCCGTATGGAGGTAGGTGAAAAATTAATTGCATGGAGGACCTCCGAAAGTTCAAAACCCGAAAGCCCGAAATTCATAATTTGGGGTTTGACTTTCAGATTCAAGACAAAAAATGAATTGCAATGGAAAATTCTCAAACACGAAAGTCCAAAATTCAAGCTTTGGGTATCAGGACTTCAAAGTTTTTAAAGTAAAAATCCTAAAAATGACTCAGAGAATTCTGAAACTTGAAAGCCCAAAAGTCTGAAAATTTGGACTTTCAAAATTTCAAACTTAGGAATTTTTAAAGTAAAAATCCTAAAAACGATTCAGAGAATTCCAAAACCCGAAAGCCTAAAATTTTGAAAATTCAGACTTTCGGAATTTTGGACTTCAGAAGTCCGAGAGGGATTTAGACAAAATGGGGCCAAAAGTTCTGAAACCCAAAACCCCGAAAGTTTGAATTTTCAAAATTTTGGGGTTTCGAACTTCGAGAGTCAAAAAGAAACCCCAATCTGAGCAATAAAACTCTGAAAGAGAAAATATCTGAAGTCTAAAGATTGAAAATTTTAGATTTCGCCCAGAAAATTTCATCGTACGAGGAATTTCTATATAAAAAAATCTAACACGTTTCTTTCAAGGTAGGTTAAATGGTTAACATTTTTGGCATCCTTTAGGGAATGCTTGCCTACTAATCTTTAAGACCAGAGCCTTATGCAAAAATTGGGCAAAGGGGTATAAAAAACTAAAAACTATAATAGAAAACACACAAGTAAAAGAAAACAAAACAAAACGATGTGCAGAGCACTTGGAGGAAAAGACAAAACACTGTACAAGGTGGAACATCCTCAAAAGCAAGATTTTAGGTGTATCCCATTCACATGAATGGGAAATTCTTCTCCATTGAGTTTGGATAGGCAAAATGAATTTGCCTCTTTGCAGCTTGTAATAACATAGGGCCCGCTCTAGAGAGCATCAAACTTGGCATGCTTTCCGGATTTGGTGCGATCTTTGTCCCATTTTAGAACCAAATCTCCCTCCCTAACATCCTATTAGAGGATTTCTTTGTTAGGATTTAATATCATAGTGCTCTCATTATTATATTGTAATATTATTAATATGAGTTATATTATAACTCATTATTAATAATACTGAGTTTGTTATATTGTTTCAACAATATAATTTTGTTATACCCGTAATGATATTAACGGGTTGTTTTGTTGTGTGACTTCCTGGTTTGTAGGAAGTCAGTTTTCTATTTCCATGGCTATTTATTAGCCTTAGTATTATTTGTAAAGATGTAGAATACAATATCGATAATTATTTTCCTGTGTGACAATATTGCTGTACCAATATTTGGTATCAGAGCGACTGAGATCTGCGTGAGAGTGAGGGGCACTGTACATACTTCACAATTGTCCCATCCGATGAGCATATTATTGTTTTGGTTTTAGAATAGCTCTTGATCTAGGTTTTACTGTGATCTTTGTCCACATAGATCTGAATTTACGTAGATTATATTCCTCGATTTGTCACCATCCTCAAATAGTGACTTTCATATTGATTGCATCAATATTTTAGTGCTCCACGTATGCATTCCTAATATTTTTAAAGCATTTTCAGTCCCGTAAGTGCTTATTCAAATAGTTGGACATCTTCTTGAATACAGTGGTTCGATTCACTTGTGAGATCTCCATTCGTTGTATCACTGAAATTCAATCCACATTGGTCTTAGTTTGAGCATTGAAAAAGGTAATATATGTTCTAATGCATATTATTTAGATTTTGCGTGCCTGAACATGTTCATCATTATAGACATCTAGATAATGCGGTGGATGAAAATGAATCAGGCAGTTATATGCAATCAGGAGAAAGATTGATCTGGTCCTTTTTAGTAATGCATGCTGAGTTGTCTTCCATGTTCCAGTTCTACATTTTGGCATCGAACTGGTCCACAACATCCATTCACGGGTCGACACAAATTGCGGGTGAAGAGATATACGTTGGAAGTTTTTCTAATACAGTGCATTGTATATGCATTCAATCAAATCCTCATCTTCATTCGCATTGGATCATTGTCAAGCAATTGAATTTGTATAGTTGTTTGTCACGGATTTTCTCACCATTTCAAACCAGCGGTTTTCCCTTCAACATTGGATGCCCACACATCACAACGACCTCATCAAAGATTCGATGCACCAGATTTTTCTCCAATTTTGACACGTCTCCACGTGCAACTGAGCAGCAGAGTGGACAGTTTGATAGGAATTCGTGCATGGAAGATTTGATCAAACAGAAGTGAATATGTTGGCCGCTGCAAGTTCATTTTGATCCGGAGGTATTGAGGTTATATCTGTCCATGCATTTTTTCCAAGTTTGATATATTTTCTTTATTAAAGTCAAGTGTCTCTACCAGTATAAAGAGTTTGTTATTGTTCGATTTTGTGGAGTTTCAAAATGGAAAAGATAAATGTAATTGAAAGATTTGATGGTAAAGACTTCCACACGTGGCAAGTACGAACCCAATTACAATTGATTGATAAAGACTTATGGGACATTGTCGAAGGAAAAATTAAAAACCGAATGATGTAGATGAAGCAGCGAAATGGGAAAGTAAGGATCGGAAAGCAATAGCAATTATCGGCCTTGGTCTTTCCGATGCATATTTGCATCATATTGATCTAACCAAGTCATCTAATAACATTTGGGTGACATTGAACAAGTTATTTGGATCTCAAGCAGGTAGTGCAGCAATGGCGCTGAAGCAAAAACTTTTTGGGCTAAAGATGGGAGAAAATGACAATATGGTTCAACATATCAGTAAGTTTCGATCCATTTTAAATCAATTAGTAGGAATAAAAGCAGAGGTAGATGGAGAAGATGCTAAAGCAATCTTACTAAATAGTTTGCCAAAAGAATATTCAAGTATTGTTTTTACTCTTAGTAAGATCAATCCTAGTTTGGAAAATTTAATTTCCTCTTTGCTTGATGAGGAAGAAAAAATCAAAAGGTCTGTACCAGAAGAAGAAAGTGTCATGGTTGCAAACAATAAATCATCATTCTATAAAGGTAAAAAAAAGTTTGTATCGTCAAAGACACGTCTTTTGTGTCATTACTGTAAACAACCAGGACATGGTTTTGTGAATTGTAAGAAAAGAGCTCAAGATCTCTTAGATGATAAGTTGGAACAAAAGGCTTTAGCTGCTGAAGAAGATTGGGATGATTATTCTAATCCTGCAAGTGACAATGAACCTATCAATTATTCAAGTGATGAAGATTATCTATTTTGATATCCTCTTATTGGAGGATGGAGGCAACGGAGGCAGGAGGACAATCAGCGTCCTCGAGTTCGTCACTACCTCAGAGGCCGCAAACTACTTTAGTGACATCTTGGTGTCTTGTGTGATGAATAAGAATAGATGAGCATCCCTGTTCCTGTGTGCAGTGCAGTGCTTGTGTGTCCCCCATGATGATAAATTGTACCATTGATACTATTGCAGGAAGTGTTCTTGATCAAACTAATTTGATGGTTGATGTGAATTGGTTGAATGGTCCCAGTTCATGTATTCATCTAATAGGTTGAACGGTCCCTGGATGATGTAGTTCCCACAAAGGTGTTGAGGATCGAGACCATGTGCAAGCTACGGAGCGGCATGCTGCTTGGTTGAAGATGGTGTTTTCCCCGTGTTCGCACTAAGGGGGGGAATGTTAGGATTTAATATCATAGTGCTCTCATTATTATATTGTAATATTATTAATATGAGTTATATTATAACTCATTATTAATAATACAGGTTTGTTATATTGTTTCAACAATATAATTTTGTTATACCCGTAATGATATTAACGGGTTGTTTTGTTGTGTGACTTCCTGGTTTGTAGGAAGTCAGTTTTCTATTTCCATGGCTATTTATTAGCCTTAGTATTATTTGTAATGATGTTGAATACAATATCAGATAATTATTTTCTGTGTGACAATATTGTTGTACCAATATTCTTGTCGAAGGATTTCTTAACTTGAGCCTAATGTTTTGTTAATGTATTCATGACGGTGTTTGAATTTCCTCCAGCTCTATGAGTTCAGAAAACCTCACTGTTAAGGCATCAACCTCCATATCTTCAAGCCGATAAGATAAGTATAGGGAAGGTATCTCCAGGAAAGTGGAAGTTTCACTTCCTTCCATACACAAGAATGAAAGGAGAAACCTCGATGTCCTTTTTAGGTGTTATCCGATCAACCCATAGGGCGATCTTGAGCTGTGTATGCCAGGTTCTTTTATTTGCCTCCATTATGCATTTGATGATTCTTATGAGATTCTTATTACTGGATTCATCCAATCCATTCTCCTGTGGGTAATAGTTAGACGAATTCTTGAGATAGACTCCATTCTTGATGGCCCATTCACTTATCTTCATCCCGAGGAAATCCATAGCATTGTCTGAGATAATAGTAAAAGGAACATTGAACCTTGTCATCAAATTTTCTAGAAAATCCATAACAGCCTTTTCATTACTTTCCTTTAGGGCGGCCACTTTGCCTGTCCAGGTGGAGTGAAATAATGTCATTGCAAAGAAGGACCCATTTATGCCCTCACTGGATGGAGGATTGATCATCCCGATGAAATCTAATCCCCACTGAATGAAGGGTTGATCCACTTGAACGAGGTGTAATGGGAGAGCTATCAGTCTCTATTTTCCTATGAAAAGAGCACACTCCTTACATTTCCTCACCCATATATGAGAGTCTTTGAACAATTCTGGCCAGTAATAACTGGCTCGCATGATCTTGGTGGTGGTTGTTCATGCAGAGTAATGTCCTTTGGATAGGCCATTGTGGAATTCCTCTAATACCTTGTTCACCTATTCTGGCTTGATGCAGCATAGAAGAACACCATTTAGATCCTTTCGGAAGAGAATATTATCTATCACGACATACGAGAATAGATTGAAGACGGAAAGTACATCTTTGGACTTTATCCATGTTTGGAGGATATATCCCCGAAAGAAGGAAGTTTTACATCTTATTTGACCAATCAATTTGATCATTTCCTTCATCAGCATTCAGAAGTAAGACATCTTATGTATCTTTGGTCTCCATGTCCATAGTAATGACATAACCCTTTGCCCCTAACAAGCTTAGTGACCTTGATGTGTATGTCATACTCCATTACTTTCGTAATCCACCCAACACATTTCTCATTCATCTCTTTATTCAACAAAAATTCTTTGACGCTAGGATGAGAAACCATTAAATGGATTTTGTTGTTAGACAACATATGCCTAAAATTCTTTAGGGCTTGAATGACTGCAAAGACATGCTTTTCGACAAAGGAATATTTGAGTTTGTATTCCTTAAGAGACTGATGAAAAAGGCAATGGGCTGCTCCATCAAGTCATCATTATGTTGGGTGAGGATTCTTGAAATACTTCCCTGACCTGCAAAAGCATAGAGAATGAAGTCCCTGTCAAACCGGGGATTTACCAACGTCAGAGCGTGGGAAATAGTTGTCTTGATGGCTTCAAAACTTTCTCTTCCCTCCTTCGTCCATGAAAATGGGATATTCTTTTTAAGCATGGCCGTTAGTGGTTTTTCCAACGTTGCAAACTGAGGAATGAATCTCCGAACAAAATTTATAGTTCCTAAAAAACGTAGAGACCTTTTTTATGACTTGGGAGGGATAATGACATAATTGACTGAATCCTAGTTGGGTCGATAGACAACCCCTCTGTTGAAACAATATGCCCCAACAACTTTCCTTCCTGCACTATGAAAATGCACTTCTTCGGGTTCAGTGAGACACCAAATTCTCTACACCTTTGAAAAAATTTCCTTAGATGAGTGATATGATCCTTAGCATGTTTAGAGTAGATAGTGATGTTATCAAGGTAAACCAAGATCATGTCATTGATGAGTCCTTTAAACGCCATATCCATGGCTCTCTGAAAGGTAGCCCTTGCATTAGATAATCCAAAGGGCATCTTGTTGTAAGCGTATGTGCCCCATTTGGTGGTGAAATCCATTTTGAATTGATCAGATTCTTGAACCAGAATCTGATTATATCCTGAATATCCATCAAGCAAAGAAAATATTTGAGCCCCTACCACTATTTGGAGGATTTTCTCCATTGAAGGGAGAGGGTAGTGATCCTTCAATGAGGCATGGTTTAGATCCCTAAAATCTACACACAGCCAAATTTCACCATTCTTTTTCCTTACGGGCACCAGATTGGAAACCCACGAAGAATGCTTGATGGGAAAAATTATGCAGCCTCAATAAGCTTGGTTAGCTCTTTCCTCATCAAAGGCTCAATTTTGGGATTGATTGGCCTCTATTTTTGACGAACTGGCTTGGAGTTCGAATCTAGTTCAATAGTATGTTGAGCTAAGTTGGGATCAAAACCACGCAAGTCCTTGTAGCTCCACGTGAAGATATCATGATATTCCTAACATAATTTGATGAAATCTTTCTTTTCATGAGTAATGCATACCTTGCCAATTTTTAGAACCTTTTCACTTACCACCTCAACCTCTTCAAAATCCTCCTCCTTGACCACCATATTAGTGCTCTGCTTGGCCTGATCATCTAAATTAAAGATAGATTCTAATGTAACCAGGCCTTTTGGTAGCTTGTTTCCTTTCAATTTGTATAATTTGATTGCCGTAAGAATTTTGGAGTTTATCTTGATGTTTGGCAGTGAACTATGCTTCTTGCTATAGGAAGAGAACAATCTGTTGATCACTATCAAACACCTGCCAACTACTCACATTATCTGGTACTACGGGACGGACCACCATTTTGACTATCTGTTGCTCTTCTTTCATGATGTCCATAGGTACATCGTATTGAGAACCAATAGTATCCATTCTATTAGCATCTTGATTTTTCTTCCGGGAATTACATGAATTCTGAAAGCCTTGAAATCTTCTATCAGATCCCAAACCTGATTTTTGTATGACCACAATAGATCATTTTTTGATGCACTACGGGTTGTAACTTGGTGCACAACCAATTCTCTATTGCCAAGGACCATCAAGGTTTGGATTCCTCTTCTTTGGGCCAGCTAAATTCCTCATATAAGAGCTTCATATTCAGTAACATTATTAGTGCAATCGAATCAGAACCAAAAGGAAGAGAAATAGTTATTTCCTTCTGGATAAATCAACATAACCCCTACACGAGATCCATTTTTACTTCATGAGCCATCAAAGAACATCTTCCACGATTCGTTTGTATCACTTGATTCCTTAACCAGTTGAGGTACGATGACATATTCTTCATGAATGCAATATGTATCTAATCTAGTCTCTTCCAAAAACAACAGACTAGATTCTTCATTTGCCAATAAATCAACATAAGGGTCATATTGATGATCTATACTCACCTCATCAAGAATTGTATCTCGGAACCTCTTCTACGAGAGTAGTTGGCTCATGATTTACATCCTCATCTTCGGGGTCACAAATGGCGTAGTTACCATTTATGGGTTTGGCTGTGTAAGGTTCCACGTGATTGTGATAGATTGGTTCTGCCCTTATAGTTACCTTAGTCCCATACCAGGTCCTCAGGATCATATGCGACTAGTCTGATGACAAATAACCACCCATTTTTGTGGTGAAATCCTATGATAAGAAAATGGAAAAGAGGGGAGGAAGATCAATGACAGATATGTCCTGTGTGAATGTCAAGCTAGGACATGCGTGGATAGTAAGTTAAAGCCCCTTAATGACCCCCATAGTTTGGACTGCGGTACCATCAAGTTGAACAACCCCTCTTAAAATCAGAGTATATGGAATTTGTAGTACGTTTGCAACTGCTTGGGCAAGATCTGAAACTATTAGCTCCGAATCGATCATACAATTGTGTACCAAATGGTCACCGATAATCAGCGAGATATAGAATGGTGAAGGTTTTTGGTCTTAGCATATATTTTTGTTTCGGGTTCGCATAAGCTGGTTGCCACCACTACTTCTTGACCTAATGATCTGTTAGTAGTGCTAAAGTTGTTCAAAGCCTCCTGTAGCAAGTTCCTCTAAGAAGGAATAAAGAGTGCATCCCACATTATGACACTCAAATTGGTCTTCTTCATTTGCTCCACGATGCTAAATGGAATCACTCCCACTTTGTTAATGTCTTTTGGGGCATTGGGGTCCTCTTTTGGAAAATGCCTATTGGGCATTGTGACACTTGAGTCCCCCTTCTTTGTAGATTGCTCTATGGATACTTCTGATGATTTCTTTTTCATGCCTTTATCATTCGGTATTTGTGTTGGGGGATGAGAAGTAGATGCCTGATCAGTATTGGAAGATTGTGGATCTATTTCCCTTTTCTTGGAACATGTGTTGGATGCTATAGTGGAGGCATCAATATTCAAACCACAAAATTCTTCTTCTTTCCAATTTAGTAGTGTGGTTTCATTAGGAGGTTGGTCTTGAATTTCGGGAGTGGATGGTTCAACAGATGATTCGGTAGAGCGGATATGCTTTGGACCATAAGGGCTTGACTTAAAACTCCATTTGGGAAGAGATTCTAGTTATGGGGCTGAGAACAAGGGTAACACCATTCATAGTCTTGGATAAGGTTGTTCGGACTAGGACTATAGCTCTGGAAGAGCTAGCAGTAGAAGGATTCTGAAAGTTCAAAGGTTTTACAATCGCATCTTGGCTTGTGGCTTCATTTTGTGGATTGATCGCTTCCTTGGAATGGAGGACACTTGTCGATATTGGGGTTGAAAGGGGTGAGCATACTTTGGACCGTGCCTCTTCATTTCTATGAGTTCATTCTGAAATTTTGTAATGTTGATTTTACCTCACCAGGATCATTTGAGGATTTGGATGCATACATAGCCATCAGACTAGAAGCTTCCAGAACTAGGGAAATGATTGGTTGTTTTCCTACAAGCTCTGCAAATACATGTATGGGAGGTCTAGGAGCAATTTTACCTGCTTGAATCAAGAAATTTTCTACTCTTACGGAGATTTCATAAGCATCAGGGATAACGGTACCCCCATGGATTGAATCATGACGGTGACATCACTATTCAATGCCCATAAGTAATATAGAAATGTGCTCTCCGGAGATGGCCTTACAAGTGCTGGGATTCGTTTCCAAGTCTTGTCAAAATGGAGGTTGAAGTCACTCATATACTCTTGAGGGGACCACTTGATAGTGTGGAATTGTTCCACAAGCGAGAGATTATCACTTTTGTCCTCAAACTGCTTACAAAGTTTCATGCCTAACTCATTCCAAGTGGTAACAGATCCGATAGTTAAACTTGAACCATTGAAGTGCTCTACCTTTGAATGAAGTTACAAGGATTCGAACTTCCATGTTGTCTTCTGTAATACTGTGTACCACACAAATGCTAGCTACATCCAGTATGTGCTCCCGAGGTGAAACATTAGTCTCCCCAGTGTAAAATGGTAAAATTTTCAAGGCAACTACCGGTATGGTGTCTCTTTGTGCTAACAACAAAGGACTGTTGGCGTTGAAAGGAGGAAAAGCATTGGCTGCCATGACATTCAAAAGTTGGTTGTGTCTTGATGGAGGAAAATGTCCCTCAGGAGGAGTTGAATGTCCTCTATGAGGTAAAGTGGTCTTTGGGTGCTGCTGAAAGACTTCTTCCCCTTCTCCTTGGGGGAGACAAGGAAAGCTCTATATGCTTATAATTTTCCCGCCGTGAAGAAGCTCTTGTGTGAATTCTTCACATAAGTTGATGTACTAAACTTTGAAATCTAGAGATATGGAGTCACCAGGTACTTTTAGTTTAATGGAATGAGAAGATAAGTACCAACTCTGTCCCACTGGGCATGCCAAAAATTGTTGTCACCAAATCACTGCACCCTCCGAATGGCCAAAATGTGAACATGACGTTCGGTGTGATTGGGACACATGGGATCACCTCTCAAGCTGTGGGACTTGGGCTCGAGGTGAACCTCCGGAGAAGGTCGGCTTCCTCTTCCTAACTAAACACAACACTAATTATAATGCAATATAAAAGAGTTATCTAGTCCTATGCTAACATTTCATGGGATTAGGGAAAGATATTTACAAGGAAATAAAACCTATACTAGAAGTGGCGATGCACCAAATTAAGGGATGTTCAACATCTGGAAGGGTTAATGGGAGGTATGCTTGCATCACTGACCACCTTCACCTATCACAACTAGAAAGGGCACAAAATACCACAAACCAATGCGGATGTTCCTCTGTTAAACTTGAGTGTACATAAGGGTAGATCAAATCAAATTCGACACACAATTAATTCATCATAAGGAAACCACAAATGCATATATCAAACATTTATTTCTCGCAACTAGAGATAATAATGACATAAAATTAATGTGGAAGTAAAATAAGACTTCCACAATCGACATAACAGATAGTAGTATTATTCCTTCACAACATGAAATAAATAATCTGAAATAAAGGTAGGATAATCACTCTCAAGAAGGAATTGTAAATTCATAAAGTAAACACCGATTAACCATTCAACACAATAAATCGATTTTCAACAAAGTTGTAACTCAAAAATAATTAAAAGATATCTTAGAATCTCATAATCACTATTCCAAGCTTGAAGAGAAACTCCTCTAAAAATGATCTATATCTACTAACCGGAAGAATTCAACTATTTATAAGTTCTTAGGTTGAGCCATTACAATGGGCACTTTACTAACATTTAACTAAAAATAGAAATGTCATTAATATTAAGGGAACATGCTCCCATGAAAATAGAAATTTTTTTTGCAAGGGTTTGACTCAGTCAACCCTACAACTTTGACCAATCTAGAGCTTGGACTTTTCCTTTCATGGCCACTCAGCTTTGGCCTGGTTTAGCTACACCTCCCTCACCTGCAAGTTTTTATTGTCCTTCCCACACAGCCATTTGGTGTTTGTACTCAATGAAGCGCTTGATAATCCCTTGAATTTCTTCATCTCCAGGCCCACATGCGTAGTGATTCACCGTGATCTGTTGTCTCGATCTCTTTTGTGATCCCGGTTGGTAATCTTTGAAGAAGTATGGGTCCAAACGAATTACCACATTATCATCACTATCTCTGACTGACATGGAGTCTTTGTCAAAGTGAGTGCTGCTAAAACAAATTCTAGGAAATGCATGGATGTGGGAAAACCGGCAACAAGGGCAAGCCCACTGTCGTAGATGGCCTGCATCCATGGTTTCTTGTTTGGAGCCTTTAATCTTTCCCAGAAATCTAGAAAATCAATTTGTCCTAGGTTAGTGTCCCCTATATTCCCTAAGTTGGAAGATAGGAAGGAGTGAGGAGCAACCCCAAGAAATGAGTACTTCATCTTCTCTTTTCCCTTTGAAGTGGAAGCAGACATCAAGCCCTATGTTTTGGAAGCCAAAGTTGTAGAAATTCCAAAAACCCGAAAGAAAACCTTCCAAAATCCTGAACTGAAAAGTTCCAAAAAGAATCACCGAACTAAATTCTCTCAATCAAATTTTCCAAACCAATTTTCCCGAAAGAAATCTCTGAAAAAGAATTTCTAAAAGAAATCTCTAAAAGAATGTTTCCGAACAATTTTCCCGAAAGAAATATCTGAAAATAAGTTTCTGAAAGAGTCTCCCCAAAGTTAGAAGTTCCGAAAACCCAAAAGAAAAAACCTCCGAGTAGTATTCTCGAACAAGTTTCCCTGAAAAGAGATTTTTGAAAGAATCTCCCCGAAGGAATTCTCCCAAACAAGTTTCCCGCTTGATAAATTTCCGAAGGAATTCTCTCGAACAAGTCTTCCCGCTTAATAAATTTCCAAAGGAATTCTCCAAACAAGTCTCTCCAAACAAGGAAAAGGACATTTCCGAACAAGGTTAACTCACAAATTCTGCAAAACGAGAAACGAGAAGAAATATGGGAGGCCTAAGAGGATCCTTTGAACAACTCTGAATACCTGAAGAAAACTCAAAATGTGAAACATGGTGAACAAAGGGAGCAACATTGAAAAATACATAGAGGAAGACCAAAGAGAAAACAAAATGAGAGGGAAACAAAGAAAAGATCTTAAACCAAAAATAAAATAAACAAATTACCATACCTTGAAAAGACGTCACAAAGTACAAGAAACAGAATGTTAGAGAAAATGTGTTAGGTAAAAATGACGAGTAAAAACCAAGTTTAAATAGAAAACCCAATATTAATGGTAGAAATCCAATCCATATGGAGGTAGGTGAAAAATTAATTATGCGAGAGGACCTCTAAAAGTCTCTGAACACCTGAAATCCCGAAATTCGTGAATTTTGAGGTTTCAGACTTCGGAGATTGGGAGACAAATAAAGAGTTGCAATGGAAAATTTTGAAACCGAAAACCCGAAAGTCGAAAATTCAGCTTTCAAAATTTTGGACTTTGGAAGTTTTTAAAGTAAAAATCCTAAAAACAACTTGGTGAATTCCAAAACCCAAAACCCCTGAAAGTTTGAAAATTCGAATTCGGAAAATTTTTAAAGTAAAAATCCTAAAACGACTCGGAGAATTCTGAAACCCGAAAGCCCGAAAGTCTAAAAATTCAAACTTTTGGAATTTCAGACTTTGGAAGTCCGAGAGGGATTTAAACAAAATGGGGCCAAAAGTTCGAAACTGAAAGCCCAAAAGTCCAAATTTTTGGACTTTCGAGGTTTCGACTTTAGATAGTCAAAAAAGCAACCCCAAATCTGAGCAATAAAACTCTAAAAGAGAAAATCTCTGAAGTCCGAAGATTGAAAATTTCATATTTTGGCCTTGGAGAATTTCATCGTACGAGGAATTTCTAAAAAAATCGACACATTTCCTTCAAGGTAGGTTAAATGGTTAACAATTACATTGATTGCATATTTCCCACCTTAGGGCATTATTCATATTTTTCGAGATTATATTAATTTATCTTGCCCACTCTTTGGCATCACCTTATTCTTGTTTGAGTTCAAATTGATCGTATATTTCCCACCTTGAGGCATTACAATACCTATTCCTTGAGTTTACATTGATTACATCTTTACCACCTTAGGGCGTTACTCATATTTATTGAGCTCACATTAATTAAATATTTATTTCTTTGGGGTATTACCTTAGTCTTATTTGAGCTTACACTCGATTATACGTCGCCCTACTATTGGGGAATTATTTTATTTTATTTTTGAGATTGCATTGATCTTATCTTGACCATTTTGAGGCATTATTATATCTTCTTTGATCTTACACTAATCATATCATTCCCACTTTAGGCAATATCTTATCTTTTGATCCTATATTATTTTGTCCTCCACTTTGGGGCATTCTCTTGTTATCGAGAATACATTAAATCTATCTTGGCCACCTTGAGGCATTATATTTATTTCTTTTGAGACTAAATAATTTATATATTACCTATCTTAGGAAATTTCATATTGTAAGCTTACATAGGCTACATCCACCCACTTGGGGAAAAATACTCATATGTATTATACTATGGGTAATTTACATACCACTTAAATGATTTGCACAATGATAGAAATAATGTTTGCACTTGAGATTTAATTTTATATCATACACATAATGTGTGTAATCCCTCTATTTTGAGATTTTTATTTAGAGTTTCATCCCATGCCTTAAAAGGGGTCAAATATTCAAATTATTTTATCTCTCGTTTACATTTCTACTCTCCAAAACATGACATAGCCATGAATTCCCATTGATATGATGTTTGACATACATGTATCATTTTCGAGACACTTTGGCACACTTGGTTAGATTTAGATACAAAAAAAACTCCAGAGGCATTCCTATTGGTTGGAGTAGAAATAGGTGTATTTATTCCTTTTTCCTGGATCATAAAAATTCCCTCTATTATATTATTACATTTATATGTATCCATGTGTTCACTTGCACTATTTTTTGTGTTCGCAAGTGCATGGATTCATATATATAAGAGTGAAGATGATCCAATACTAGATTTTGTGAAGCATATAGTTTTCTTGATTTGCAAGTTGTAGGAGTTGAGCTTTGTGACAAGGTAACCTCTATCATTCCTTTTGAATTTCACATAATTATCATTTTCTATATTGAATTTGAGAAACTTTATAGGTTTTAATTGCAAAATACTATGCAAGATTCTCAATTACACTTTTTTTGTTTACTTTGATATGTATTAACACTTAAGATTGGGGTTTAAGACATCCTCTATGTGTGTGGATAAAATTACGTGTGAGTTATAGGTGAATTTAAAAATTCATGTTGAAGGTTTTGTGAATTGAATAACAAGATAATTGGGTTTGATTATGCGAAAATATCCATTTTAAAACATGCTTAAGATGGAGTGGTACTATTATATGTGATCTCCCAGAAGTCATGTTGCTTCATAAAGGTCATGTGAGTATCACCTAGATGTAATGATTTTTAAGAGGACCGCTTATTCTCATGATCTTATGAATCACTAATTTTGAAATGTGGATGAATGTAGATCGACTTGAAACTACATCGTTGAATCTACAAAATTATGACATAATTTGATGTAGAAATACCACTTATATAAATCAAAGAGTTAGGAGCTCCATAATAAATGGTTCACTAGGTGCAACATTTTTCAAAGGTTTTTAAAATGGGATACCAATCTTAATGGATTTAAATGTGGAGGTAGTTGAGTATGCTTGAGAAAAATTATTATTATTATGGGTGACCTCTCGGATGTATCAATGTGTTGCCCTTATGAGCATCACCTAGATGTAATTAATATCAAGTGAACCATTCATACTTATCTCGAGATGAAAATTACTATAAACCACTATTCATAATATATGAACCAAAGCTACGTAGTTGAATACAAAAATTTATATTGAATAACATGATATACCCTTTATAAACCCTCTTACGTAAAGGCTATACATCCTCAGTGAAGATTGTTAAGTATAGAAAGGCTTCATTCACTTGGTCAAATTGATCCCATGTCATTATAATAACCTAAAGTATGTAAGAGTGAGACTATTGAGCACTTCGATTGTAGAAAGTTAGGTGATTACTCTTGTGATTATGTGCATTCACTAGGTTATCGCTCTTATAGAGTTAGGTGATTTGTTATCACTATCATAGAGTTAGGTGATTACTTTTACAATCATGTGTAATCGTTAAGTCATTAAGCTTGTCACAACTATGTATGTATGTGTATGTGTGTGTATATATAATTCTATTAAAAGTTGTAAATACCCACATACAAACACTTAGAATTTTACTTGAAAATTTAAACCAAAATTTATATACAAGTAATCTAGGCTTTGAATTTGCCAACCACTTATGGTCATTTCAAATTGTGCATAACAACATTGGTATTATAACATTATAAAAATAATAAAATGCAATTTTTTATTTGTTATAAAAATCAATAAAAAATTTCATATCAATATATAACTTGAATATAGGCCTATATAAAACCGATCCCATGTGATTATAAGAAATTAAATGTATGTAGGGGTGAGATTATAAGGCACTTTCGTAGTAGAAAGTTAGGTGATTACTCTTGTAATTATGTACGATCATTAGGATACCACTCTTATGGAGTTAGTGCTTAGTTATCACTTTCATAGAGTTGGGTGATTACTCTTAGAATTATGTTCAATCGTTAAGTTATAAAGTTTGTCATAACTATTCTATTACAAATTTTAAGAAGTATTATTAAAAATATTATAATTTTTCTTAAAAAAATTAAACTAAAATTTGTATAAAAACAACCTACGCTTTTAATTTGAGAGTCACTTATAGTCATTTCAAATTGTGCATAACAATATTGTTATTATAATACTATAAAAATAAAAATAAAACCACAACTTTTATATATATAGCTTGACAATCATATTTTGAATTTATAAATTAGAAAAAAATTCAGAAAACCGAAAACCCTAACAATATTTTAAAAGGAAAATGCATATACACCTATCAAATTTAAGCCAAAATGAACACACATTTTAATCCAAAGACCACTTTCTCTTGTTCATTTGAGGACAAAGAGTCATTTCGTTAGTTACATCTATTTGATTTGGTCTTGATCTCACACTTATATAGGCACTTATAACTAGAGGTAGTTTGCCTACATATATTTTTTGGTTTTATTATGTCAATCAAAGATCATTGTCTTCTAGTTATGGCCCAAGATCTCACGGATGATTTTGTTAGAAATTTAAAATGACTAGTTTATTATACTATGTAATGATTTTTGGGAGATACTTTGTCTTTGTCTAAAAATGTCATGACTTTAATTCACCTGAAAATGACCTCATGATGGGAGTTCCAAAAGCAAACGAAAAAGAAGGAAATGGGATTGGAGAACATTTCTTTTAAATGGAACCCTCCACCAATTAAACCTTGCTCGTCACTTATCACGTATATGAAAACCAATGGAAATCTTACACAGCACGTGTCACGAGTTATAATGTCTTATAGCTAGTCAACTAAGGATCTCATTCTTCATGCTTTTTATTCTCTATTTTATAAATCATCCCTTTAATTCGACAAAGTTATTTTGGAATGAGTTAAAAATCTTCCTGATTATTCTACCACGAGGAGGAAAATAATGCATTATATATATATATATATATATATATATATATATATATATATATATAAATAATTTATGTGGGATTTGTCACTTTGCTTGTAAAGTGTACTAATGAAAGACTTGTAAAGCACTACAAAATAATAATTATAAGTGAGACAATGTTCATATGAAATGATTGTGAAAGCACCAACATTGTTATTAGGGGATTTGTGATGAGTACCACCACTATTCCAAGTTCTCACTCTGTCTACTTACGCTATTAGAAAATATTTTAGTATTGGTATTGCCTCGTGTAGGTGTAGACCTTAAATTTCGTATGCAACTATATAATTGTTTTCGTCTTTGATGCATTTTTATGTTTATTTGTTATTGATCTATTTAAGGTTTTTATTGGAATGTGTTCCTTATGCCACTTATTAGTTGTCTTGTTCTCATTGTGTCCCTTGTTATTTTCTCATATATTTCACTATGTTTTTCACTTCCCTTTGGTCATTTATGAATTCTTGCTTTCTACTTACCAAGTAGGCTCTTTGAAATATCACCAATCAACTCAAAACAACCAAAAACCTATGGAATGACTCTTTATTTTCCTCATGTATGATCATTGATGCTCCAAGAATGTTAAAAACATTATTTTTCACTATTATGGTAGATCTGCCTAGAAACATGAAGAATGCTCGTTTTATAGCTACATTTTAAATCAATAGCAATGGTTTTAGTCATTTGATTTTTAGGCCCTTTGGAACCTAGACTAGGGTTCTTAAATTTTGTTCCCTTTTTAGTCGACTTTTCCCATCCATTATGTTTTGGCTTACACATTAGTATGGTCTTAATTTGATTTCAAGAAGTTCATAAATACACGAGTACATTAGTGCATTTTGAGGGGCCCAACAATAATAAAGGGATACCATTAGTCCCCATCAACATCCCCTCTTTTTATGGGTTTTGCGAAGGGTTTGAGGTCAAATTAGGGTTTTAAAGAAGGATCTCAAACTCCCAATGAGTCACAATAGAACTATTTATGCTAAGCAAGGTTTTTATAGTTTAGGGCATGAAGAGTGCATCCATATAGTCGAGTTTACCTATACATAGAAATTTCTATTTTTGTAGAAACTAGCCATTTAAATGGGGTTTTTCATCTTTATGATTTTATTAAATATTTACTATGATCACCACATCCATTTTCATCAAATTTTGGGTGGGTTTTTCATCTTCATGATTGTGTTAAATATATACTATGATCACCACATCCATTTTCTTCAAAATTTGTGGGTTTTATTCATCCTAGCTCTTGGACCCATTTCTCATTGCCTATCACTCATGACTACCTTTCAATTCACACAAAATCGAGTGTTTTACTTATAATAACCGTTATTCTCTTATGTATTTTATTGTTTTATATTTTCTATGGTCTAGACGGACTTTTTAATGTAATAGAGCATGGTATTCTAGTGTTTATCGGTTTAGATATGAAGTATAATGTGTTGTGATTAGTTTAGTGCATTTGTTAATGTAAAATTACTTTTCATGTCTACATTTTGGTAAACATGCATTGATTAACACCCAACCTAGGGTTTCCTTTTGTTAAACCCCACCCAACTAGTATTTAACCTAGGGTTTCACTTTGTGTAAACATACATTTATTTGTTTTTATTGGTAAAATGAGGGATCATATAGAGGCCTACAATGATATTCAAAATATTATATATTACATCATGAAAGTTATTAATAGATGTTCACTAGAGATAAAATAGAAGAAAAAGCTAATAATATAGCTCGTGCGGCATAATAACACTACAAAATGCCACCATATAGAGGCGTGAGATACCATCTAGTCTATAAAAATTTACAAAACATCCACCATGAGAGTACAAAGGAGACATTGTATCAGACGCTCCCTTTAAATGGATAGTGTACCATATAGATATGATAGTCTATAATATTATGACTATATTCACATAAAATAAAAGACTTCATTGTTCAACAACACAAAGTATGAGCCTACATAAGTTAATCACCATCTATTATCTTCTCTTTTCCTTTCATTTACTACTAGAGGGGCTCATAATCAATAGGAATAAATATCTTGGTAGAAAATGGTTTCAAAAGCTTGGCCTTTCTTTTTCAAAAAATTTCAACATTATCCTTCCTCACAATACAAAGAAACATCACAAGAAAAATCACACATAGACCTAGGTCTTGGAGTTGAAACAATGTTTTATCTAGGCTTTTTAGAATTTTATCAATATTCATTTACCATTTTCCTCCCACAAGCCATTCATTAATGGTATAACCAGACACCCGATAAGATCGTCTCCCTCCATTTCTTGTAGATGATTCGGACATGGGAGATTGATGGGTCATAGTAGGTACTTCCTTTTTATGTGGGTGGATCATGTCGATATAAATAACCTTGATGCAATTTTTTTATTTTCTAAAATAGATCATCTACACACGAGGGCATTGAGAGGGAGTACAAGGTGGGTTGGGTAGGTTAAATCTATCGGCATCGTGAAGAAACTTGGGGAGGTCTATCTTAAAATCTTCTAGCATTGGATTTTGAATAATATTGTGAGTATTCAACAAGTAAATGCCTTGTGTATTTTATAGATACCCTTGAGATATTTAACATGGATAATAGCAAGAGGTGGAGAAATATGTTAAACTATCATCTATAAAATATAAAATTCATAGAAAATATGAGTAAATAAGACCATAAAATTACCTCTTACTATTGATTCAAATGGTTTTAATGATAAGTGGTCATCCATTCTAATCGAGCCTGTAATATGTCTTACATAGTATATGTTTAGTCCCTCCATTCATAAAGTTGATCTATGTTTCCTTATAGATAGAGCTATGAAATTATATCCACCTTGAAACTCATTAGAAATCATGATAGAGCTTGAAAATAGAGTAACAATGAGGCATAAGAAAAAAGGTGTGGCTCACTTTTTGATATTTAGCGTGGATTGGTGCAATGCGAGATAGGTTATGACCATAACACATGTGGCTAGAAAGTTACAACTATAACCTAAGTGGTAAAAAATAGGTGAGGGCTATACGATATTATGGCCATAATAAGTTATATTCGTAAGTATTATCATTGTAAGTTGTTATGGTTGTAGAATTACTTATGGTTGTAACATTTGTTTATATAAAAAAACAAAAGTTACTATCACTCTCAAGGTTTTGGTGGTTGGTGTTATTGGAAGGTAATTGGTGTTATTGACAAGTGAATGGTGTTATTGGTGGGTGTTTGGTGTTTGGAAATCATTCCTAAGGTATGTAAAACACACTTTGGTATGTTTTTTATTTCTTTTCATGGTTAAAGGAAACATTTTTCTATTCATGGTAAAATTAACCTCGTTATGTTTATGGTAATTAACCATATTTTTATTTTAAAATGAACCTTTTTCTATATATTATAAAAGGAACCTTTTTCCCGATTATGGAAAAACAAACCTTTTTCTCATTTATGGAAAAATGAACAATTTTATGTGGATGATAAAATAAACCCTATTTATGTTAATGTTAAAATGAACCCAATTTTTATTAATGTTAAAACGAACCCTATCCCTATCAATTTTAAAATGAACCATGTTCTTGTTAATGTAAAATGAACCTTATTCCTATTAATTTTGAAATAAACCTTATTCCTATCAATTTTAAAATGAACCCTACTCCTATTTGTGTTAAAATGAACCCTATTCATGTTTATGTTAAAATGAACCCTTTGATCGCTTATGAGAGAAGGAACCTTGTTTGGTGCGAATGGTGTGTGTTTCATGTGAGTGGTAGGTGTTTTGCATTTGTATCTAAGGAATGAAAAAAATTCTTTGTTAAAGCAAACCCTTTTTGTTATGGTAAAGCAAACAATTTTTCTATTAATGGTAACATGAACCATGTTTTTATTTAAAACAAACCCTTATTTTGTTAATGATAAAAAAACCCTTGTTTTTATTAATGTTAGGATGAACCCTATTTTTTTTTAATGTTAAAATGAACCATGTTCCTATTGATTTTAAAGTTAACCCTGTTCTTTGTAATGTTTGATGCTTTGCTAGAATTTACCAAAAAAACCTAAGCGCGCTAAAGACATCACTTAGCCTAGACGAGATCTCACCCAAAGCGCCGCAAAGGTACCAAGCCCTCTTTAGAGTTGCTTGTGCAAGGTGCAAACATGATGAAGGGTTAATGCATTCAGATCCATAAATAGTATAAACATTCTATAGAGCATATTCCAGATCTAGATCTAAGGAGTAATGGATTTAAACAATAGCCATAATGAATTCAACCATGCAATAACTAGTTATGATCATGTTTAACACCTTGAATCAGTCAATACACTCCATTATATTAAACACAATAAATACACATAAGCTTCTTATAATAAGTAGTACCATAAGTTCATGCACACATCAGATCTAGCAACATAACTTCACAATAGCTCATATACAGTCCCTTTTTAACCTACGTAGATTACTACATATTTATAAGGGTGGGGACTTTCCCTTCACTGCTTACATAATTCCCAAAATAGGTTGCATGCTAAAAAACCATGCACCTTTACAATAATAGACACACATGCAAGTGCGTTAATAATAGATCTCTTCTGGTTAATTGGAAGTAGTAATTATATTGTTAACTCGAACCCATACAAAGCGTTTAGTAGATGCTCTTCCAAAATAGCCTATGTGTGTCGTGCAAGTATTTATCCGGTTTGTGTGCTCTGCACACTATCTCCAAAAATAGCCCGTAATCCTAAAAATAGATAAGTCTTGAATTTTTCCTTTTCTTTTACACACATTTCCTTCCCTATCCTTTCGCACATTCGAACACACCCTATTCCCATGCGCATGCCTTCTGCTAAGTGTTATACTTTTTCTTCTCAACATTACCCCACACTAAACTACATTTCCGCCCTGGCAATGGTTGCCTCTTGATACTTTAAAGAATAAAGAATGGGAATGAAAATAAATTAAAGAATTACTGTACAAATAATGAACTTTTAACCTTGAAATGTCCTTTATGTCAACTGGAAGGATTAACTCCAGATATTCTTCTTTAATTTCAGCCTCTAAGGTTTGCCAATCACTTAGTGCGGCTTCTACCTTTTCTGGAATATCCGATGCAATAGAATCTAACTCCTCTTGCATAATCTCTTCCTTCTCATTCTATAATACTATAAAAATGTTGGACATTGTAGTCACCCTTCCTTCCAAAAGATCCATCTTCTACGCTATAAGCTTTCCAATTTCATCCATCCTTTCTTTATGTAGGTCTTGGGATGCTTTGTTCAACTCTTCTTGCAAATTTTGGAGCAAGGCTTCATAAGATGAAATATTTCTAACTACTGAGGCCCTTTCTCTCTCTACTTCTTATTCAGGGTCCTTTGGTTTTGGCATCCGAATCGGTCCATCCTCAAGCACCAAATCAACTAAGGTACACACATAATGCATAGCCGAAGGGAATCTCTTAGGTACCTTGGACTCCAGGTGTGGTCTTGCCTTTAGGACATGATCGCCAATCTCCTCTGCCATGCTGATGAGAACCCCATTCTTCTTTTTCTCTAGGTCCTTCTCTCCTTTTAGACACGCTATTTCGGCATCTTTAGCTTTGATATCTTCTCTTAGCGCTCTAATAGTTGTAGCCTTATCTACATTCCACCATGCCACCTCTATAGATACCTTCACCAAGGCATTACTCACCTGTTCATCAGACATAATAGTGGGCTTGATAGTTATGTGCCTATTTTGCGGTGCCTTTCTCATTCTTCTTGACACACATGACTCTTCACATACATCAAAATCAGGCTCGTCTATGTGAGTTTGCATGGACCATGACAAATGTTTCCTCGTGCACGTAGTAGCCATGTCTAGGTCCATCAACTCCCATCCATACAACTCCTTGAGGCCTACTGTATTCTGGAATCATGCGTGGAAAATTTTACTTGTGTCCTCATCATAGCCCATGATCGGTGCAACATACTCCCCACTTTCCCTCTTTATTCTTGGCCCCTTAGGAACTTGAGCACCAAGGTTTGGAGTTGGATCTTCTATGTTCTAGAGAAGTATCTTGTTCTATTTATCCTACCTCCTTTACTCCTTATTCTTCATCCTTCATTTCTTCATCCTTGGGTTCTTCCACATCCTCTAGTGGTACAAGAGTTCCAGGCGTGCTCTCTGCAGACTCCTTCACCTCCTCATTCAGCTTCAACTTTCTCCTTCTTTTCACAAATGCCTCTTTCTATGAAGAGATTCATGGTGATATTCGTACTGAATGTGTAGCTCCCATGCCTTGTGTTCTTGTTCTTCTGAACACCCTCTTAAAATGGTGCTCTCCTTGGACTGCTTCCAAGTCCTCTTCTTCCTCTTATACCTAAGGTGGGGTACTTACGCACTCAACCTCTACTCTGTCCGTGGGTTTCCTTTGGCCCCTATGTTCTAAGTCGTGTATGTCATCATTTTCTTCTTCCTCTTCATCTACCTCTATAGGTTTCATGGGATTTGGAGCTAGTACATTCTCCACTGTATGTTTTCCCTTAGGTGGCCCTAGGAGCGTGAACTCATTCTCCACATATTTTTATTCTCCATCTTGGGATTAAGCTGAAGGTATACAAGCATTGCTCCAATGTCCCCAATTGCCAAGATTACAGGCTTCATGCTTATAACGTCTGAAATGAGCCTCTCAACATAGGAAGTCTAGCCTGGAAATACATATGTCTTCCTCAGAGTGTGGTAGTCATAGTCTACCTTGTCTGCAATAAAATTCAGGCGGCGTGCATTAGTAAAATGGTGGACTGATGCCTGGAAGTAGCATGTTGTGAAGGCATATGGTAGTTTACACCATGGGCTCCAAGTCCCATCCTCATAGCAAATTGTGTGATGCAGAAGTGCTGGTACACCATGAATTGTACTACCTTTCCCACCACTGACGGTAACTCCTTAGGAATGCACCACTCTTAAAATTTCATGCAGAGCTGTTATACCACATCTTCACCCTCTGTTTGAATGGCCCACTCATCGACCCTTCACATAGATATTTGTCAAACCTTTCTACAAGGGATTTGTTCTCCATGGGATACTCCCAGATCTTTCCTGCGGCTCATTGGGCACTCCAATCTCCATAAATACTAAAGAAAGTAAAATAGCACCAAAATTGATTTTGTCACCTATGCACGCTTCCTCGATAATGTTCTCTAATGTAGTTTGCTATGTTATAGATCACTCCTTGCAACATTCTCCTCATGATATGCAGCCACATTGTATTCACTTGCGACCACCTCTCTTGGTCATTCAACTTTGTTACCAAATGTGTAACTACCTAAACCATTGGGTACTTCTTTAACTTGTCAATGTCCATCCCACGCAAACCCTTTGTATATCCTAACTCCTTTTGTGTTTCCATTATTGTTGCTTTATCTGTTAGATCACTAATAAGGTCTATCCCTATGCCTTTTAATCCTATCAGTGTTGCAATCAAGGCGGTTGTGATTCTGACCCTCCATCTAGTGAAATAGAAGAATTCCTCATGGACTCTACTCATTAACCACTGGTATAATGGTTCATACTTTCCAAAATAAGGGATCTCGTATAACTGATAGACTCCAACCTTCTTTAACAAATTCTCCCTAGCATCATCATATACTGGCATGTCCTCTATTGTGCGCTTGTTGGTCTTTGTGCTCAACAATGCATCTAACTCCTTGTTATCCGATGTGTGGTGGTTATAATCACTTATTTTACACTTATGGATGTGGGAATCCCATTCTTGCCCAACTATGACACCTTCTGGGTACTGCATCTCTAAAAATTACTTTCTGTGTAACTTCAACTTCTACCTCCACTTTCTTCTTTCCTTTGGCTCCTACGGCAAGTACTTTCTTTGGTGCCATCTGAAAATCTCACCTTCCTGTCCTTTGTAATGTGCAAATGCTTCACTTTCTGTCTTCTATAGCGAGAAGGTCTAAACCCTAGCTCGAATCTACGTACCCTAGTTTGAAATCATGTGCCCTAGCTCTTTCGCAATGTGTCTACTTCGCTCAAACCATTCACCAATGGGGACACAAGCTTCTTCTACGCACAAATCTACTCTCCATGTCTAGGTTTTGCACTCTTTGCACCTCAATATATGTCGCTCAACTTGATTGCACTTAGCTCTTTCAAATTATTGTGATCACAATAGTAAAAATGAACTTACATCATGTCCTTATATAGATTTTCAAAATTTAGTACATTTATTGCTCCACCTACCAATAATCCTCTCATTAATTGACCATTTTCACAATTTCCATGTGGTACATCTTCGCGCCTCATCTATAACCTTCTAGTGCTCCTTCCTACCTTTTGGCTATAGAATTCTCTTCAATGTGATTCTATGCACCTGATTACCTCGCCACTGCACCTTCTCCTAGTAGTCTCCATGACTGTTGCTTACCTCGCGTTATATTGTTCCTTCATTTATCTCCATATTTTGTCCTTGTTTGGAAGGAATATTCTTTTCCACCAACTCTCCAAACTTGAATAACACCTGGAGTAGTTTTTCCTTTTACATGTACCCATTTTTCAATAGCCACCCCACATAAATGGTATGTGCAATCTTGTGCGCATAAAAATTCTATAAATGGTAAATAGCTTCCAGCGTGCAAAACATGCTTATTACACAAAACACCAACTAAAATGATAAAGCATAGTGACGAAGAAGGAAATACATTAAGGGAATACATAATGAAAAACCTAATCTAAAGGACAACATTTCCTTATTAAAAACACCAAGAAGTCTTATTTATAGTAGGGCTTCAACCTACTCCCATTGAAGTAACCGGAAACCATATTCCATCAAGTGCCTCTAACCAGAAATATTTTGTTTCAAGTATGTGAGTGATAACATATGGTCCTAACCAATGTACTTTAATTTTTCCTGGATGGCACAGAAACTTAGAATCATAAAGAAGCACCATTTTTCCTATCTCAAACTTTTTGTCCCCGATGTTGCTTTATCATGCCACGCACGCTTTCTCGCCTAGCCTTTTCTTGCTTATGACTCCATCATTCTATTTCTCATTTCTCATCTAGTTTGATCAACTTTCCAATTTATTCCTCTAATGCTTTCTCATTAGCTATACCTCTTGTGCACGCAACACATAAAGAAGGTAATAAGAATTCCATAGGAAGAACTATTTTTGCATCAAACACTAACTCGAAATGGTGTGGCCTTGTTCAACCTCTTATATGTTGTTCTATATGCCCAAAGCATGGCATAAACTTTATCATCCCAATATTTTCTTCCAACATCACAAATTTTTGTCAATGTCTGGCTCAAAATCTTGTTTAAAGCTTCAGCAGATCTCATTTTCCCGAGGATGATATGGCGTAGTCTTACAATGTGCAATCATGAACTCATCCAATAGAATTATGATTGTCTCATTCAAAAAATGTGTGCCCCTATCACTGGTCAAACTCAATGGGCATCCATACCTTGTAATAATATTTTCCCATAGAAACCTGGCTATTGTAGCTACTATACAATCCTTTATAGGTGTTGCTTCTACCCACCTTGTTAGATAATCTATGTAAGTGATGATGTAGTGTGATCCAATCCTCCGCGTAGCTAGCAAAATAGGACCCATAGGAGTGTGTGCTATTACCCGCACTATCAAAGACCTTGCACACACCTGTTGAATGGTCTATATCTAGTTCTTCTACTTCTTCATCATCCACCATGTAGACCATCTTCCCTTTTTCTTTCTCAAAGCAAACACACTTAAGTAGTGTGGCATATATCTCTGTGTCTATATAAAAAGGCTCTCCTTAATAATTTTCATCAAATAAGTCCTAAATGAGTTCTTTCACCTTTGCACTATCTCCCATAGTTAACCACTTTATAACCCTTAATGCCTCTTCTACTAGAGGTTTAGTAGAGAATTAGTCAAAATTCTGGACCATACTTATAATCAAATCTTGTCAATTTCTAGTTTCTCTATGTAGCTTTGCATATACATACCAAACATGTGCACAACCTTGTAAAGTAGAATAAAGTTTGTGCACCCATAGTGAAGGTGGTAAAGCTTCTTGCCCCTTTGTCTAGAGCCTCTCACACTATTGGATGTGGTGCTAAACAGTTGATTACCATGATATGTGTAGATTTAAGTTGGTGCATTGCTCCTAGAAAACTGAGTTATAAGAGCAATCCTGACTTCATTCCATTCTACAAGATTATCCCTATGAACCACCCACCAATGTGTTGTTGTCCTGTTCAAGGTATATGTTATCACCAAATCACATCACCCTAATGTTTATACAAGTGCATATACTTGAACTCACGGTGTGATTGGATAACATGGGTACTATCTCCAAGTTGTGGACTTGCTTTACTTGAGATAGACCTCCAGAGAAAGCCGGTTCTTACTCCTAAACTACCCGCCACAATCTACTCTAATGCGGGGAAACTAACTATTCTAATCTAAATTTCCAAGGGACTAGGGAGAGATAATGCATAAAATGAAAGCCTACACTAAAGCGGTTATACACCGAAAAGGAGAATGCTTGAACATCTATCAAAACTGCTATGAACACAGCTCCACCTTGCATTGAACATTTAAACATGCACAAATACTGCAGCAGTGAAGAGAGGCAAGAAGAAAACAAGCAAAAATGAGCAAGGATGGACAGATGCATCACAAAACATGTTTTTGTGCTCTAGAAGTTTACATACGAACATCATCTTAATGGTAAAAGGTAAATATAGATTAAGAATTTCGCGCTTGTTACCTGTCCAAGTTAATGCACCAAACTAAACACAAAAACCCTGAAAAACTCCAATGAAATTGATACCTGATGGACAAGATCCAAAGATGTAGATGGATGAGGAAGCCGATGTAGATAAGACGGGCACACACGAGCAATTTTGCATAGTAGATCCAAGTAACTTGCGAGACACCAATGCTTGATAGAAAAAGACTACGTTAAAAGATATTTAGGTGGACTGCCCGAGAAGCGGATCCGGGAAGCGATAGGCTCCCTCGGCGGATGTCAGTCCACGTTTTCAATTAAGTAAAGAAGTATACATGATAAAAGATGTACGTACAAGACTAGATTTTCTGATCAAAGTAATAAACAGAATCTAAACAAAGGGTGAAAGCAACAGAAAGCAGGGAACTGTGAAAAACAAAGCTGGATTTGTGTTACCTGCGTCTTTTTACCTGTCTGCAGGGAAGATCGGCGTCGATTAGGTAGAATCGGCGTCAACTGATGAAAATCGGCGTCGACTGATATAGATCGGCGTCGATCCGAGACAAAGTGTGAGAAGATTTGGAAATCGAAAGCGAAGGCCAGATCGTCAACGTCTGCTGGATCTGCGGAAGCCGGAGAGATACTAGCAAGACTCCACCCGTGTTGGGTGCAGGAAAAGAGTCACCAGAAAATCAATGGAGACGTGAGATGTTGATGTGATAAGAGCAGAGTAACGGTGCTCCTCTCAGGGATTGATTTGGACAAGATCCGCTCTCATTCGATAGATAATGTTCACACTAGATGTGCAAAGATCTCTTGTTCTCTCTCTTACAATCTGTGTCTCTTTCATGATCTGTCTCTTTCTGTGTTTTTTCATCCTCCCAGAACTGAGTTCTGGGCTTCCATTTATAATCGGTGCCGCTCCGAAAAATCGGCGTCGACCGAGTACCGGTCGGCGCCGATCACGGAACAGACTCCCGAGACGGCCAAAATGAATGATTTCTGGAAAGATAAGAGTTATCCCTCCACCTCAAATACGGGAAATATCCCACTTTGGGAGGAGGAGAAATAGGGGTGATACATGGATAGGATAGATATGGGGTAGATAAGTGGTTAGGATACATGTGAAAAGGTGTAATTAAATAGTTAATATTTAATTACTCACGGGTAAAACATAATGGGGTGAATTAAACTTAGGATAGGTGTTTAAATCACAAATCGAATAATATCCCAAGGGGATAGTGGTGATATAAACGTGCCCCAGGTTACCTGAGAGAGCAAACGCGCACGAGGGACACCAAATTGGATAATCAATTTTAGGTGTCTACATTTTGCCCCTTTTTGTCAAGTAACTTGCGATAAGCAAGGTTATGAGACAAAAACAAGGAGATGGAAGAAAGGAAGAAAAAGTGATGATGTGATCCCCCTCAAACTAGGGATGGGATGGGTGATAGAACAAATGATCCCAAGTTTGAAAAAAGGTAGATGAAAACGCGGGATGCCCCAGCTGGATGTCTGGAGTAGATCTGATCATTGATGATGTACAAACATGAATAAAGAGGCAGCAACCTAAGGAACTCACATTGGTAGGGCAGACTAGACGGTCTCCTCATGAGACGACGTTAGTACCTACAGACCCATGAGTGTAAGGAGGGCTGCAAAATAGTTAGTATCTAGAGAGAGACACATAGGTAGGGACAACCGATGGTGCAGCAAAAGCGCAGGCACGTTAGTGCCTGCTGCACCCATTAACTCTAAGCTGCCAAAAAAGTACGAGTGCCCCATGCAAAGGGAACAAACTCAAAATGGACGGTGATATCGAAAATATGTGCCAAAAGTAACATTCAGCGCACAATAATGACTAGATAAATAAGCGAAAAAATCGGCGGTGATTACACAAATCGGCGCCGATCTAAATAAACGGCGCCGACCCAAAATAGTCGGCGCCGACCGTTCAAAGCACATATAAATATGTGAACGGAAAACGTGAACGATTTATTTACATCGTGACGATCGATTCAGAGAGAGTCAAAAATTGGATTTGAGCACCATGGAAGCCTCTGGAAGCGGTCAGAAGCGGAGGAGGACACGACCTGGGGTAAGTGGTTCTTCTTGAACCCGTGGTACTTATTTTATTATTTTATATATATATATATATATATATATATATATATATATATTTTGGGTTTTGCCTGGTGGGAGGCCAGGGTGTTTTTTTACATCCGGCCTAGCAATCGGCGCCGATTGGTATAATCGACGCCGATGTTATGTAAGCGGCGCCGATTGATATTAATCGGCGTCGACTAAAAATAAACGACGCCGATTGTATTTAATCGACGCCGATTGTATAGACTTGTGAATAGATTGAATTTTTTTTTGTTTTGGATGTTCGATTTGGGTAAATATGAGGCTAATATTGCTCTTGATGTCGTGGATGCAGGCACGAGAGGTTCTACACATGAGGGATGCTATTCCCGAGTTACTAGAGACTATTCTCCCTGATGTGACTGACGCAGATTGGCGGCATTTAGAGTTAGCCGGGCTCGGGGGCTTTAGGTACTACAGACGAGTGCCGCGAGATGTAGAGTTGATGCGAGCACTAGTGCGATGATGGGATAGCCAGACGTGCACTTTTTGGTTCAGGACGGGTGAGATGACCATCACCCATGAGGATATATATAGGATTTTGAGACTGCCGATCACTGGGGACCCGATAGAGATTACACCACGAGAGCAGCAGCAGAGGGCCCTAGTTCGATTGTATGGAGATAGGGCAGATGATTCAGAGATAGTGTCCGGGGAGTGCGGATAGCCTCGCAGTATAGACAGGATAGTCCCAGGAGCAGACGGATAGTTTTGATTCAGATGGCGATATCCTATTTTGCTCTGCCAGATTCAGGAGGCGGGAGATTCCCACTATTATTATTAGATTGCGTTTGCGACATCCTGCAGTTCAGACAGGTATTTGCTTTTGCTGATGCTTTGATAGCTCAGATATATCATGAGCTATGGATGTATACCACTGGCCGGAGGACAGGTATCGATGTTAGTTTTGTGCTCCATTGCTGGGCATATGAGCATATAGCAGTGATCAGGCCATCCGGGCTTCCTTGGATGCCAGCAGCAGTGGGAGCTATTGATTATGGATTCCGGCGATGGCGGGCCGATATGGCCTCTGGAGATACAGGGAGATCGCAGATTGGTATACTGAGCGTTTCAGGACGCTGACACGGAGCAGGTCATCTGGAGACCATATCGGGTATTTCCGACATGGGCTGGTCAGGATGCTCACTTGGTGGCATTGAGACGGAGCAGGGTGGTTAGGGGTCGCAGGCCTGACATGTGGGAGCATGTCCCGTTTATGCGGGTATTGAGACAGTTCGGCCTAGTACAGACAATGCCACGACTACTTACAGGCCTTATAGGCGAGATAGCAGAGAGACTGATCTACCGATTTTGATCCCGGTAGATCCATTGAGAGAGGCCCCACCCTCCACAGACAGTGATGATGATGCCGGAGTAGGTGATGGTTATGCTGCATGGTATGCGACAGAGCTACCACGACATCTCCCGGCATCTATAGATGCCGACGAGGAGGATATGGCTACGGTGCTGGAGAGATTGGAGGGAGAGCACGCCACCCTGACGCAGACACACCAGGTGGCTCTCGAGGAGATCAGAGCTCTGACAGAGGAGAGGGATGCCCTGATTTTGGAGAGAGACACCACTCGCCAGGAGCGAGATACAGCGATCCAGCAGAGGGATCGCTACCTTCGACATAGGGAGGCCCTCAGGGCCAAATATGGGGAGACAGGTACCATGTCAGAGTCTGGTACATAGGGCACGACCATAGGAGGGGCACCACCAGCAGCACCAGTAGCACCATTATTACGAGCACCTGGTACCGTGAGCTTGAGCACATATCAGTCTCTCCTCGCTGAGGTGAGATACTACGAGGATGCCCTAGCGCAGCATGCCCCAGATGTGCCTCGGTACGGGGCGAGGAGGAGATCAGCGACGGCCACAGCGAGCGGGGCATCAGGGGAGGGAGCACCGGGAGAGACCGAGGTGGGCAGAGGCCTCCAGCAGTAGGTGCGTCTAGCTCGATAGGCGGCGGCCAGGAGAGACAGCCTGGTCCAGAGGAGGGTGGAGGAGATAGTGTCCTCCACGCATCAGATTTTATGATATAGGGATTGATATATTTTGTATCAGTGTAGTGATGTAGCCTCGATTGGAAGGCATTGTATAGATGGCTTGATTGAGAGCCACCCATTTTTTGTTGTACAGACACTTATGTATATATATAGATTCATCATTGCTTTTGTCATATGATTGTTCTCCTGCTTTTTTTAATTTTGATATACATGGATAGATGTAGCGTAATTGTGATGGATGTAGACATAGATTGATAGATGATAAATAGATGTGATTGGATGAACATAGACATAGAGGATAGATAGATGTGATGTAATTTGATGTGATTGATATGTGGATATAATTTTGATGAAAAATAGATATAGATAGATGTAGTGTAACTTGGATGTACATATTTTTAGATGTTTTGATGGATAGATGGATAGATGTGATTGATGTATGGATTTAATTTTGATGAAAAATGGATATAGATAGATGTAGTGTAACTTGGATGTACATATTTTTAGATGTTTTGATGGATAGATGGATAGATGTGATTGATGTATGGATTTAATTTTGATGAAAAATGGATATAGATAGATGTAGTGTAACTTGGATGTACAAGTTTTTAGATGGTTTGATGGATAGATGGATAGATGGGATTGATAGATTCGGTATGTTTGAGATGTTAATTTAATTTTGATGAAAATAGATAGACAGATCCACATGTGTTGACAATACATGCTTTGATAGATAAGATGAAATTAGATAGATGATAAATTTTGATTAAATTAACATGTGAAATGTCAATTTAACTGGATGAATAACAAATAATAATGGGGAATACTCTTTGTGAGAGCCAAGGATGTAATGAAAATGACCTTGATTAGAAATAAAGGAAATACACCCAGATAAGAAAAAAAATGATAAGCTGGACTCCCAACCGACCATAAATAGAATCTGGATAGGAAACCAAAAGATCATGCATGCAAGGCCCTATATGAGGTTAAAATAAGCCTGACACTAACTAGCCGCAAACCAGATTTAGGAGGGAAACGGGAGGAGCAGTAAGTAAGTATCTTGTCAAAATTTACAAGGGACAGAATACATGTTCATACTGGGAAAATAGGATTCTCCATATGATCGACAAAAGGTCTTATATCTCAGCTTCATGATTTCTGGCAGAAAAGCAAACTGATCAATGCGGGAAGTTTGCTAGATATGGAAAGACTGATCAATACGGGAAGTCTTTCAGTGATGCTAAAAATGTACAAACTGACTGAAAGGCTGATCAATGCAAGAAGCCTTGAGTATTCCTTTGAGAAACAGTCATCCTTCAAGGGAGCGGTTTGTATTTTGAATTTTAATGATAGCCATCCTTCGAGGGCATGGTCTATATCTTTTGATTCATTTGATTGTATGGATAGCTATCCTTCAAGGGATCAGTCTATCTCTTTTTTTTTTTTTTTTTTTGAACAACTTTTTTTTTTTTTTTGAAAAGCTTTTTGGAAGAAGCTGAGTTTAGACCTAGATAGATCAGATAGAGGGGAAGAAAACGTATAAAGAGCATGCACTCATGCCCCGAGTAGATCCGATTAAGATAAGCACTTGGGACAAATGAAACGGTGATTAAGGTGTTCCTACCATGAGGAGAAACATATCCAGAAGAAAAATGCTATGAGTAGAGCCGCGATACTCATATTTAAGGTAAAAAAGACAATAGGCGGAGAACCACATAATTTCGAATCACCATGAAAGTATATGACTGGTTGTTAGATGGATGAAAGATCTGTCTTGCGACTAGATTTGTGTAAGATAGATTTTAACAGTAGAAGGGCCGTAGATGCAAGGCATTAAGAGGTTCCACTTCGGGTATACCATCCATGGAAGATAGACGATAAGCCCCAGACCCATATTTATGGGTGATAACGTACGGACCCATCTAGTTGGGAGCAAACTTACCACGCTGACTCCTTTCGAGTGTAGTGACATTTTGATTTTCTTTAAGAACAAGATCACCAATTTTGAAGTCACGGTGCTGCAAGTGCTTGTTATAAGCATGTTTGACACGCTCAAGATAGACTTGATGATGTTCAAGAGCGTTGAGACGCTGCTCATCTAATAATTCAAGTTGTGCTAGACGATTTTGACGATAGTCCTCATCAGAGACAAATTCTCTAAGAGAAACACGGAGAGATGGGATTTGGACTTCCAAAGGAAGAACAACCTCAGACCCATAGATGAGAGAGAAGGGAGTAGCACCAGTAGGAGTACGAATGCTAGTCCGATAAGCCCAGAGAGCAAAAGGGATATGTAAATGCCAATCCCTACCAGCTCGACTAGTTACCTTTGCGAGGATATTACGCAAAGTTTTATTGGAAGCTTCGGCCTGACCATTAGCTTGAGGATAGTATGGAGAAGAAAAGCTGAGTTTGATATTGAAAGCGTTGCAGAGGTTCTACAAATCAACGTTCTTGAAAGACTTACCGTTATCTGTGATGAGTTTGTGTGGAACACCGAAGCGACAAATGATGTGCTGATAGACAAAATCAACTATGGGTTTAGCTTTTGTTGAAGAAAGAGGGATAGCTTCCACCCACTTAGTAAAGTATTCAGTGGTAGTAGTGATAGAATGATGACGCCGTGAAGAAGAACGGGGATTGATGAGACCAATGAGATCAAGACCCCATTGCGAAAAAGGCCACAAATCCGTTGTAGGTTGTAAAGCTTGACTAGGGATGTGTGTGAGATTGGAATGTTGTTGACACTTGACGCATTTCTTAGTGTATTCACAACAATCTCAATTAAGAGAAGGCCAATAATATCCCAAACGTAAGATGCGTTTAGCTATGGCCAAGCCACTAAAATGTCCACCACAGATACCGTCATGGACCTCCTGGATAGCTTTAGATGATTCAAGGGATTTGAGGCACCGAAGCAAAATGCCATCAAAGCCGTGTTTGTAGAGGATCCCGCCTAGAATAGTATAGCGATTAGCGCGTAGGATAAAAGATCTTCTACCATTGGAAGTCAGATCTGGAGGAAGCACTCGAATGAGATAGATAATCAACGATCTGTTGATACCACTCATCCTGAGTATGGGTTGTGACAGCATGGATTGAAGTTAGTTGCCTAAGATGAGATGGTTGATCTAATCGTTGCACAACCACATAAAGTCGCGAGTCCTCGGTAAAAGGCGGGATAAGTGAGGCTAACGAAGCCATTGTATCTACGAATCGATTCGCAGTGCGAGGAATAGCTTGGATAGTGAATTTATCGAAAGATTGGAGTTGAACGAGAATGATATCACGATATTTTTGAAGGATATCATTCCTGCATTGATAGACACCCGTGACTTGATTAACGATGAGTTCAGAATCACCAAAGATGTCAATATGATGAGCGCCAAGATTAATGGCATTTTGAAGACCCAAGACAAGAGCTTCATATTCAGCCATATTATTGGTGCACTCAAAGTTCAATTTGTGTGCGACTGGGATAGGCGTACCCCAAGGAGGAATCATCACGAAACCTGCACCTCCCCCTTGCTGGCATTTGGATCCATCAAAGAAGAGCTTTACTTTAAGTGGAGACAGACCAAATTCAATTTGTTGGATATATTCATCGGGGAATTGAGCAAGGGGGACTTGAGTGTCGGGAGAGGAGCATCAGCTAATTGATCTGCAATGACCTGACCCTTGATAGACTTTTGCGGGATAAACTCGAGATCAAATTCTGTCATAAGCATGAGCCAATGAGTGATACGATCATTGTGATAAGGCTTCGCATGAATTGTCTTGAGTGGATTGACACTTGTGACAATGTAAGTTTTGTGATTAAGGAGGTAATGACGAAGCTTAGAAGTTGCGAAGAAGAGAGCACAACACAACTTTTCAGCTTCGGAATAATGTGTTTCATACTCATGGAGGGTGTGACTGATGTAATAGACAGCTTGTTCTTTACCGCAAGCGTCCCGATGCGAGATCATGGCTCCCAGAGCATGGTCAGTCACAGAGATATAAAGATAGAAAGGCTCCCCCTCGTGTGGAGGTGTAAGCATAGGTGGAGAAAGAAGATAAGCTTTGAGATCATCGAAGGCCTTTTGGCAATGTTCATCCCATTCAAAATGAACATTCTTACGGAGGAGATGATGAAAAGGTTGACAATGGTCCGACAATTGTGAGATAAAATGACGCACTGATTGAAGACGTCCTTGGAGACTCATGGAGTTGTTTTAAGTTAGAAGGGGGAGGCATCTCAAGGATAGCTTTTATTTTTGTGGGGTCTACTTCAATACCCCTAATGGAAATGATAAAACCTAAAAGTTTACCAGTGAGAACGCCAAACACGCACTTAGATGGATTTAGACGAAGACAAAAGTGAATAAGCCTCTCAAAGAGAGGTGCAAGAATGAAAAGATGATCCTGATGACGTTTGGATTTACCGAGGAGATCGTCGACGTAATCTTCCACAGTTTTGTGTAAGAGATCATGGAAGATGTAGGTCATTGCTCGCTGATAGGTTGCTCCTGCGTTCTTAAGACCGAAAGGCATGACACGATAACAAAAGGTCCCCCAAGGAGTTATGAAAGAAGTCTTATGTTGGTCTTCTGGTGCGATGAGAATTTGATTATACCCAGAGAAACCATCCATAAGAGAAAGCATCTCATGACCCGTAGTTAAATCCACGAGTTGGTTGATATTAGGTAGAGGGAAATCATCTTTTGGACAAGCAAGATTAAGATCCCGAAAGTCGGTACAAATTCAAATTTTCCCAGTAGCTTTAGTTACTGGTACTACATTGGAAACCCATTGTGGATAATCAATGGGTTGGATGAAGTTAGCCGAGAGCAAGCGCTGCAATTCTTCTTTAATAAGAAGTGCTACTCTAGGGTGCATTTTACGCAATTTTTGTTTAACTAGTTTGATGTCGGGAAGAGTAACGATATTGTGGACCACAATATCGGGATCGAGTCCTGGCATATCCTCATATGCCCAAGCAAAAGCTTGACGATGGTTGGAAAGAAAAGTGGTAAAGTCTCCTAACTCCTGTGGATTAAGGGATTGGCCGACCTTAATGATGCGAGGGTCTTTAGAAGTCCCTATATTAAGGTCGACAGTGGCTTCGTTGAGAAGCGTAGACGTGTCAGAAGGAATGGTTTTGGGAAGATAGGAATCCTCTGCCCCCAGATAGGTGAGGACAGAATCATCATCCGCACAGTGGATAGTGTTGATAGTAGGAGAGTCATCTCCAACTATTTCAGGGAAGATTAACGGTATGGAAGTGGACCTGTCATTAGTCTTATAGTCTAGTGGCCCTAAGGAAATGGTATTGATCAAAAAAAAAAGTTAGACGGGATGGAAATGGTGTCATCCACATCGAGTGATGCTTCTGACTTAGCGGGAGAAGATGGTTCCTCAATAGGAAGAGGCTCATCGAGAACAGTGACGGTGGCTTTTGAAAGAGGTTTAAATCCTAAACCAAATTTTTGATGTGGCTTGAGAGTTGGAATGGACGTGAGGTCATGCACACCTTGTTCATATTTACCTAAGCCAAAGCCCTTCCACGCGCATCGATATAAATAAGTTTTTGCAAACGTGGGATTCTGTAGACAATCGAACCCTGTTAGATAAGGTTTGGTCCTAGGAGGAGAATCCGGGCGATAGTGAGGCATATCAAGACCACCGTAAATGAAATTAGTCTGTTGATTGGGCAGACCAATGGTGATGATGCGACCAAGACCTAGCTGATATTCAGGTTGTTTGTCTGGTCTACCATACTCACTAGGTTTGAGATGGTTGTCAAAAGAAAGGAGAGGAAGCTCTCCTAGTGAGAAACGCTGCAATGTCTCTTCTAAATTTTGTACATCCGGTAGTTTGGTTGTAGGTATGGAAGAAGATGAGGCCCCATGTCAGGAGAACAAGCATTTTCCTTTAGAGGGGCAGACCCTGTGGTCATGTTGCATTGTGCGGAAGGAAAAGGATCTCCTGGATGAGTATAGATTTTGCCCTCATATTGATATTTTAAGCATCGATGGAGGGTGGATGGGACACAATGCATTGCGTGAATCCAGGAGCGTCCGAGGATCATATTATAGTGGAATTTCCCTTCAACAATGTAAAAGAGTTCGTGAAGCAACTTCTTACCTACTCGAATGGGTAAGACCACAGTTCCTAAGGTAACTGCTAGCTGATCGTTAAATGATCGAAGAGCGAAAGGCGGGGGTGACACTACGTTCTTTGGTAACTTAAGTTGCTCGAATGTGTGCGAGGAGATGACGTTGAGTGCAGCACCACTGTCGATCATAATGCGTTTTAATGTAGTGTTGTCGATTTGGACTGTGATAAAGAGGGGAGCCTCCAAATCCTCTGAAGAAAGGGGAGGAATTTCTGAATCTTCAAAAGAAATGGCGGTTGATGGTCTATTCAATCCAACAACCAACTCAAAGGGTTGGGGCTCATCTGAATTCACTGCGATGCGACGCAGATTATCAATCAGAGCCTGGCGATGTTGCGGAGAGGATTGAATGAGGTCAAAAAGAGACATTTTGACCGGAGCCTGGGTGAGTTGTTTCATAACACTCTCCTCAACTGACACGGGAATTTGAGCCCGAGGTGCAGCACGAATAGAGACCCGAGGTCTCGGGGCTAATGAGGAAGGAGGAACTCCTTCGGGGGCTGCAGAAATGACAACCCGTGGTCGAGATGCTGTAGATGAGGATGGATTATCATACTGTTGGGTTCTAGTGGCGATATGAATTGTGTCGATTTGAGAAGGTGGAAGATCATTTGGAGTGGAATCACTAGAAGTAGAGGTCTGAGTAGATCGTTGGGGCTCAGATGGAGCTAAGATGACAGGAGATACTTGTTTCTCCTCCTCCAGCAAAAGATCACTTTCTTCCAAAAGGTTGTTGACGACAGATTGAAGAGCTTTACATCCCTCAGTATCATGACCCGGGGTACGGTGGTAAGCACAAATCAGATCAGAGTTAAACTAGGTAGGTTTAACTCCTTTAGGGTTATAGGGTTTAATCGGAGGAAGAGATATGGATGAAGATTGGATAAGTTGGTGAAGGATTTCGGTGTAGAACCCGGTAGACGAAGATGAGGACAGAGATGATGAAGGCACCTCTTTTACTTTAACAGACTGCCGAGGTAAAAGAACCTGCATGTTAGGTTTGACAGTCTTTTTAGGGATCATCTTATTTTTTTGGACATCTGGAGGAGCAGCCTTGGGCACTTGAGATGGAAGTAAGTGAGACATGATTGATTTTGGTGGAGGAGCCCCTAAAATAGATTTTGAAGATGATGGAGATGTGACAAGTGTTGTGGTCTTCAGAGATAAGGGAGGTTGCTTGGTCGAAACTAATGATGATTTAGATGATGTCGATTTAGATGAGGGAGAAACTTCCAAAGTAGGTGTAATCGGAGGAACATAGGGTGCCCTGGATTTTGGTAACGAAGATGATGATTCTGATAAAAGAGGTGACATCCTTTTAGTAGGTAAGTCCACTTTTCGGGTGCTGGTGAAGAATGTGTTGTAGAAGAAGATGGTTTTGATAAGTTTGTAGAAGAAGACACCTTCTCAGCAGACAAATCCAATCTTTTATGAGGCACAGAGAGAGATTTTTGTGGGAAAGCACCAAGAGTCTTGATGGTTCGAAATATGGGCTTTCCTTTTTCAGGGATGGTGACAACTTCAACCGCATAAGGTGATTGTAACCTTTTCGGGTGAAGCAAATGGGGAGGTATTGATGGCACAACGTTAGGTTTTGGTTGTCTCGGTCTAAGTTCAGGAATTGAGCGTATAGATGTTGGTGCTTCTCCTTTAGATTTTCCCTTAATAGGCAAAGTACCATTTGTGATGGAAGGAGTGCGTGATGAAGAAGCAGTTTCTTGCGAAGGAATTACTTTTGGTACAGTAATTGTGGGTGAAACTACTGTAGGAAAGGAAACAGGAAGAGTCAAAATCGAAGACGCTTCCGTCGAAGTCGGCACAACTATAGGTACGTTCACCAAGGGCATAGTCACAGAAAAAATGGGAGAAACAGAAGTGGATGTATCCGCGGTGGAAACTCGAAGGGATGTAATTGCCTCGAGCATTGAAAGGATGTCTGATGATGAGACAGATGAGGATGACACTGTCTCGGTATGGACGGAGGATCAGACAAAGAAGCAGAGAGAGGTGAATCCGTATCTAACAATGTTGGAATATTCAAAGACGGGCTATCTGAAGATGGTGGAATCCCAACGATTAACGAAGTGGAAGGAGATTCGATTCGGTCGATGTGTTCACAAATGGCTTAGTTCGTGGTTCATTTTAAGAGACCTCCTGGAAATCGGAGGTGGAGAATACCTGGTGAATATCCCCAGAACCGGTTTCACGGGAAGGTGAATTTTTTGGGGGTTGTATGAAAAAATTTCGCCTAATTATCAAGCAACATTGCTGACAGAAATTGCAGACGCTAACGGAAGATTTTGCTATCGCGCGTAAAAAAAAAATGCGATGTGGACGCTGGTCAATAGGTCTATTGACGCGTGTCACTAAGGTCTGTTGACACGCGTCACTAAGGTCTTTTGACGCGCGTCACTACATTTTTTTGACGTGCGGCGGCAAAAGCTGTAAATCTTCCGCGCTCGTCTGCGACCTCGACCTCGCTTTCTCATCAAAAAATGTCCGTGTCACGCATCAACAAAATCTTTGTCGTAAGGCGTCATGCTATGCGTCAATATCTATTGTACCTCCTTGTCACGCATCAAAAATACGACGCTGGCGGCGCGTCAACATGCCTTAGTGACGCACGCCAATGAACGGATAGTAGTGATGCACGCCACTAAGGTGCTGATGCACGTCAATAGGCCTTAGTGACGTGCGTCACTAAGGTCTGTTGATGCGTGACATCAAATACCCTGTCGTGCATCTGCAACCTCTGCCCTCTTCTTGCTCATCAAAAAAACTCCATGTCGCCGGTCAACAAAATCTGTCATGTGTCTACTATGCGTCAATATCTACAATATCTCCTTGTCTGCAAACCCTCCTTGTCGCGCATCAATAACTTACCCCCTTGTCACACATCTATAATATGGGATATATCATATTGTTGAAAAATGTGAAGTAGAAGTGTTCTACTTGGCGAATAATCTAGGTTTATATAGGGGATATTTTTCAAGGGTAAAGCGGCGAATTCCCAAAAAAATTAAAGTGTAATTTTTAGGCGAGTCAAGTCAACCCGTCTGCGAAAAATTCACCTTTTCAAAATTTTCAAAAATGGAATATTCACCATATTACGAATATTCACCACTAAAATTTTCCAAATGGCTTAGTTTTAGAAGAAGAAGATTCTTCCGTAGAGATGAAGTTCGATAGTATGAGTTTTGGTTTTGAGACTCAAGCATCATGGTTCAGGGGAATGATTGGGAAAAGGTTGTTTGAAGACATCCAATGCTTGATTTGGGGGAGCATTTGGGTTATCCAGAATGAGTTCTCCTTTGTCGATGAATTTCTGGACAAGATTTTTGAAGGTCTGACATCGTTCGATGTCATGACCTTTGGTTCTATGATAATGACAAAAGTCATTTTCCCTATACCAGAATGGACGTTCTTGGCTTTCATCAATATTCCTAATGGGAGGAAGTTCGATCATGTGAACTTCCAACATTTTTTCAGGATAGAAGCATATGATTCCCCCAATGAAGCGAAAGATCGAGATGATGAGGTCCCTTTTCGAGAAGATGAGGAGTCTCTTCGTGGTGTTTGATTAGAAGTGGTATCAGCTCGTGGTGTTTTTAATACGATAGCATTGGTGGATCCCTGATTCTTGTCTTTAGAAGTGGAAGGATTTGATTTGGTAAACCGAGAAAAATCTGGTTTAGATTTAGAGCGAAGTTTTAACTTCCCTTGTTCAATGGCGTGAGATTCAAGTTTGCGTGCCATCGTAAAGGCTTCTTCAAATGTATGAAAGGTTTGGATCCTTAAAGTGGAAGAAATATGATTAGCACAAGATCGAGTAAACAACTCGATCTATTGGGATTGAGGAAGGGAGAAAGACAATTGGTTTATTATCCCTCTCCAACGAGCGACAAAGTCTGCAATAGACTCATCATCGAATTGACGAATGTTATAAAGATCTGTAATCAAGATCTTATGCACAATATTTATTGAAAAGTTTTCAACAAACATCTGGGCCAATTGAGAGAAAGAAAACAAGGAATGTTATTGTACCAGTCTAAAGCAGGACCTGCTAGAGACATAGGAAAAGTACGGAGCATAAGCTCCTGATCCTGGACTATGAGGTAGCAAGCATGTTTGAATGCTCGCAAATGCTGTTGAGGGTCCTCCCGACTGTGAAATTTTGAAAATTTAGGAAGTTCCCATTGGGGAGGATAAGGCTTAAAGGCCACTGAGGGGTGAATGGGTTCATTACATACTTCTTCAAAGGAGTATGAAGGATGAGCCCCTTTGGTGGAGGCTTCCAAGTCTACGATTTTCTTGAAAAGAATTTGAACCATGTCAGATTGAGGAGGAGGCATACTGGCATGTCCTACATAAGAAGCAAATGGTGGTTGTTGTTGAGGTGTCAACGGGGGATTCATCTGTTGATTGATGGGATGATAAGAGGAGTAACCAGGCATTCTGGGTGATGCCTGATGGGGTATTTGCTGTGAAGGAGCCTGTGTATAGGCAGGCTGTGAGATAATAAGTGGTTGAGAAAATGAAGGTTGGATGACGGACGGAGCCTGTGATTGGTGGACTCCTATGCTTGTTGACTGAATCGGGACAGATTGAGGAACATGGGTGCCGATTTGATTGGACATATTGGGGAACAAGACCTGAAAGAGGCTTTCTACTGCTGGATTAGGTATTAAGGGCGCCGATGCTAGAGGATGGGCGAAGGTCACTTTGCATTGTTGGAACATTGGAAGAAAGACCCACTGAGGACGAGAAGCAGGAACCAACTGACTAGTCGGAGGGGGTTGACTCATAAAGGGGTACTGACCTTGGGACACGATGGAGGGCATAGATGAATTAACAGCAATATGCGGGTGCACAGACACACTCATTATAGCCAGAGTAGAGGACCTCTCAGAAGTAGGTTGTGGAATATTCGAGGTAACTGCGGTGTTAGGAATAGGTAAGACTATTTGAGAACTAGTCGATATGGTCGGTGGAAGAGAAAAAGGAGGCACAGGTGCGCCACCCTTCTCCGTGGCTCGAGGTGAGAGAGATGATGCTAACTATTCTACAAAAGCCTGGGATGGTTCACGAGAATAATCGTACACTTGCTGGATTGGTGGTCCCTGATCAGATATTTGAATAGACTTGTGTACTAGGTAGTCCATGAGGGCTACCGGATTGCGATCGAGGAGCGCCTGAAATTCAGGATCCCCGCGAGGAACATACTCTGAGTCAGAAGCAGATGATATTTCTGAAGGACTAGGGGAAGCTGGACGTGATGGGGTTGCTTTGGCCTGATAGAAAGGATTATATGACCGGATGGGGAACCAATTAACAGTGGTCCCGAGGAAGACCTGGGGGGTGCCGAAACATCCACACTAGTGGTGATCTCGGAGGAAGAAGGGGCTAATTGAGCCATTCTTCTAGATTGTAACTGAGTGATGACCATCATAAACAAGCAGAAAAGAAGATTGACCTAACTAATGCACAGACAATTCAAGCAGCGTAGGTGATTATCTCTTTTAAGTTTTTATGCTTTTAAGAAAGAAAATATTAGGGAGGGCCTTTTAGAACAGGAACTACTCAGATAGCCAAACTAAGGATGGTTTGAGGGGTGTTTTGGTGAGGAGTCCCGAAGGCACTTCAGTAAAAGACCGGTACGTGGCTTGATATAGGGGCCTACCCCCGCACTTCACACACCGCTGCGATAAGGGAGTCGGGTGCTTTGCCAATATATACCAGAACTTCTGTGAATTTATAGCGCGGCCCGAGTACCGCGTAGGCTCTTCCTCTTGGATGTCACTTCCAAGTAGGCGAGGCCAGGGAAAGAATTTTTGTTTAAATGCTTTATACCTAGTGATTTTGGCTTTGTGTGCAAGGGTGAAAAATAAAAATCAAATAGTGTCACTACCGATTTTGATCAATTTTCCAGCCTAATTAAAACTAGATGAAAAACATACAACAGAAATGACAAAGAAAGAGTTCCTTTTAAGCACTTAAAAATGAAGTGTTTGATTTCGATGAAGACAAGTCAAACAGATTCTTTCCCAAATGCGATTAAATTCTTTTTAAGTACCAACAATTGAAATGTTCGGATGTGATAGACAACAAACAAAGAATTTTTTTATTTTTATTTTTTTTTGTATTTTTTTAGTTCCTAAAAAGGAGAAAACACCGTAAAAGAGAAATACCTGTAGATTTAGCTCTCCAAGGTGTGTGGACTTCAAAAAGCGCATTGTTGAGCTCTTCCCCTCGAACAATCCCATGAACAAGCAAAGTGCTCCGCAAGAAAAGGTTAAGCAAACACCAAACAAAATCCAGAAAGATATATCTGGATAATGGTGAAACGAAAATTTCTATTTTAAGGAACTAGAAAAATTTCAAGGAAATAACAATTTCGCATAAAGAGCAAGATTGAAACGATGAAAGGAAATGCTCAAGCAGAACTGATAAAAATCAGTGAAGAAAAAGAACAAAGCTCAAAACTAAAAAGAGATGAACTTACCAATAAGGGACTTTGGTTAGGTCCCACCGGGCGTGCCAGAATGTAGATCAAGAATTTCGCGCTTGTTACCTATCCAAGTTAATGCACCAAACTAAACACAAAAACCCTGAAAAACTCCAATGAAATCGATACCTGATGGACAAGATCCGAAGATGTAGACGGATGAGGAAGCCGATGTAGATAAGACGGGCGCACATGAGCAATTTTGCACAGTAGATCCAAGTAACCTGCGAGACACCGATGCTTGACAGAAAAAGACCACGTTAAAAGATATTTAGGTGGACTGCCCGAGAAGCGGATCTAGGAAGCGATAGCTCCCTTGGCGGATGTCAGTCCACGTTTTCAATTAAGTAAAGAAGCATACATGATAAAAGATGTACGTACAAGACTAGATTTTCTGATCAAAGTAATAAACAGAATCTAAACAAGCAGTGAAAGCAACAAAGCGGGGAACTGTGAAAAACAAAGCTAGATTTGTGTTACCTGCATCTTTTACCTGTCTGCAGGAAGATCGGCGTCGATTAGGTAGAATCGGTGTCAATCGATGAAAATCGGCGTCGACTGATATAGATCGGCGTCAATCCGAGACAAAGTGTGAGAAGATTTGGAAATCGAAAGCGAAGGCCAGATCGTCAATGTCTCATTGGATCTGCGGAATTCGGAGAGATACTAGCAAGACTCCACCCATGTTGGGTGCAGGTATAGAGTCACCAGAAAACCAATGGAGACGTGAGATGTTGATGTGATAAGAGCCGAGTAATAGTACTCCTCTAAGGGATTGATTTGGACAAGATCCGCTCTCATTCGATAGATAATGTTCACACTAGATGCGCAAAGATCTCTCGTTCTCTCTCTTACAATTTGTGTCTCTTTCACGATCTCGTCTCTTCGCTTTTTTGTCCTCCCAGAACTGAGTTCTGGGCTTCTATTTATAATCGGCGCTGCTCAAAATCGGCACGATCGACCGAGTACCGTGATCCAAGCCGACCGATCACGGAACAGACTCCGAGATGGCCAAAATGAACGATTTCTAGAAAGATAAGAGTTATCCCTCCACCTCAAATACGGGAAATATCCCGCTGCTTGATTGTGAGGAGGAGAAATAGGAGGGACACATGGATAGGATAGATATGGGGTAGATAAGTGGTTAGGATACATGTGAAAAGGTGTAATTAAATAGTTAATATTTAATTACTCACGGGTAAAACATAATGGGGTGAATTAAACTTAGGATAGGTGTTTAAATCACAAATCGAATAATATCCCAAGGGGATAGTGGTGATATAAACATGCCCCAGGTTACCTGAGAGAGAAAACGCGCACGAGGGACACCAAATTGGATAATCAATTTTAGGTGTCTACGGTAAAAAACACCATTACAGAGCCGTGAGGAGGTTCAAACTCCATTTTCAACCCTGGGGAAGAAAATAAAGGAGAGTAGAGTAGAAAAGATGAACAACACTTTGAAAAATGAGCCAAATCTAGCTTTTACAGTGCAAGGGACGAGCCCAGAGAGAGAAAACGTGTAAAAATGTGGAGCCATTCCTCATTGAATGAAGATGCATTAAAATAGCATGGGCATCCTTACGGACCCATGCCTTGAAATTTTGGGCCATCTTTGAGAAGAATGTGACCCATTTTGCATTAAAACTGGTTGTTGAAACGTCATTTCTAGCCATTACCACGTGCCAGATATGTTTCTTGATTTTATGTCTCCAAACCGAACCAAAATTCAAAATTGATCCTAAAATCATGTAGATAATTTCACCAGCTTTCCATTGATATAAAGAACTTGAAAACTCGAGCTCTGGATTGAAACTTATGGCAATCAAGTTTTAGGGCAAAAAATAGGCCTAGAACGGATCGGCGGGAAAAAGTTTGAATTTTTTACCCATTTGGTCTTTGGAAGATTTTTCAAATTTTCCCCATGCTCCGCCACTCCAGGTGCCATGTGGCACGTTTCTATTGCGCGGGCCCTTCCTGACTATTTTTCTTTTGTTTTTGCCTTTGGAAAATTTTCAAAAATTTCCGTTAGGCCGACGAGCCGACACGTGGCACGCCCGATCAAGCCGCGGGCCTGCCTCCCAAAATTTTCCGCGGGGCTGCTTGATTATTTCTAGCCTAGACACATGGCAGCATCTCATTCAATGTGGGTTTAACACTCCAAAATTTCCATGTGGGCTCGCTTGAATTTTTGGCGCCACTTGGACACGTGGCACTCCCTTATTCGTTCGCGGGCCTTCGGGAAAAATTTACCTCTTTGTGCCCTCGCTGATCCCTTGTATACCTCACGCACTTTTGTCCTGGGCTTGTCCCAGCATAAAAATCTCCGAAATGCCTGAAATGGACTGTCTTTCGGTGAATCGCCGCCTTCGCGGCCCCCGTACTTTTGCTCGAATGTCCCGGATGAAAATCTCTTGCTTCGGCCGATTCGGGCTTCCTTGTTCCTGTTTGCGGCTTTTTCACCTTTTCACGTCCCACGCGTCCCTCGCATACTTTTGTCCTGGCTCTCCCGGATGAATATCTCTGAACTGCCCAAAATGGACTGTCTTTCGGCAAACCGGCCGATTCGCGTCCCACGCGTACTTTTTTCCTAGCTGTCCCAAACCACATGAAACAAAAGACTTAGGTGATTTTCCTTGCTTTTGGCCATTTCAGCTTTTCACGTCCCGACATCCCAACTATCCCGCAGACCACCTGGGACAAAAATGTCTGACTTAGTCGATTTTCTTTGTTTTTTCAGCCCCAAGTTTGGTACGATGAACCTTAGTATGACCCGAACTGGTATGACCCGAACCCTTCAGACCCAAAATGCTTTAAAACAGTCCTGCAACCTTATTTTTTGCATTTTTTCCAACTTGTTGGGATTTCTTCTTAGATGGGAGAGTTATAAAAAGGCCGAGGGGACCCCAGAAAAACATGATTTTGGGCCTTGAATCAATCTACTTGCTCGGATCAAGAATTTGATGCATGTTATCAAAATTACCTTGAGGGGTGAATTTTGGATAACAATTTTGGCGACTCAGCGGGTTTATCTACTGCCCAGATGAAGAATGGCCTAGCAATGCTCAAGCATCCATCGGGCATGGAGTCATGAGTTGTAGCACTCGCAAACCGATCTCGAACTTTGAAAAATTTCCTTTGAGCCACTTGAATTCCACTCAATCGGACTGCAAGAGCAAAATTAGCACCACAAAAACTATGTACAAAACTGAAAATCATACATGCTCCAAATGGAACAGGGAAGAGTGTGCACAAGCACTTCTTTTATCAAAGCAAACCTACCTACTCTATTCTAACTAGAAGCAAAGGTAAGCTAAACAAACCCTACAACTAGTTGTGTAAAATAGCTTCCTTTCTTCAAAATTGGCAACCATGCAACTGATTTGCATCCGAATATGGCTGATTGGATGAATGGAAAATCAACAAGAAGCTGGTCTTCCACCCAAATCATCAAGGTATCAGCTGAAGGAAAATTCAATACCTCTTTTAGTTGTTCTGCATCTGGATTGGAGAGGTATGACAGCTGATCCTTGGTTCTTTGTAACTCATCCTCATGCTTAGAAGCAAGCATGACTGGTTGTGACTTCTCCTTTGGCTCCAATAAAGCCAAATACCTGATTGGGCAAGGTATGGTCCTTTGAGTATGCCCATTTCCCTGATTTTCAACTCCAAGAATGGAGTTCTCTTGTAGACCCTCTTGAATGGATGGTGTGGAAGCAATGGTAGAACCTTTCTGCCCTTTCTCTTCCTCCAATGAAGAACATGAAAGATTAAAATCTTCCAATCTTGGTTCCAAAGAGCTGCTATAAGATGCAGGCTGCTGCAAATGGGTGCTCTCCTTCATGACAGTAGGCTCAGGTGTTTGGAACATGGATGATGAAAGAGAGAATGGTGGGAACTCAACCAGTTCTTCTTCATCAAAATAGTCCTCCAAATCTGACAGATAAACTACCTCATTGTTGTCCTGCTGCAAATGTTCAACCTCTCCCATGGTGTTCTCTTGATCTGAAACTTGATCACCATGGTTTCTTTCATCCTCCAACATTCAGTTTGAGAGATCAAAATCTTCTTCAACACTAGAACACGAGAGGGATGAAGTAGAAAGAAGAATCAAGGTTCTCCGTAGCCCGCCTTGTGTTCAAAGCCCTTGGATCTGCAATTTTCTCCTCCACAACTAGAATGTGCTCCTCTTCTTTTGGATTTGGAGCAGCTTCTTCCTCCTCTACTACTTGAAGACAATCCTGCTCTTGATAGAACTCTTCCTCTAGCACGAAGTTCGTCAAGTCAAACTCTTCTATCTCGCTGCTCTAGAGGACAAGTTGGGACCGTAGGATCTTCTTTAGAGCTTTCTTCCTCCATGGATGATTGTGCAACTTGAATTGAATCAGCATTCTCTTCAAATAGAATGCTAACATGGACACTACTTTCTGAGCAAACTGACTGCTGATCTGCTTCTTCTTTTTGCTCTTCTTCTGCTGCCACAAAATCAGTCTTAACCACCACCTGTTCTCCAACTCCAACCTCTTCTGAAGGCTTAACCATCAAGGGGATCTTTTTCATCCCAAATTTAAGAGCCCAACTCTTCAGACTTTGAATTTCTTCATCCTTGTTTGGATTTTCTTTTTGCTGTTGTTTTCCTTGACTAGAATTCTGATTTTTATCCTCCCAACATGGATTTGGGAATGCAAGAGGAGAAGTGGATTGTAACTCAAATGGCTTGGCAATTTTTCGTGGTGGTGGAGGAGGTAGAAAATCTTGTTTCTTTAGAGGAGGGGGTATTTCTGTTAGCTCTTGTGGAGGGGATGACTGTTTGGAAGGAAAGGGCAAAGAAGAATTGAGGTGTGGTGGAAGACTAGGGAATGGAGAAATGGAATTAACTCTTGGAGCAGCATTGACTGGATTTAGAATTTGAAATTCCAAATGAGATGATACTTGCTTGAGTAATGGGAAGAGAAAAACTAGATGATGGTGTAGAACTTACCCATTGAAAAGGTTGTTCAACACCAAGTGTATAGGCCTTTATTTCTATTGTCCATTGTGCAAGTTGGGGAAACATCTTCATCATGAAGTCCACTTCTCCCCGAGGGCTGAAGTGTCTTGGAAAAGGGCCTCCCATGGACAAGGAGTCCTACAACCAATTCTAAAAGCTTTCATTTGAGCTCTACTCTTAATTACACCATCTTCACCTCCATCTTTTGGATTTGTTCCAGCAGATCTACATTTTATTCTTGATTGCTCTCACAACCAACATACCCTTGTGCTTGACATGCTTCATATCCAAACTAACTTTGCACGCTGCTCATATGGGTAGACATGCTGATTTTGAATTTGACCAAAATGCTGATTTGGAGGATTTGTAAAACATGTTGGAGGTGTGATAAACTACTGTTGTTGAAAATGTGAATTCCATGATGGAAATGAAGTCATGATTGCACAACTTCATGGAATGTAAAAGAATGAAAGATATGGAAAGAAGGATGGATGGAAATGGATGAAAAAGTGGTCTGCAACTAAGAGAATGAGTTATTTACCAGATGGAGTCGCCAGATGTGCTTTTGAAAGTGCCTCCAAAAGGTTGAATCTTTAACAGGAACACACCAACCTATCAAAGATAAAGTGGAAGACCTCTAAGGTCCCACCAGGCATGCCAAAACTGTTATCACCAAATCACAACACCCTAATGTTTATACAAGTGCATATACTTGAACTCACGGTGTGATTGGATAACATGGGTACTATCTCCAAGTTGTGGGACTTGCTACTTGAGATAGACCTCCAGAGAAAGCTGGTTCTTTCTCCTAAACTACCTACCACAATCTACTCTAATGCAGGGAAACTAACTATTCTAATCTAAATTTCCAAGGGACCAGGAGAGAGAGAATGCATAAAATGAAAGCCTACACTAAAGCGGTGATACACCAGAAAAGGAGAATGTTGAACATCTATCAAAACTGCTATGAACATAGCTCCAACCTTGCAATGAACATTTAAACGTGCACAAATACCTGCAATGAAGAGAGGCAAGAAGAAAACAAGAAAAAATGAGCAAGGATGGACAGATGCATCACAAAACATGTTTTTTGTTGCTCTAGAAGTTTGCACAGAACATCATTTTAATGGTAAAAGGTAAAAACACCATTACAGAGCAGGGAGGAGGTTCAAACTCCATTTTCAACCCTAGGGAAGAAAATAAAGGAGAGCAGAGTAGAAAAGATGAACAACCCTTTGAAAAATGAGCCAAATCTGGCTTTTACAGTGCAAGGGTCGAGCCCAGGAGAGAGAAAATGTGTAAAAATGTGGGAGCCATTCCTCATTGAATGAAGATGCATTAAAACAACATGGGCATCCTTACAAACCCATGCCCTAACATTTTTGGCCATGTTGGAGAAGAATGCGACCCATTTTGCATTAAAACTGGTTGTTGAAACGTCATTTCTGGCCATTACCACGTGCCAGAGACGTTTCTTGATTTTATCTCTCCAAACCGAACCAAAATTCAAAATTGACCCTGGAATCATGTAGATAATTTCACCAGCTTTCCATTGATATAAAGAACGTGAAAAATCAAGCTTTGGATCGAAAGTTATGGCAATCAAGTTTTAGGGTAAAAAACAGGCCGAGAATAGATCGGCGGGAAAAAAGTTTGAATTTTTTACCCGTTTGGTCTTTGGAAGATTTTTCAAATTTTCCCCACGCTCCACCACTCCAGGTACCACGTGGCATGTTTCTATTTGGCGTGGGCCCTTCCTGACTATTTTTCTTTTGTTTTTGCCTTTGGAAAATTTTCCAAAAATTTCCACTGGGCCGACGAGTTGGGACACGTGGCACGCTCTGATTGGCTGCGGGCCTACCTCCCAAAATTTTCCATGGGGTGCTTGATTATTTCTGGCCTGGACATGTGGTAACATCTCATTCAATGTAGGTTTGACACTCCAAAATTTCCATGCGGGCCTGCCTTGAATTTTTTGGCGCCAGCTGGACACGTGGCGCTCCCCTATTCGTCCGCGGGCCTTCGGGAAAAATTTACCTCTTTGCGCCCCGCTGAGCCCTTGCGTACCTCACGCACTTTTGTCCCGGCTGTCCCGGAAAAAAAATATCTCCGAACTTCTCGAAATGGACCATCTTTCAAATGAATCGGCGGTTCGTGTCCCCGCGTGACTTTCGCACGGATGTCCCTGGACGAAAATCTCTCGCTTCGGCCGATTCGGCCTTCCTTGTTCTTGTTTGTAGCTTTTTTCCTTTTTGCATCCCACGTGTCCCTCGTGTACTTTTTGCCCGGATGTCCTGGACGAATATCTCCAAACTGCCCGAAATGGACTGTCTTTCGGCAAACCAGCCCGATTCGTCCCTCACAAGCGCACTTTTGTCCCGACTGTCCCAAACCGCGCGAAACAAAAGACTTAGGTGATTTTCCTTGCTTTCGCCATTTCGGCTTTTCGTGTCCCGACGTCCCAACTATCCCGTGGACCACCTAGGACAAAAATTTCTGACTTAGCCGATTTTATTTGTTTTTTCGGCCCCAAGCTTGGTACGACGAACCTCAGTATGACCCAAACTGGTATGACCCGAACCCTTCAGACCCGAAATGCTTTAAAACAGTCCTGCAACCTTATTTTTGCATTTTTTCCATTTTTCCAACTCGTTGGGATTTCTTCTTGGATGGGAGAGTTAGAAAAAGGCCGAGGGGACCCCAAAAACATGATTTTGGGCCTTGAATCAATCTACTTGCTTGGGACTGAAGAATTTGATGCATGTTATCAAAATTACCTTGAGGGGTGAATTTTGGATAACAAAGTATATGATAGCATAAGTCTTCTCTCTAACTAGTCCATCCACTATTACTCCATGGCATGTAGGAATACCGTAGGGTTCCCTTGCCCAAAGGTACCGAGGTTCAGTCTCATTACCTATTCTCCTAATGTAACAAGGTTTACTATTCTCAGTGCAAATGTGGCCTTTACTTCACACCCTACCAACTCATAAGTACCATGATCCCAATTATTAAAAGTAATAATTGTAGTATCGCTAATAGACTATGCATCTTTCCACTGAAGGATTCCTTCTTTAGATGGCTCAAGCACTTCTAGGTCCCGAATGACACATACATAAATCCTATTCGATCTTCCTCACTCAAAGGCTCAACATAGGGCACAAATTTTCCATCTGTTAAAGGGATAATAACTCTTTCCTCCTTGTTTTCAAAACTGATATATCCCTTGTTGAACCAAAGATCAACATTATTTTCATAACACCAAGGGCATCCAAGCAGAGCTGGGAAACTATCTAGCTTCTACAAGTGCTAAAACCTCAAAATCCCCAATGAACTTGGCCCCTGTATAGTAATGGATGCATCTTTTAAAACTCCGATAGGAGTGGCCTTAGTTTGATTAGCCATAAATAATACATTAGAAGATGGCTGCAATGTAGGTCTCCCCATATGTACCCATGCATCTAAAGTAAGCACATTGACTTCCGCACCTATATCAATCAATATATTTCTCAAAATCCATCCATCCACAACAACATTTAGAGTGATTTCCTTTTCATAGTCTAAGCTATGGGGGAGATTTACATGCAGGATCTATCACCCATTCTCAATATTAACACGTGAAGTGTTTCCCTTTAGCCAACTCCCTAGTAATGGAATAATATTCTCTTGGCACAACATTCTACATACCTCCTTCAAGTCATCAATATCTGATTGGATTGTCTCTGTTGCTTTCTTTTGTTCCATCTTCCGTGATTGCTCCTTTAAACATTGTATTTCATCTTGAGACTTCTAAGGACCTCGATGGTCTCTTGATAAACTTCCTTCTAATGAGTGGGATCTAGGTAACAAGCATTTAAAACCTCCTTTTTAGTGATAATAGGATTCTATTGTAATGCCTCTCTAGCATGCACATGATTCAAAGAGGGTAGTGATCTTTATAGGAAATACCTCAAATTATGATTCCAACTTGGGCATACACAAATTTTCCATAGTGCGTTGTATCCTAACCATTAGTGTACCTTTGTTTTCTTTTTTATGATGCTTACTAAGATGCTCATAAAGTCCAGACATTCCTCATAACTATGATTCTTCCCATAAAAAGAACTAGTAATATTCTGAGGACATTCACACTTATAGTGGTCGGGAGATCCGTATGTATAACATGTTCTACAAGGAAACTCACCTCATCCATCACCACACAGCCTTAGCCTCCGAATCCACCATGGTATCCTTGACCTCTGCCATGACCTCCTTTAAAACGCCCTTCATTTCGATCATAGCACGCTTGATTTTGATCCCGATCCTGATGCTCACCCTTACCCTTAGAGTTATCTGATACTCTCGTCTTTTGTACGCCAATATCTATAACATCATGGATCGACCCGGTCCACAATATATTTTGTATCGTGAGTCATGGACCTACAAATTTTACAATAGCAAGAGACATTCTTCCTTATTGTGCATTGCAATAGTGGGCAGTGGCTGACATCATGGTTCAAATGACATATCTCACAAAATTAATAATAATGAACACACTAATATGCAGGGGACAAATAAACTTGGCGTGGCCTTCTACTTCACAATATGTACACCAAATCCCATGCGCATCTCATGTGTTGAGTTTTTCGATAGTTTTCCCAACTTATTTTCCATAGCTACAATCTATGCTTCCAAAAATGGGTTCACCCTAGTGTTTATGCTCCCAAATGTCTTAGCGCGTAAAGCTGCTTCAAGGGCTTCATGCGGATTAGTGTATGTCTTATGTGCCAATTCCCTTCTAAAAGGTGTAATCAGACCTCCAACGAACCACTTTGTGCATGATGGCTTGTTCGAATATCATAAAAGTTTAGATAATAGATTCTTGAAACAAGCATCATATTCCCTGACACTCTCAGTAGTGCCTTGCTTAATATCCTCGAGCACACTTATACTCTTATTCTCTAACTCAAGGATATAGAACTCTTTAAGGAATGCATATTTAAACGTTGCAAGTCTACGTAAGTCTGATCAAGGTCAAACTTCTTGTATGAACTATGTGCACATCCTTGCAATGTAGTTGCAAATTGACTTGCCTTGTGATCAGAAGCCATGATCCATTTTGTGCGCCACATTATTTCACACATGTGCACGTGCACGAAGCATTTTATATGCCCCTATATTCTGGTAGATGAAGAGAAATCTCCATGTAAATATTATGGGGTTGGGCGGACCTTGTCCACATGATCTAGAACCACCAGATCCACCAAAACTAAAACCACCTATACCTCCTGATCCTCCACCTGTAGCCGGAAGTGGAACAAAATATGTACTTCCCTATGTCCCAATAGTAGTACTAAACTAAACCCCTATAGTTTGTGAAGTGTTACCACTCCCAGAAGTGAGTCCAAAATTTTGCGCGCTCAAATTTTATGCAAATGATATACCTAAAAAGGTACCTCCAAACAACAACAAAGACATTTTCCCTGCCATTGATGTACTTGCTATATGACTTACTCTTTCTCTCTCCCACTGCCTAAATTAGCTTTCGACTACTTGTCATACTAGTTACTGGAAAACCAAGTGCAAGGGTGAGGTTTCCAGGTAGATTCACATACATGCCCGTGGCCCAGGTCCTTTCTATTGGTGTGCTTCCATGTGAGGCCAAGGGGGATTCCCTATCATGCTTGCCCAAATGGGGGATTTCCTGATGCTTCAGCTCCATGCCTTCTGCATGAGCTCCAAATCCTTCATGAGCTATCTCTGCCTATAATGCCATTCACTCTGCAACTTCCCACTACTTTTCTATCTCCCTCTTGCACGCCTCATTATACTTAATCCACCTTTCTTCCACTAGGTTTGCCATCATTCACCAAACCTGCTCCTGCTCCTTCCCCCACACGTGGTGGGGTTTATTTAGCCATCGGTTTGCTTTCCAAGTTTAGGGTCACCATCAAGATCTTAATCACCAATGGAATTCCTTGTAAGTAAGTTCCCCTGGGATATGGTAAAAATTTGAATTATGTTACCTCTAGGCAAGAATAAGTGGAAATTGAGTACTCCATAATATAGTTTTTCAGAACACCAAAAAACCAAGTATCCACAACGTGTGTCTAAATCAAATCAACATCATAAAGACCACGAAATTCTTCCCGCATCTAGACAAGTGAGCAAGTACTCTAATTCCTTTTAGACGGATAAGCAACCAACCACTCGTGCAGCTTCATCGGAAAAATAATGAAGAATCTCTCATAAAAATTGTCATACGTGATTCTATTCCACCCACGCACATGCGTCAAACTCAAATCCAGTTCTAAACCTCCATGCATACTCTTCTTATATATCTTTTATCCACTCCTCAACACTTGCTAAGGTCAACCTGGTACATCTTCATTGCGAACAATCCTGAAAAAAAAAATGAAAAAGGGTCGTGGAAACATAACCAATGATGCAGCCTAGAATTTACTAGAAATAACCTAGGCATGTTGGCACATCACTCAGCCTAGACTGAGTGCTCACCCAAAGTGCACAAAGGTACTAGGCCCCTCCCTAGAGTTGCTTGTGCAGGATGCAAACATGATGAAGGGTTAATGCATTCAGATCCATAAATAGTATAAACATTCTACAGAGCATATTCTAGATCTAGATATAAGGAGTAATGGATTTAAACAATAGCCATAATGAATTCAACCATGCAATAACTAGTTATGATCATGTTTAACACCTTGAATCAGTTAATACACTCCATTATATTAAACACAATAAATATAGAGAAGCTTCTTACATTAAGTAGTACCATAAGTTCATATGTGCATCAGATCTGGTAGCATGACTTCACAATAGCTCATATATAGTCCCCTTTTTAACCTACATAGATTACTACATATTTATAAGGGTGGGTAATTTCCCTTCACCACTTACATAATTCCCAAAATAGGTCGCATGCTAAAAATAGCCATGCGCCTTTACAATAATAGACACACATGTAAGTGCGCTAATAATATATATCTTCTAGTTAACTAGAAGTAGTAATTATATTATTAACTCAAACCCATGTAAAGCACTTAGTAGATGCTCTTCCAAAAATAGCTTATGCATGTCATGCAAGTCTTTATCTGGTTTATGTGCTCTCTAAAAATAGCCCATAATCCTGAAAATGGCTAAGTCTCGAATCTGTCCTTGTCTTTCGCGGGCGTTTCCTTCCTATCCTTCCACACCTTTGAACGTGCCTTGTTCTCATGTGCAAACCTTCTTTGTGCCTTCTTCTAAGTGTTACACTTTGTCTTCTCAATAATGTTAAAATGAACCATGCTCCTCTTAATGTTAAAACTAACCATTTTCATGTTTATGTTAAATAAAACCAGGGTTTTATTTATATTAAAACAAACCCTATTCATGTTTATGTTAGAATGAACCATGTTCCTATTTATGTTGAGATTTTGCTTTTGTTTTTATTTATGTTAAGATAGATTATGTTCCTAATTTCAAATTAATAAAATTATAATTTATTTTCCTGGAAACAAAAAATTGATTTTATTTATGTTTATTTTGAAATAAATTCTATTTTTGTTTATGTGAAAATGATTTTGTTTTTTTTACATGAAAACGTTTTTTTTTCTTTTTATTAAATTAAATCTCTCTTTACATTGTTAAATCAACTTTCTCTCTCGAGTATTAGCTAGTGTTGGTGTTGGTTGGTGGGTTGGAATTGGCTTTGGCATTGGCATTTGTGTTAGTGTTTATGATGACATTAGTTCATGGTGGGTATTAGGTATGCCAATCCCCTTTACGTACTTAATGCAATAACCTTTCTCTCTTTGCATGGTTGAATGAACTAGATATTTTTTTATTTCTCTATAAAATCATCCTTTTTAGCTACACGATATGCAATAACTTTATAAATTAAGATTATTTTGACCTTTGATAAAATGTAATAGTTTAATCATACAAATAGGTATATTTAACTTAACCATGCAATATAGTTCATTTAGAGATGCACTTAAGGTTTTGTTTTATAATAAATATTTACATTGTTAATTTGATCATAAATAGAAACATGATAAATTCAATGATCTATATTTTTATGTTGGTCTTTGCATATTTTTCCTAAGTTCATTGCATATTATGCGTAAGAGAGATTTTAATACTAGGTTTGTACTTAAAGTGGGATTTATAATAGTCTCATGTAGGTTTGTGATGTGGAGGCTCATGACAAACAACAACCAATCACATTGTTATAACAATAATTTGAAAACAACATTCAAAATCTTTCAATTTTTCTCAAGATGAAAATCTTGCATTTCATCAACAAGAACTATATACAACTTAATCAAAGCTTGAAATCAATTCACACTTGTTATATTTCATGTAACAACAATATTCATATGCTTGAATAAGTCTCAACACCTCGTCTTCACTCAAACTCCCTCTAGGCCTTCATAGTTGCTACTAGCCCTATAAAAATGCATGTTTTAGCATAAAATCCACATTTCTTTGAATCTAGCCTCACTGGCAGTTTTTTTAAGACCAATTTAGTCTACTATTCATCCTACAAAGTTTCATCAAGTAATTCCTTACCCATTTTATTTTATACCCTTTTTACTTTTTTGCCAAATATCCCAATTAGCCCTAATTTCATGCAAATCTCCATGTATAGAACAAACCACATATTTTCATGCAAAATTAAAATGATTTTGGATACCCATTTTCTTATTCTTGCTTTCAGGTGAGTTTTAGAATCCAACTCCATTCTCATCTTTCATAACTCAACTTTTCCTCCTTTCTAGGTCTCCATTAGGCTTATGTCTTAGGGTTTCATGATCTTTCTTAGGGTTTGATTCCTTGTTTGTTTTTCCACACCTCATACTTCTTAAATCACTTGATTCTAACTTGTTTAAGTCCTTTTACATCTTCTTTACCCTTGTATCTTGATTCTTGCCAATTTTCCACTTGGTGCTCTTAACACTACTTAGGTTTTCCATCATCTACTTAGGGTTACATATTTCTTCACTAATTTTATACCTTTTTCTCACCTTATTCATCCTAATCCTGACTTAATCATGTTTATTTCAAGGTTTACTCACTCTTCTATCTCTTTTCATGCTTCATTACTTAGGTAAGCTTCTTAGCTTATTTGTACTTCCTAGCTCTTAACAACATTTACCCTATTTTGACACTTTTGTCTTGACTTGCTTTAATTTTTATTTTCATTTTCTTCTCACTCTACTTTGAAATCTCTATATATTCCTTCATACCACTCAATCATTCTCTTTTAATACTCATGTACCTCATATTCTTATTTCACCAACTATCCTGACGCACTTGTTAACAAGACATTCACTTGTACTATGGTTTGATCACTATTATCAAGATTTGTTTTTCCTTTTGAAGGTTGGTTTACCCTTCACCACCATATTATTCTTCTACTCATTTTCAAACCATCCTCACAAACTCTATCAGGTTCTAAGGTCACCCTCTTCTCTCTAGGATTCGTATTTTGACTCACTGAGCAAAGTTTATCAAGACAACCGTATTAATCTTTGATCTCTCCCAACTTATTTAACTCGAGTCTTGTTAATGTTTTAAAAATATCAAGGCTCATATATCCTTCACTCGCAACACTACTTAATACCATAAAAATTCAATTAAGTGAATAAAATCCTTTTTCTCGTACCTCAATTTTTGTCTCTTAGAGCACACAGATCTAACTATTACAAGAAGCAATAATCGATCGAGCATTTGTCTTCATTACTATTTGAGTGTAATCATGTGAACCTCCCTTTTATTTAATACAATATTCAAGATTTAAAAATTATGACACAAGTTTATATTGATAATCTGGACGAAAAATATGACCCTTACTTTTGAAGTTCTCCTCTTGAAACCCTCTCAACTTTGCAAACTCGGAAGGGTTAAGACCGAAGCTAAAATTTTAGACTTAAGAACTCACTTTCACTGATTTTGGCCTTATTAAATGATCCTTATCACATAATCCATTGAGAAACCATATTACACCACATTAACACGAAAGTCTTTTCTTGAAGTCATCTTGAAACCCCAAAATAGGGTATGTAATCGAGTTGGAATAATCCATAATAACCAATCATTTATTTCCATTTTCTTGATCAATGCAGGGTTTATCAAGGTTTCAATACCTACCTACAAGATTCTCAGCCAATTTTCACATTCCATAGTCTGGATATAATCTAAACCTGATTTCTTGACTATATAACTCAACATGCAAAGGATTGTTACAAACACTTACACACATCCACATGCAAATTTGTAGAGCATGATCAAATCCCGATATTTCATGATCTATAACTATTAAGCATAACAATAATGTCAACAATTTTCTTTCCTATAACTCTCTTAACTTGCATTCATTCCATAATTAACTTACCTCTCATACCATTTCCTCGTTTCCATAATGTGTAGACTATTAATATCATTCCATTAATTTAATCATGCCTTCCAATTATTTGTACTTCAATCATACAACTAAAGAGTCTTTCATACAAAATTTACAATGGAAATCCATTGGTATTTTCCTAGATAATCAATCCAAAATATCAAAATCACACAATCATACATAGTTTTTACACAAAATGAAGCCATTTTTATTGATAAGAACACTAAGACACATGCTTCATGAGCCTTGAGGCTCCACCACAAAGATATTCACCTCTCCACACACTTCTCACACCTCCATGTACTTCTCTAATTTTAATACATGATGTATTTTCTTTACAAATAAGAAAGAATGAGTTAGTTAGGGTTTCCACACAACTAACACCACTTTGATTTAGCTAACTCATGATGAGTTAAGGGTTAGGTGAGTCAAGAGATTCAAGACAATGGTGGTTAAGGTATCCTAAAACTCTCATCACAACATTCACAACTCATTTGCTAACATCTAACCCTATTACTAACACCTAGGCTTAAGAACTATTAACAAGAAAATTTGAAAATTCAAACTTGAGGTTTTGGAGGGAAACCTATTATTACACAAATTGAGTCCAAATGGACTATTTACAACCCATAGACCTCAAAATGAACTCAATGCACACCTAATGAACCTAGACAAACTAAAATTTCTTATACACAATGATGCTCTTACATCAATTGGTAATGTGAAGAAGATATGCTAAGGAAATGGTTTACTACAAAGAAATGTTATACCTGGAAGAAAGTATACTTTGATTTGAAGAATTTTTGTATCCTATGAAGAAAATTTTGTACTACAAACTTGTACTTTGAAGAAATTATTATACTCCAAAATGAGGAGTTTTTACACTTGTGCAAATTGTAATATACATTTGAAAGTATAAATATAATCTTATAAATTTTAATTAATGTTTTTGAATTATAAATATGTATAGTAATTTAAAAATATCTTTTATTATTATTTATTAAAATGATTATTTGTATTTAAATATTAAATATTTTATTCATAACAATTTTTATTATTGTTATTAATTTATTAAGTGGAAAATATATTCTAGAGTGTAAACTTTAGTAATAATTAAAAATGTTTGTTGCAATTTTTTTATGAAGTATTGCTTTTAAACACTTTTGACAAATCTATGAATCGATGGTTGGTGGGACCCCACCCATTACAAACATTGAAAGATGAGATGATGAAACACATACCAAAAAGAGGAAACACAAAGAAAGCATTCTACAAAACACATCCAAAAATTGTTGTAAAAATAGTAGACCAGATTAGTCATTGTATGCAGACGAGAAAAGTGACAAGCGAGCATGGGAATCTACAAGTGACTCTTCCTCGCACCCGACCTCCCAAGGTCGTGCTGCCGAGACAGACAGTGGGGATGGAATATGTGTGCGATACAAACAAACTAGTTAGGCAATCTAATGTCTTTAATGCGCACTAACGAAACTTGCGAATCTAAAGCAAAGAAAGCCCTCCTAACTTGAGTGGTGTGATAGATCGGTCGCCAGGATGACTACTCAAAGGCTCCAATCAATATCGAGCTCGGCGTGATTCGATCTATAGGTTACGGAATACGTGGAAAATGACCCGGATAGTTTTGTGTATTTCTCCTGACATGGTCATATGGTGGATAGTAAAATAGTTGCCTCTATGGACGATTCTCTGGCCTAGTCCAGAATTCCCTAGCTCTATTAGCTGCTGTGTCTAGCAAGGATAATTGTTCGATGATGATAGGCGGAAGTGGAGTAGACCGGAATACTAGTGTGCGTAGGCCAGTGTTTATGTCTAATTCTACTGTGGATTCGTTAGGGCTGCATGGGATTTGTGTGTCACAACCATAGATTCTTAGTTGTTGTGGACTGTTATGGTCATGCGTGAAATCAAGTCCTAATTCATAATATCCAAGAATTGTATACTTTCTCTCGCCTTTCTATTTAGGATCAATAAGCGTGTGATTTTCTCGAGAATACCCTACGGGCGTTTGTGCAACCTAGATTCTTAGGCCGGTATCTATATCTAGAAGAGTGTCTCTTGCATCTCATTTGTGGGACCAAAGGATCACAACCAAAGGTTTGTTCTCTTTCGAACCCTTCTACAGTCATATGAATGTTACCTAGGGTAATCTGTAGTTCGGTTGATTCGACCAAAACGTGTGTGCTTGGTCGTCTTCTATGTTTAATCCGTTCAACTGGGAATTGATTTGTTGCAAGCTTACCGTTGTTTGGAAGACTTGAATCCTAAGATTTTGATCTATATCGGTTATTGCCGTGATGAGATTGGGCTGAGGCACGATTGGGTCGAATATGTATTCCCTGGGCTCTCTAGGTCCCGTGATTGTCATACAAAAGTAACAAAGTAAATTAACTGTAACAAAATGAGATTTAACTATGTGAAGTGTATCTATAACATATATGTTTTCTCTATTTTTTTTGTGTTTTTCTGATGAACTTTACGAATTTAAGAAAACAACTATTTAAAATATCTAGAAAGACAACTAAAATAATAATTTAAAACAAACAAAATAACCGAGTGTAGCTATTTGTCTGTGTAATTTTTAGATCTATTCTAAACAATAAAATAGCTCATCTAATCTATTTGCAAGATTCTCAATCCTACCTCAGAAGTGAGGAGTGAATCATAGTTTCTCAGAAACTATCAATCCCCACAGCTTCCCTGGCAATATCGAGAATATAATTTACTGAAATAAAGCAATTAACTACTCTATTTGATATGATTCTAACTAGAACTTTGAAAGCTAGAACCTGGATTCTGCAGAACAATGGCGAATCCGATGGTGTGTGTGATCTTGTCCCCTCAGTGTGATCTCCTCGTTCCTTCGTGTTCACATGGATCCAGAAAAGCGTGTAATGCTAGCATCAACAGAAGTAGATATTGGGATAAAGGAAGCTCAAGATACACACTGAATACAATGCGAGTAGGAGAGGGATAGCGCAAGAGTACAAAGCTTGGCTTATGCAATTCCTAGTGGGATCTATTATGAGTCATGCAACATAAAGCATCTAGAACCTGAAACTATCCTGTTTGAGGAGCAAAACCTGTAACTTTAATGGCTTCCTAAGCTATTCTACTCCAATGGATTGGATGAAATAACAGAACTGCTTGCACAAGATGGATATGTGGCTTACCAACAGTAAAACAATGCTAACTAAGCATGTAACGAACTAAACTATGAATCCTAAGCAAAATAAAAGACCAATTACTGAAAATGAGAAGATGAGAAGTGAATGAGGGGCCATTTGCTTGAGCACAAGCCAACTATTTATAGCATTTACATTTACCCAAGGTAAAAGCCAAATAGAACTCTTAAACTATAAACAATGGCAAAACACTATTCTAGGGAACCGTAGAATCATAAATGCAAGCTTATGGAGGTGAAAGAAAGCTGGTAAAACATTGAATTTACATGAGTTGTGTGAAAAGAGCTTTCTGGAAAACATGTAAAGGACCACCACCCTGAGCAAGGTGGCGGTTACAGGACCGCCACCCTGTTCAAGGCGGTGGTTTCATCACTGAAGAGAATAAGGCTAAGAAAAGAGGGGAAAAGGAAAAAATAAAGCACGCGGCGGCTAAGTAGGGCATGTGGGATGTTAACACACACTCATAGAGATTTTCTGATCCCGAACACCTTGCGAGGAGACTTGTATCATCATTGGGGCACGTGTCACGTTGTTCTGGCAGTACAGTACCTTACAATTTTGGGTACGTACATATTGCCCCCTCGGAGAAGCGTTTTAGCCATGAAGAGGCGTAAAACGGTGGGTCCGAGTATGGCGGTCCCGAAATGGGAAGTTAGAAGTTATACCTGATACATCCGTGTGTTGAAATGACGCCATCCAAAATTCCCGCTACCTGCAAAATGAAAAGAGAACTCAAGTGCAGATAGACACAATAGTTTGAAAAATAAACGCTAAAATAATAGGGAATGAGAATGTACCATTTGTGTGGGGATAGGAACTTACCTCTCCGTCAAGACTCCAAACTCCGTGAAAAATTCATTTAAAACGAATCGAGTGTTATATATATGAAAATGGGCCCATTTTCCTATTCATTCATGCGAGTTGATTTGATTGATTTTTAGCTCTAGGACCCACTTGTGACAGTTTCTTGCGTGAGTAGAGTCAAACGTCTGCGACGAGATAGCAATCATGCCTCCACGTGCGGAACATCGACCCATGAGATCACAAAGTTAGTTTTCTTCCTTATCCTTTTTACCCTCTTAAATTTTAAATGTTAAATACTTTGTCATGGGGGGGTAATTTTTGAAAATGCTAGTGTTAAAAGGTCCACCTAGGGGGCGCCACTTGGGTAGGATTTGTTTTTAGGTAAAATGGTCATTTTTTTGCATTTTTAAGTTTTAAAGCTTAAAACCCGCGTGGGTTTTGGACCACCACGACCACCACCTTGCCTGTGGTGGTGGTTACATGACCGCCACCCTATTCAGGGTGGCGGTTACACGATCGCCACCCTTAAGGCAATGGTTCTGAAAACCACCTCCTGCTCGGGCGGCGGTCTTACACAAAATGCAAAAGGAACCTTTTTTTGAGATTGTGTTTGTATTTTTAGTATTTCTACATGCTTTCATGATTTTTCTAGTATTACCTGGATGCTAACTTGCCTTGTTTTGTGTGTTTTTGGGTGTATGCAGGTGAGGGAGGAGTATATCCGGTGGAGTAGAGAGAGGGAGTGTGATTGGCTCCTAGGGGTTCTAGATGCCCTCTCACAGGATGAGGAGGACACTCTTCAGCGGGCTGGGATACTACATTTCACGCGTGCCCCACGTTACACCATCTAGTCACATCCTTTGTGACTTGTTCTCATACTGGGATGCAGATCGGAACACCTTCCGATTTCCAGGGGTCCGCAGTGAGTGGACTATTACACTAGAGGACGTCTATCGTATTCAGGGGTCCCGATCATCGGGAGACGACTCACCCTAGAGACAAGCAGGCTCATGGGCACAGATTACACAGTGGGCCACATATATGGGAGATGCAGTCATCTCCACGGGGTCGAAGAAGGGGGTGAGAGTTCGATCTATTCCTTCTTTTCCCATCCCCTTACTTCGCCAGGCCATCATGGGGATCCTTGCCTCGAGACTGATCGGGGACAAGGGAGGAGATACATTATTATACTACTGGGCCCCCATTATTGCACAGATAGAGGGGCATGGTCGGATATATGCCTGGGGGGCAGACATTCTTGGGACCACCTATCATGACTTATACAGGGTGGTCCGTTTACAGGGGCAGTCATTGAGCCACCCGACTCTAGTCATGAGTTGGGTCTATGAGCATTTCATCCCTTATGGTAGGGGTGTGGAGGTGGCAGATCCTGGAGCTGTGAGGGTAGCCAGATGGACAGACATGTCGGTGCTTAGAGCACCTCATCGGCCAATTTACTCCTTAACTACTGCCGACATAGAGGCGACACCATACCGGACTATGGCCAAAGATATGGGGCGAGGAGGCTCTTACCTTGATCTCCTGCTCCACTACAGGAAGCTTATTAATAGAGTGGGGCGAGTGGAGATGCACCCCTTTGGCCGAGTTCCTTAGCAGTTTGGCCTACCATACATGGGTATGCTTCCCCCAGTGGTGCCAGTCTACAAAGATCAGTCCGAGAGGCCATAGGGGGCCTAGAGGCCGGGGTTGGATAGTGGTTACTCCTGGTATTCCTATTGCAGCCAGGAGGATAGTTCATGCCAGAGGGAGAGCCGGTGTGCCTCAGGCACCTTTACTTCAGATTGCCGTGGGTCCTGCCCATAGCAGTGATGACCCGATTGAGGTAGACTCCAAGTCTGAGGAGTTTACGAGGGGGAGACAGAGGAGGAAACTGAGGATAGTGATCCTGAGTGACACGATACCTAGGACATCATGCAGGTGGAGAGGGCCGAGCAGAGTGCAGATTGGGTGACTCTGGTTTCAGAGGAGCCACTCTCCTAGGGCCATGGGGAGGATGAGTCTGTTGTGGGCGTTACGTTGCTCCAGCTATAGGAGCAGCCCCTCAGTCGGTAGCGGCATCCGTGGTGGGTGCTGACCCCGTAGATCCATCTTGGAGGCCTGGTGATCCGAGTAAGTTACCCTCTCTCACTTTTAGTGTTTGTTTCTTTGCTAGGATCTCCTTAGTTGCTATCTTGTATCTTTTAATTCCTTGTTTGGTTTCTAATTTGTTTTCTCCTTTGTTTGCAGAGACCGCCGATGAGTGGCGGGACTTGATCCGCAGGGTATGCACTGATACCCTGATGATCCCCATGGAGAGGACCCACGTAGAGCTGTCCATGGACGCTGGGGAGCCTTCAGGAGCCGGCAGACATACCGACATCTTTGCTCCAGTCTGGCATGTGGCCAGGATGGTATCGACCCTTCACACCAAGCTAGCGGGGTATAGGATGGCTGAGCGCCTGATGAGGAGCCATTCTCATGGTGAGACTGCGGCTGCCCCTCGGGATCCTGAGCCCTCTATGCATTCAGAGCGCCGGCGTAACCGAGTCCTAGGCGTGGGCATGCACCTTCAGAGGGGTCCCGTAGGGATTGAGAAGCCACTTGGCTCTCGTAGATTTTGTACTATATATTCTTTTGTATATCCCGGGCTCTTTGAGCATTTTGACCATGCTTAGTGCATGATGGCATTGTATATAAACATTGATTATTTATATATATGTATTCATTCTGGATCAAAATCTTGGCATTCATGGCTTTCTTTCTATTTCCAGTTTCCTCATGTATGCTATGATGTACGTTTATATGTTTCTTTTAGAATATATGCAATGGTGAACAAATGATGCAAGTGTTTTACTTTCCTTTTGTGTTTCATGATGCTGATATATGATGATGTAGATATAATGTGATTTTGAATCTTAGTTTCTGTAAGCAATTTTGGATACTTCATGTTTGTTTTGGCAAAGTGATGAAAATAAACCAGTATGATGAACAGATAAACCTGCCCCTACCCCCAACTCCATGCAACTAGTAAGATGCGAGGGCTTATCACCAAGAGTTGGGAAGGGCGCAAGTTATGAGGTGTCATGAAATGATAGTGATGAAAGACAGACAAAGCTTCAAGGAACCAAATTAGGACACCACAAGTCTACTCCACTCGAGTGACTTCATAGTTTTGGATGTAACTTGCTTTGCGGTTTATCCAGACTTAGACCCGTAGATGGCCACATAGTAGACAAAATCTGGGTTTTTAGGATTTTAACTCTCTTGGGATTTTGAACATCTGATTCATTTGTTTTTTACTCAAAGTTTCAAATTTTGAATTGTTTGTGTATGACTTTTTGCATTTATTTGTCAAGAGGACCCCCTACACTTTGCCCCATGCTACTAGTAAGAAGTGTGGGTTTATCACCATGGGCAAAGCATAGGTGAGTAAGGGCATTTCCATCCCTTCCCAACCCTACGTCACTAGTAAGAGACGCAAGCTCATCACCAAAGGTTGGTGGGGCAAGGAAATGTGTAAAATTAAATTTTTTTGTTTGATCAATGTTTGACTTGTTTATTTGAGTAAAATGTTAGTATGTGCTTATTTCCAAAGAGATATACATATGGGATAGATGTGACACCATGAAGCTTCTAGAACAGACCATAGGCAAGACACCTACCCTAATAAGAAATCAAATCGAGAATAAACTTGCAGATCTTGGTATGGTTACCGTTAAGACTTCGTCATGTCTAGCTTTATTTGATAAAATGATTCTGAGATAATTTGATGATATCATGAAAATGGAGAAGTATGATTAAAGAGTTTATGCCAACAACATCATGAGTTTGTAATGAATTGCTTTGAGAATAGATTCCTTGATCACAATTTGTGTACGAAACAAGTGGACAACATGATCCTAATCTATATGAAGATGCAATGTAGATATATATATAAGTAGTGCTAGCTACTTACGCGTAAAAATGCTTGAGGTGTAGGGAATTGACTGTTTCGCCAAATTCCTCACCTTCTAGCGTACATAAGAGGTATGCACCGTTCCCATAGTCTTTCATGACTCGGTATGGACCTAACCATTTAGGCCGAATTTCCTTCCTTCGCCGGTCTTCTTGTCGATCCAGCTGTCTAGCCTTAGAACTAGATCACCTTCATATATGTCGCGCTCATATACTTTCTTGTTATATTGCTGGAACATCCGGTCAGCATAGACTGTATGTCACTGTTCAACATCTAACCTAGTTTCATCTAGGCTTTCTAGTTGGGAAAGACGTGCTTCTCTGTAAGTGTCTTCATCCAGAATCCCTTGTAATGAAATGCGGAGACTGGGTATTTCAACCTCGAGTGGGAGAACTGCCTCTGCCCCGAATACTAACGAGAAAGGAATTACCCCCATTGGTGTTCTTATTTAGGTTTGGTGGGCCCATAAGGCCAGATATAACTTCAAGTGCCAATCTCATTTGTTTTCTTTTACCATTTTAAGGAGAATGGCTTTTAGTGTTTTATTCGTCACTTCAGCCTGTCTGTTGGCTTGAGGGTAATACAAGGATTCCGTATGATGGCTTATCTTAAACTTATTGCATAGCTTGCGAACTTCTTCATTTTTCAAAGAAGTTCCATTATCGAGATAATGACTTGCGGGATACCGTACCTGCAAATGATTTGGTTCAAAATAAACTTGGCGATTACAGAACCCAGTACAGTAGTAAGAGGCATAGCCTCTACTCATTTGGTAAAATATTTGGTGGCCGTGATTATAAAATTATGGCCATCTGTGGACGAGGGAGATAATTTCCCTATTAAATCTAGGCCCCATGTAGAAAAGGGCCATGGAGTAGCGATTGGTTGCAGAGCTTGTGCAGGCATATGGATCTCATGGGAGAATTCTTGGCACTTATGACACCTGCGTACGAACTCTACTACGTCATGTTCTAGAGTAGGATAGAAATAGCCCATTCGATGTATTTTACAAGCGGTGGCATGACCACCAAAGTGGCCTCCACACATACCATTGCAGGGATTCATGGAGAATCTTCTTGGATTCTTCCGTGTCGACACATCTTAGGAGCATTCCATCGAACACTTTCCGATAGAGCACTTGCTCTATAATGATGTATTTAGCTACGATAATACGTAACCGCCTTCTTTGTTGTGGTGTAGCTCCTTCTGGATACGTATGGTCCATGATATAGTTAATGATATCAGCATACCAGGGACACTCAGAGATAGAGGGTCGGGTTTCGATGTAGTATACGCACTCATCTGGAAAATCTAAATCTACTAGATCACCTCCATCTAATGGGTTATCAGCTAACCAATCCGCAATGATTTGTCCCTTAACTGACTTCTGATTTACAAACGTTAATTCAAATTCTCCCATTAAGGTTATAAAACGTCCAGCCTTTTTAGACAAGGACCCTTGTGTGAGGAAAGTTCGTAAATGGTCCGTTTTTACCATGACCCTTGTTTCTTGATTTAGCATATAATGTCTTAGGCATTTGGTTGCAAAGACTATGGCGAGGCATTCTCATTCTGCTTGTGCGTAACATGTTTCATAGTCGAAACATTCGGTGATGAAATAAATTGCGTGTTCTCTCTTGTCATTGTCTTCTTGAGCCAAAGATGCAAAGCTAGCGAGACATTGTAGCTCGTGAGTATAGAATTAACGGATGATCTAGCTTAGGTGGCACTAGCGTAGGTGGTGATAACAGAAACGCTTAATCGCATCAAAGCTTCATTGCATTCTTCATCCAATCAATGCTATAATATTTCTTGAGTAAATTCTTGATTGGATGAATGGCAAAAGCTTAAGTCAGGATGAATCTTCGGATTGCACCCGACTTTCCGAGAAATGACTCGATTCCGATTCATCCGAAGGTGGAACCATTTTGAGGACAGCCAATTTTGGTTGGGTCAACATCTATCCCTCATGACGATATGATGTAACCTAGGAGCTTCCCTCCTATTACACCAAAGACACACTTTTTTGGATTTAGCGTGACTCCGTACTCTATCAGCCGTGAGAGAATGATGCGAGTATTTCCGGATGGTCACAACGCTTCTTGGCCTTAGCCAACAAGTCATCTACGTAGGATTCCATGATTTTATGAATTAAATCGTGAAATATATATGTCATAGCTCACTGGTATGTAGCACCAGCATTCTTGAGACCAAATGGCATGACAGCATAGCAATAAGTTCCCAGGAGTTATAAATGTGGTTTTAGCTTGATCTTGTTCAGATATTTTAATTTGATTGTATCCCGAGAATCCATCCATGAGAGACAAAAGTTCAAACCCATCTATTGCATCAACAATGACATCAATGGATGGCAACAGGAAGTCGTCTTTAGGACACGCTTTGTTGATGTCTCGGAAATCTATGCAGATGCGTATCTTTCCATTCTTCTTGAGAACGGAACGATGTTAGACACCCATTGGGAGTAATCGACTGGCTTGATAAATCCTACTTGGAGGAGTTTTATTACCTCCTCTTTTACCATGAGAGCTACCTTGGGTTTCATGGGTCTCGATTTTTTTTTAACTGGCTTTGCATCAGATTTAGTGACGAGGTTGTGCACCGCGATGTGGGGTGCAACCCCTGTCATTTCCTTATAATTAAATGCAAACGCCTTCTGATGTTCTTTGAGGATCCGAGTGTGTATTTCTACTTCCTCTGGGGTTAACAAGGACCCTCGTTTCAATATCCTTGGTTTTTCTTCTGTTCTCCGATGTTAATATCAATTGTTTCTTCGATCAAAGAGGCATTACCCTCTTCAAACTTAGGTGGCACTGGAGGTAAATCCAAATCATCCCCATTTTCTACTGTGCATATGCTAGGTTCCATTTGTGAGGGAAGATCCACCATGGGATTTCCGAAGTAGGAAGACGAATTTGGGATTAAGGACAGATCTATCATATGATAGGAGATATGTAGTGCCGCATAGGCGTTTAAGTAATCCAAAGTGGCCATATCACTATCAACATGGTCTAGGATAGTAGATTCATTTCTGTTTAAAAGAGAATTTGTCATTGTCTTTATCAATGGTTCATCACGAAGGGATACCATGAAACAGGTATCCTTTAACTCATTGCTTGGAGTAAAACGTGACGCTGAAGTTGCTATTGAATCGGTGAGAAGATTTTTCTCTCGTGGGATTGCTTCAATTGATATGAAGTCAAACTCCTTGCTTAAATCTAATACAACTTTTTTGTAAAGTTGTAAGTGCTCGGCTTTGGTTTCATATGCCTCAGAGACTTGGTTTGCTACCAATTGTGAGTCTCCTAAGACTCTGATGTTATCAACACCAATTCTTTTAGCTAAGATGAGGCCAAGGAGGAGGGCTTCGTACTCAGCGCCATTGTTTGTGCACTCGAAATTTAGTTTAAAGGAAAAAGGTAAGACTTTTCCTTCAGGGGAAGTGAAGATTACACCTGCCCCCACTCCGTAACGGCATCTAGCTCCATCAAAATGGAGTGTCCAATATTTGACTGGGAATATGGATGCTGGGATATCTGTTGTGTTTGCATATTCTACTTCCACCATACAGAGATCCTCTGCTGGAAGAGAGCCAATGCCTAGGGAATATCCTATGCCTACTGAATCGAATGGTAAGAATATTGGTAGATCATTTTCTAGCAGTTCAATGATTTTTGTAGTAGTTCTTAATGATACTGCTTCTACAGTGTTAGCCTCATCTTTAGGGGTTGGGGTTACTTTGGCTAGGCTCATAGTTTCAAGATCTGTCGTAGGTACCAACTTTTCTTTTGTTTTTGCGTCGGTAGGTTTATTAAGTTGATTTGTTGGGAGTTCAAACTCCAAGTGTACACCTGGTCTTTTCTTTAAGTCAGCTAGGTGTACATCAAATGGTTTTGGATCACCTTTGGCCACGAATACCTTTCCTAAATGTAAAAACCTTACTTCTTGAAATAGTGTAGAAGGGATTGCCTTCATGCGGTGTATCCAAGGTCGGCCGAGGATCATATTATAGTTAGTTTCCCGATCTATAATATAAAACTCAGTCAAGATGGTTTTGGGTCCTAAGGTGACCGGTAATATTATAGTTCCAACCGAGGTGGCTTTAAGACTATCATAGCCCCTTAGTGTATTTCGAGTTGTGGAACAATTGGTTTCTCCATACCCTAGCTTTTGGAGGAAAGAGAAGGGGACTATGTTAACTTCCGCCCCATCGTCAACCATTGCATGCTTTACATAGTTGTTATAAACCCATACTTGCAAATGTAAGGTTGGATCACCTCGGCATGCGATCTCAGCATCTGTCGGCATTTTGTTTATCTCGAATATGAATTTGACATCCCTATCTGCCTACCCTGGAGGATGAACATCAAAGTCCACATGATTTACCTGTGTTTCAGGTGGTGGAGTGATGTTAATTAGATGACCTAAACCTAATGCTTCTAAAAGAGCAGCCCTATGGGCAGGAGAGTTCTTTAGTAAGTCTAAGAATGAAATGTGCGAGAAGGTTTTTGTTAGGTCGTTAATCAAATCATAGGCTCCCACAGGTTTTACTACGATTTGTTGGATGTCATCTCGCCTCTCAGTGGCTTGACTTAAGCTAAGAGAAATACTCTCGTGTCCTCATTATTAAACTTCGATGGGTAGCTCAAATGCGTCTAACTCCACTAATCCGACTACCTTAGGTCATGGTGACTTCCTTGTTGTGGCGCAACTAATGGATTTAGTGAAGTCAAGGCTTCATGATCATTGTTTCCTGTCATTGCACCCTTGTTCGTCCCAGTTGGATTTAGTTTGTTGTTATTGTGATTTGGGAGTGGATCATTAAAGATCTTTAGGGGTGCGTTTTGAGGGGAAACTGCCCCTGAAAAGGTATTTGATGTTGGTGATGTAGGATCTGCTAAGAACATATCCATAAAAAGTTGTTTTTGTTCATTTGGCAAGCGTTACATGAATTTATTGTAGTCACGGCACGTTCTAGTGTCATGGCCCTGAATTTTGTGGAAACCACAATATGAATTAGGATTGTAATTCCTAGTTTGTTGGTTTGTCGTGTATTGTGGCCCAAAATTTTGATCAAACCGTTGTTTATTAAAATTTTGTGTTTGTTGTCTTTGGTTTGAATTCTGGTTTTGATACCTAGTTGAATTTTGGCTTGGACCCTATATGGGATTTCGCCATTGTTGTTATTGTTGTTGTTGTTTTTGTTGTTGTTGTGGATGGTTAAAATCCACTGTATTGATTGTCGGGGTAAAGTTGTTATTTCGTTGGTTGTTTATTTGTGATGGAGTGTTGATGATATTTACTTTTTAGGTTGGTGGTTACTCCATCTGTTGTTACACCCCAATTTTTGTTAAGGATTTTAGGTCCTTGATTGATGTTCGTGGTAGTGGGATAAGTTGTAGTATTCTGATTGGGGGCGATTAACCTCCCGTTTGCTCCATATGTTTTGCGACCGCTATCAATTGCTGCTTGATCTATTCGAAGAGCGCTCTCTAGTACTTCATCGTAAGTTCGTAATGGGAACTTCTAGACTTATTCCTTCACTTCTCTGCTAAGCGAATGAAGGAATAAATCACATAGTTCCATTTGATCCATGTTTGGAGAACTTGCCGAGGAATAAAGGACTGTACGCCACCTTTGGATGAAATGGGCGACAGATTCGTTGTGTTCTTGTTTGATGTGTAAGAACTCCCTGATTCCTGTTCTTAATAGTTTGTTCATGTCGAAGGCCTTGATGAACTCTGAAACGAGTTGTTTGAATGAATGGATGGAAGCCTTAGGTATTCTATAATACCAATCGAGAGCGATGCCTTCCAAGGTTTTTGGGAATATTTTAGCAACAACCCCATCCCATGGGAGTAGTTCTCGAATGGCTATAGCATAAGCTTTGATATGCGCATTTGGATCTCCCTCTCCTTTGTATTTGGGAAAATCGGGAAGAGGTCTTGGAAGCATGACGCTTCGTATGGTGAAATCCAAGGGTTCTTTCAAATATTCTGAGTAAGTCCCTATCGCATATGTTTCGACCATTGATGGCACCTGTTGAGGGAGTGGTGGTGGGATGGGTTGTTGATATGGCGTAGCGTATGCGTTGGCAGGGGCATAAGGAAGCCCCTGTGTTTGAGAAAAATGCCGGAGAGGAGAACATATCCCCTTGTGGTGATTTGGAGTATATGTTTAAGTATGACGGGGTACTATCCAGGAATGGATTGTTCTGTACTAGACCGGGAGGAACAGTGCTAGAGATGGTGGGTCTAGTTGGCATTTGTTGTGAATACTGAGGAGTCATGCCTAACGTGCCTACTCCTGTGAGGAGATCCACTTGGCTAGGATGGTGTGGAGGATTGGAACTCCCTGCTTGCATGAATTGCGAATTTTGACTTGCTTGGGAAAGTTCTAACCCTCTAACCTTTTCTATTAGAGTTGAAATGACTTCATTTGGTGAAGTCACGATATTCTGCCTTGGTGGTGTTTGTTGTATACCATAGTTTTGTATAGGCATGTGATATCCTGCTATGAACTGATCGCTATCTTGCCAAGTTTCTCCGAGAGTATTTCCTATATGCAGTGGCATAGAGGTATTTTCTTGAAAAGAGACCTCGGGTTGTGGTTGTAAACCTCCTACAGGTGGATACATACCTCGAGAACGTTGGTCATTCCTGGCATAACGTACCGAATATTCATCGTCTAAACCTTGGTATGAGTCTGATTGTTTACTAATTTGTGGTCTAAGTAATACCTGAGGAGATGAACCAGATTCTCCGGTGAACGTCATATTGTTCGAGCCTAAAGGCTCTATTTGTTGTGTTTGAGCGAGTTGTTCCAAATCCTCTGTTTGGAAGGACGAGCTATATCTGATCCTTGGAGTTTGTGTTGACAACTGACTAGTTGAATAGTTGTTGCCCCACATTGAGAGTGAGGGTGATGATTGTCTATTCTGTTGGGCGTAGTATGCCTCAAGACCCAAGAGGGGTCTGCCATATGCATCGAATCCCGACATATTCGGGGGGTATATGAATACCCACAGAATAATGGGAAGGAGTGAAGGTGAAAGCCAATGAGGCGGAGAAGATGAAAAGTATACTAAACTTGGAAGAACACGTAATACTATGACTCTAAACTAGAAAGTAGGAAGTTCACGTCAGCTTCACTAATTTTGTTTGTTCACGTCGGGTTCACCAATTTTGTATGATGGAAAAGTGACAAGCGAGCGTGGGAATCTACAAGTGACTCTTCCTCGCACCCGACCTCCCGAGGTCATGCCGAGAGCAGTGGTGGGGATGGAATATGTGTGAGATACGAGACAAACTAGTTAGGAAATCTAATGTCTTCAATGCCCACTAACGTAACTTGCGAATCTAAAGCAAAGAAATCCCTCCTAACTTGAGTGGTGTGATAGATTGGTCGATGATGATTTCTCGAAGGCTCCAATCAATATCGAGCTCTGGCGTGATTCGATCTATAGGTTGTGGAATACATGGAAAATGACCTAGGATAGTTTCGTGTATTTCTCTGGACAGGGTCATATGGTGGATAGTAAAATAGTTGCCTCTATGGACAATTCTATGGCCTAATCCAGAATTCCCTAGCTCTGTTAGCTGCTGTGTCTAGCAAGGATAATTGTTCGATGATGATAGGCAGAAGTGGAGTAGACCGGAATACTAGTGTGCGTAGGCCAGTGTCTATGTCTAATTCTACTGTGGATTCGTTAGGCTGCGGGATTTGTGGGTCACAACCATAGATTCTTAGTTGTTTTGGACCTGTTATGGTCATGCATGAAATCAAGTCCTAATCCCTAATATCCAATAATCGTATGCTTTCTCAGCTTCTATATTTAGGATCAATAACTGTGTGATTTTCTCAGAATACCCTACAGGCATTCGTGCAACCTGGATTCTTAGGCCGGTATCTATATCTAGAAGAGTGTCTCTTGCATCTGGCTATGGGACCAAAGGATCACAACCAAAGGTTTGTTCTCTTTTGAACCCTTCTACAGTCATATGAATGTTACCTAGCGTAATCTGTAGTTCGGTTGATTCGACCAAAACGTGTGTGCTTGGTTGTCTTCTATGTTTAATCCATTCAACTGGGAATTGATTTGTTGCAAGCTTACTGTTGTTCAGAAGACTTAAATCCTAAGATTTTGATCTATATCGGTTATTGCCATGATGAGATTGGGCTGAGGCACGATTGGCTCGAATATGTATTCCCTGGGCTCTCTAGGTCCCGTGATTGTCATACAAAAGTAACAAAGTAAATTAACTGTAACAAAATGAAATTTAACTATGTGAAGTGTATCTATAGCATATATGTTTTCTCTATTTTTTTGTTTTTTTGATGAACTTTATGAATTTAAGAAAATAGCTATTTAAAATATCTAGAAAGACAACTAAAATAATAATTTAAAACAAACAAAATAACTGAGTGTAGCTATTTGTCTGTGCAATTTGTAGATCTATTCTAAACAATAAAATAGCTCATCTAATCTATTTGCAAGATTCTCAATCCTACCTCAAAAGTGAGGAGTGAATCATAGTTTCTCAGAAACTATCAATCCCCATGACTTCACGACAATATCGAGAATAGAATTTACTGAAATAAAGCAATTAACTACTCTATTTGATATGATTCTAACTAGAACTTTGAAAGCTAGAACCTGGATTCTACAGAACAGTGGCGAATCCGATGGTGTGTGTGATCTTGTCCCCTTAGTGTGATCTCCTCGTTCCTTTGTGTTCACGTGGATCCAGAAAAGTGTGTAATGCTAGCATCAACAGAAGTAGATATTGGGATAAAGGTAGCTCAAAATACACACCGAATACAATGTGAGTAGGAGAGGGATAGCGCAAGAGTACAGAGCTTGGCTTATGCAATTCCTAGCGGGATCTATTGCGAGTCATGCAACATAAAGCATCCAGAACCTGAAACTATCCTGTTTGAGGAGCAAAACCTGTAACTTTAATGGCTTCCTAAGCTATTCTACTCCAATGGATTGGATGAAATAACAACACTGCTTGCACAAGATGGATTTGTGGCTTACCAACAGTAAAACAATGCTAACTAAGCATGTAACAAACTAAACTATGAATCCTAAGCAAAATAAAAGACTGAATTACTAAAAATGAGAAGATGAGAAGTGAATGAGGGGCCATTTTCTTGAGCACAAGCCAACTATTTATAGCATTTGCATTTACCCAAGGTAAAAGCCAAATAGAACTCTTAAACTATAAATAATGGTAAAACACTATTCCAGGGAACCGAATCATAAATGCAAGCTTATGGCGATGAAAGAAAGCTAGTAAAATGTTGAGTTTACGTGAGTCGTGTGAAAAGAGCTTTACGGAAAACACGTAAAGACCGCCCTGAGCGGGTGGCGGTTAAAAGACCGCCGCTCTGTCGGTGGTGGCGGTCACGAGGCTCCACCTTGGTCAGGGCGCGGTTTCCATCAAGAGAAAAATGCTAAGAAAAGAGGGGAAAAGGAAAAAATAAAGCACACGGGGGCTAAGCGGGGTATGCGGGATGTTAACGCACACTCGGAGAGCTTTTCCGGATCTCGAACACCTTGCGAGGAGACTTGTATCATCATTGGGGCACGTGTCACGTTATTCGGCAAAGACAAGACCTTACAATTTTGGGTACGTATAGTCATCACAAAAATATCGATTTCATCTTCTTTGACATTGGAAAACAGGACCCACAGAGCTACCCCGAGTAGCCATATGACAATAACCACCAAAAACAAGTGGAAATATTGATTAGGAAAGTGTAGGTGGGACGCAACAACTATCGCAACACCGAAACACCAACGGACTCACGGATGATAGGAGCATGAATATATGATAAATTGGTTCTTAGAAGATGGAAAGGCTCTGGTCCGGGATTCACAAAATTCGATAATAGCTTACGCAAACTAGGAGAGGGCACGGTTCCATTCCACCAAAGCATGATAAACCTAACCAACTTCTATGACAAAGTGCCTGAAACATGGAAAAAGTGGCGAGATTACAATGCTCAAGTTCTTCATCCAAACCAACCCTATGAGAGGGAAAGATAAAAATGGGAAATCGTAACAACTTCCAATTTGTTATAACTAACCTGAAGTAAATTTGAAACAAATACCAAAGAAATTATAGGGTTTACTCCGAGATATTTTGGAATCACATAGAAAGGCATCCCCCAGAACACATTCAATGGCCTCAAAAATAGATGATGAACCAATCCTGAAAACCCTCTTGAGACGAGATCGAGAAATGGAATTGAATAATTCCATCTCTTTTTTCACTATGCAAGAAAATAGAAGGAAGAGAGGGCACTTTGGGCCATGAAAAATGAAACAATAGGAAGGAGTAAAATTGTTGAAAGGGGGAAAGGAAGGCTACTTAAAAGGAAACCACATGAGCCAAGTCTGAAAGCAATTAATCCTCATTGAACTAGCCATCACTATTAATAATTATATGCAACCCTTCCCAATCTTCAACTTACTTGGAAATAATTACCTCGTCCCTCAAAGTGGTACCAAAGTTGGCCAATAAATCATCCGCTTTGTTAACTTCTCTAAATGCATGGGAGGCTTGCAAAAAGATAATTTGGCCAACCAAAACAAAAATTATTAATATAATAGTTAAGAGATCAATTCTCCGAGCTTCCTTTACGGATGGCATGAATAATCACTTGAGAGTCTCCTTCAATATAGAGGCTCTCAAATTGCAAAGCAACTACAAGTTTCACGCCTTCAAACAAGGCCTAAAATTCAGTTAAATTACTAGATCCGGCCTCCAATGGAAAAGAACCAATTCTTTTCCCCAAACTCATCTCTAATTATGCACCATGTCCCCGATATACCAGATTACCTTGGAGGGTCCATCTAAATTCGGTTTGCAAAATACAGGGGTGGTGGAAAACTTTGGGTGGTAAAATTTTTTATTATACCGAGCTATGAAATAGAGTGGTGGAGGAGAACTTTCTCTAAGTGGGACATGTGGGTAGGATTGGATCCTTAACATTTGTCGAGCGATCTAAATTCGAGAGTGCCCCGATATGTTCTCGCTTGCTCCATATGGAGAATTTTGACCCCTACTTCAATGTTTCCCCATGACCACTTATTGAAAGCATCCAATGAAATCAATGGGAATGGAACTTGGGTTGATGATTAGAAACTACTTGTAACTCACAAATAGCCCAAGGCCTTGAGTTCATCAAATATTGTATATTAAAATTGATCTAAAAATTTGATTTCAACAAATTTAATTATTGTTATTAAGTTGAAATTATTTTATTTAGAAGTGTTATTTTTTATAATAATTATATAACATTGTTTGGAATATTTTTTAGTTAAGTGTTAATTTGTATAGTAATTATAACTAATTTTTTTTTTTAATTTTTGTTCATTGTTTAATTGCATATGATAGATAGGAAGGGAGAAAGGGGTTTTACTTAAAATATATAATGATGCAATTATCTAGATTAAATCAATCATTGGCAAATCCTTCACTTCTACATCATGATAATTTATTGGGTATTCAAAATGAATTACAATGCATAATTCAACACACTTGAAGCATATAACTCACATGATAATATGAATTTCAATATTTTTTATTTTTTATTTATCAATAGTGTTAAAGGGGCACTTTCTTGAGGTGAGTTAAAATAAGTTAATCCTTTATTTTAGAAATAAAATGAACAAAAGTGAGTTAAAACCTATTATGAGACTTCTTGTGAAGGTCCATTAATGACACTTTGTACATACCCAAAATTGTAGGGTACCGCACCACCGGAACGGTGTTACACATACCCCAATGATGATACAGTCTCCTTACAAGGTATCCGTGATCCGTAAAATCTCTCCAAGTATATGTTTGTATCCCACATGCCCCACTCGGCCTCTCGTATGCTTTTTTTGCCCTCTCGCCCCCTATTTTCTTACATTTTGGTCTTCGGATGAGACTGCTGCCCTTCCCGGCAAATGGTCCCGCAACCGCCACCCGCACAGGCAGCGTGATCCGATGTTCGCATTTTCCAGATTCTTCTGACGATCACGTCAAAAATAAATCTTCAATTTCACCCACTTTCTTCAACCAATTTGGCTTGCATTAATGTTTTTGGTCCACTGGTAATAGTGTTTTCCCTTTGTTTATAGTAAAATAGTTCAATTGAGAGTTACCCTCTGGTAAACACATTTGCTATAAATAGCCAGCTTGTTTTCAAACAAATTTCCCCTCACCTTCTCAATTCTATTATTTATTCTTTTGAATTTCTCAATTAGAATTCCCATATTTTCATGTTTTTCTTCCATTGTTAGTTTTTCTTTGTTGTTTAGAGGTCATTTGATCTTCTTGTTTCAGTCTTGCTTCATTGTTGTTCCATGCAAGTGAGTTTAGAGTAAAATAGTTTCATTTGTAGATTGGAATCCATTAGAGTTACAGGTTCTATTCGTCACAAAGGATAGTTTCAAAAGCTCTCGATGTATTTGTGTTGTATTCCCATAATAAATCCCACTAGGAATTGCATAGTCAAGCTCTGTTCACTTGCGCTATCCCTCTCCTACTCGCATTGTATTCGGTCTATATCCAAAGTTGCCATTGTTCGAATACCTTCTTCTGTTGATGCTACCATATACACGCTTTTCTAGATTCACGAGAACATGAAGGAATGAGGAGATCACACTGAGGGGATGAAATCACACACAACTGGATTTACCACCGTTCTGTAAACACCTGGTTTGAGCTACCAAAGTTCTAGTCAGAACGTATCAAATAGAGTAGTGAATTATTTTATTTCATTCAAAAGCTCACTCTCGATATCACCAAGGAAGCTGTGGGGATTGATAGTTTCTAAGAAAATGTGATTCATTCCTCACTTCTGAGGTAGGATCGAGAGTCTTTCAATTTAAAATAATTAGTTTCTTAGATATTTAGGATAAAATCACAACTGCACAGGAAAATAGCCATACCAAGCTATTTTGTTTGTTTTAAATTATGTTGCTAGATTAGTTGTTCATTTTTCTAAATATACTAGAATAGCTGCTCTTTAATTTCATTAAAATACGTCATCAAAAATACAAAAATAGAAGAATGCTTGCATAGTGTAAATACATCTTTCGTAATCAGTTTATTAATTTTAGTTAAAAGTTGAATCACTTTGTATGACAATCACAGGACCTAGAGAGCCTAGAGAATATATATTTGAACCAATAGTGCCTCAACCAAATCTACCCACAACATTAGCTGATATAGATCAAGACCTTAGGATATAGGTCTTCCGAGCAACGAAAAACCTACAAGAAATTAGTGAACAACTGAGAGGGTTAAATATCAAAGACGACAAAGCTTACACATTTTGGTCAAACCATCCTAACTATAGATTACCTTGATAAAATATCTGAATGAATTTACAAGGATTCGAAAGAGAAAAAGTATTTGGTTACAATCCTTTAGTTCCACAACGTGATGTAGGATACCTCCTCGTGACATAGATACTAGCTTACGCATTCAAGTTGCCAGAACACCTGTAAGGTATTCTTAGAAAATTATACAACTTCTAGTTCTATACATAGAGGCTGAAAAGGTGTATGATTACTGGATAGTCAAAAGAAGGGATTGATTCTTCACATGACCATAACAGTTCCACAATAACCATGAACTCACAGTTATGATCCCAAAGTCCCACAACCCAACGGGCCTACAAATCGAGTTAAGTATTGATACTCGGTTTACCAACACTAGTTTTTAGATCCTCACCACTCCCGCCAGATATCATCACGCAATTCTCCGTATTCAATATAGAAGCCAATTAATCTAATATTTTTGGACTAGACTAGAAAACCACCCATAGTTCACTACAAATCCACTAAACCTCCTATCACCATTTTCATGACCTTATCTGGAGATATATACGAAGCTCCCACAAGTCACTTCCCATGTATCCAACAACCAAGAAACAGGATCTCGGTAGAGCTTGACATTGATTGGAGCCTCCGAATAGCTATTATATCCGAACGAACCATTACACCAATTCAGGTTAGGAGGGCCTTCTTTGCCTTAGATTCACAGATTCCATTATTGTGTATTGAGGATATAAGATTACCCGATTAGTTTGTCTGTATCCATTTATATTCCACATTCACCAGTCATCTCGGCATGACCTTGGGAGGTCGGGTACAAGGAAGAGGTACTTGTAGATTCCCATGCTCGCATGTCACTTTTCCATTGTACAAAATTGGTGAACCCGATGTGAAACAAACAAATGTTTCATCTTATCTACCTCATTAGCCTTCACATCAGCTTCACCACAAAATTGGTGAACCCAATGTGAAACAAATAGTTCTTCCTCTTTTATTTTTCATTTCTTTTATCCACCTTTGCTCTTTCCCATTATTCTGCGGGTATTCATATACTCCCTGAATATGTCGGGATACGATGCATATGGTAGACCTCTCTCAGGTCTTGAAAGCAAGCTATAGTCAAACAAATAAACAACCATCACCCTCACTTTCTGCATGGGCTGATAACTATTCAAGTAATTACTTGTCATCTCAAACTCCCCTCATAAAACTAGTTCTAGTTCTTCGTTCCGAATTGAGGAGTTAGATCAACTTGCACAAACACAACAACCAAAGCCATCAGGCTCTAACAATATGACGTTTACTGGAGAATCCATTTCATCTCCTCGGGTCTTGTTTAGACCACAGATCAGTAGACAGTCAGATCCACTCCCATTTTTGGATGAGGAGTACTTAACACGCTATGCTAAAAGTGAACAACATTTCCAAAACATGTATCCACCTATAGGGAGTTTGCAAACACAATCTGATACCCTATTCCAAGAAAACACCCCCATTCCTCCACCTATGGGAAATACCCTCGGTGAAGCTTGGCAGGGTAATGATCAATTCATAGCAGGTATCACACCCCTTTACAACCTCAAGGTATACAACAAATTCCATTAAGGAAAAACACTTGTGTCTTCACCAATAGAGGTCATTTCAGCCTTAGTTGAAAAGGTTAGAGGGCTGGAAATTACGCAAGCAAACCAAAATTCATATTTTGGGCAAGCATGGATCCCCAACCCTCTGCATCATCCTAGTCAGGTTGACCTCCTTACAAGAACAGGCGTTAGGCATGCCTCCTCAACATCCGTATAATTACCCATAGCAAACGCCAACTAGGACCACGTTTTCAAATGCCACTCCAATAAAACACATGACACCTCCAGGCTTGGCACCAAACAAACCATACCAGAACAATGCTCCTCCTTACTTAAACTATTTTTCAAAGTCACCATGAGGATACATGTTCTCTTCTCCCGGATGTTCGTTCAATCACGTGGATTCCCTTATGCTCCTGCAAGTACATATGCTATGCCATATCAACAAACCATGCCACCCCCACCCCTTTAGCAAACACCATCAATGGTCGAGGCCTGTGCGGTAGGGAATTATTAAGAATATTTAAAAGAGCCCCTAGAATTCACCATACGAAGTGTTATGCTTCCAATACCTCTCCCGATTTACACAAATACAAAGGGAGGGACCCAAATGCACACATTAAGGCCTATGCCACAACCATACGGAACTACTCCTTGGGATGGGGTTGTTCTTAAGATATTCCCTAAGACCTTAGAAGGTATTGATCTTGATTGGTATTACAGAATACCCGAAGCCTCAATACACTCATTCTAACAACTCGTGTCTCGAGTTTATCAAAGCTTTTGATATGAACAAATTTTTAAGAATGGGAATCGGAAATTATTGCATATTAAACAAGACCATAATGAATCCGCTGCTCATTTTATCCAAAGATGGTGTACGGTTCTATACTCATTAAAAGTGCTCCAAACATGGATCAAATGGAACTATGTGATTTATTCCTTAATTCTCTCAATAGAGAGATAAAGGAAGAAGTCCAGAAGTTCCCACTAAGAAATTATTATGAAGTACTTGAGAGTGCTCTTTGAATCGACCAAGCATCGATAGATAATGGTCGTAAGACATATGGAACAAATGGGAAATTAACCACTTCCAATAAAAACATCGTGGCCTATCCTAATATCGGAACGCTAATCAAGGACCTAAGATCCTAAAAAAAAAACCACGGAGTTACAACAAATGGAGTAACTGACCAAGTTAAAAGGGAAAATGTTATAAACATTTCACCACCTGCTAATAATCAGTGAAATAACAATTTTACTCGACAATCAATGCAATAGATTTTAATCGTCCACCGCGACCACAACAACAAAAACAATGACAATGACAAATCCAAACACAAGGTCCAAATCAAAACCCAACTGGATATCAAAGTCAAAACCAAAGGAAACAACCTCAAAATTTTAACTCTAACAACCAACAACCTTATCAAATTTTGGGCCACAATAGGTTTTAAATCAACAACCTCGAAATTATAATCCCAATTTGTATTGTGGCTTCCACAAGATTCAAGGCCATAATACTAGGACTTGTCATGACTACAATAAATTCATGCAGTGCTTGCCAGAAGATCAAACACAACTCTTTATAGATATTTTTTAGAAAATTTTGTAGTACCCATGCCAAACACTTACACAGAGCAATTTCCACTAAAAATGCACCCCTTAAGATCTTTAATGATCCACTCCTAAACCATTCTAGCAATAACAGGATAGATCCTAATGGAACAAACAAGGGTGTTATAATAGGAAACAATGATCATGAAGCTTCAACTTCATTAAATCCACCATCACCTCGAACTAGGAACTCGACCCCAAACCAAGATAGTTGGTCTAGTGGAGTTAGACACCGAGCTACCCGTAGAAACCATAACAAGAACACGGGATTATTCGTCTCAACCAACACCAAGTTATCCATTAGAGCCGAAAACATCCAAAAATGTTGGTAAAACCCATAGGTGCCTATGATTTAATTAATGACTTAACTAAAACCTTCTCTCACATCTCCTTTTGGATTTTCTAAAGAACTCTCCCACCCACAAGGCTGCCCTCTTAGAAGTGTTAGGCCTTAGTCATTTAATTAACATCACTCCTCCTCTGAAAATGAAAGTAAACCATGTAGACTTTGATGTCTACCCTCTAGGGTAGCCAGATAGGGATACTGAGTTTATATTCGATATAAAAAAATGCCAACAGACGCTGAAATTACATGAAGAGGTGACCCGACCTTACATTTACAAGTATGGGTTTACAATAATTATGTTAAACGCACAATGATTGATGATGGGGCAGTAGTTAACATAGTCCCCTTTGCTTTTCTTCAAAATTTAGGATATGGAGATACAAACTATTCCACAACACGAAATACGCTAAGGGGTTATGATAGCCTCAAGGCCACTTCAATTGGAACCATAGTTTTACCAGTCACTTTAGGACCCAAGACGGTCCTCACCGAGTTTTATATTATAGATCAGGAAACCAGCTACAATATGATCCTTGGTCAGCCATGGATACATTGCATGAAGGCAATCCCTTCCACGTTATTCCAAGAAATAATATTTCTACACTTAGGGAAAATATTTGTGGCACAAGGTGACCCAAAACCCTTCAATATACACCTCGCTGATTTGAAGGAAAGACCATGCATTCACTCTGAGTTTGAACTCCCAACAAATCAACTCATCAAATCAACTAATTCAAAACCAAAAGAGAAGTTGATACCCACCATAGAATTGGAAATTACAAATCTAGCCGAGGACATTCCAACACTCAAAACTGAGACCAATGTTATAAAAACAGTGTCACTAGGGACTACCGCAAAAAATATTGAGTTGCTAGAGAAAGACTTACCTATCCTCCTACCATTTGATTCTATGGGTATCGGGCATACCCTGGGAATTGCTTCTCTTCCATCAGATGAAGTTTTTATCGTAGAAGTAACCGAAGTAAAAGAAATAGGTATGAAAAATATCCCAACATCCATTTTTCCAAGAAAGTATTGGACTCTCCACTTCGATGGAGCTATATGTCGCTTGGAAGTGGGGCGGAGTGATCTTTACTTCATCTCGAGGGAAATATCCTACCTTTCACCTTTAAATTAAACTTTGAGTGTACAAACAATGGGGCCGAGTACGAAGCTCTCCTCCTTTTGCCTCATCCTAGTGAAAAGAATGGGCATCAATAACATTAGAGTGCTAGGAGACTCGCATCTAGTTGCAAACCAAGTCTCTGAGGTATATGAAACTATAGCTGAACATTTACAACTATAGAAAACAACGGTGTTAGATATAAGCAAGGGATTTAACTTCATATCAATTGAAGAAATCCCACGAGAGTATAACCTTCTCATGAATCAATAACAACCTCGGCTTCCCATTTTACTTCAAACAACGAGTTAGAAGATACACATTTCACAAGTATCACTTTGTACTTAGAACCATTAGTGCGTAGAATACCAATAAACTCACTCCTGAATCATGGAGAAGTTGAGGATGATTTTTCTATCATGGATCACTTTGATGATGATAGAGTCAATCTCGAATATCTAAACACCTATGCAGAGCTACACCTTGCTCAACATATAGTTGATCTTTCCCGAATACCACATTCCTCTTCCTATTTTGGAAATCCCATGATAGAGTCTCCCCCACAAGAGGATCTCGATATCTACGAGATAGAAAATGGAGAAAGCTTGGAACTACCTCCAGCCCCACCTGAATTTGAAGAAGGTAACGCTTCTTTAATAGAAGAAACCATTGACATAAACATTAGAATGGAGGAAGAACCAAAATTCTGAAGTTGGGATCCTCGTTAACTCCGGAGGAGATATAAATACACACCCAAATCCTCAAATAACATCAAAAGGCCTTCACATTTAACTATAAAGAAATGATGGGCATTGCACCACACATCACGGTACATAACCTTGTCACTAAACCAGATGCAAAACCAATTAAATAGAAGTCAAGACCAATGAAGCCAAAAGTGGCTCTCATGGTAAAAGAGGAAGTAATAAAGCTTCTCCAAGTGGGATTCATCAAACCCATTGACTATTCACAATGGGTATCTAATATCATCCCTATCCTAAAAAATAATGGGAAGATATGCATTTGTATAGATTTTCAGGATGTTAACAAAGCTTGTCCCAAGGATGACTTTCCATTACCATCCATTGACGTTATCGTTGATGCAACAACTGAATTTGAATTGTTGTCCCTCATGGATTGGTTCTCAGGGTATAATCAAATTAAAATATTTGAATAGGATCAAGCCAAAACTACATTCATAACTCCATGGGGAACTTATTTCTACGTTGTCATGCCATTTGGTCTTAAGAACGTCGGTGCTACATATCAATGGGCAATGACATACATATTTCACGATCTTATCCATAAAATTGTGGAAACCTATATGGATGACTTGTTGGCCAAGGCCAAGAAGCGCTTGTGATCATCCGTAAGTGTTACATATCATCCTCTCATGATTAATTGAATATGGCATCACATTAAACCCAAAGAAGTGCGTGTTTGGTGTGATAGGAGGCAAAATTTTGGGCTACATTATATCTTCACGAGGGATTGATGTTGATCCAACCAAAATATGGGATATTCTCGAAATGATCCCACCATCGACGAGTCTAGAATCAGGTCATTTCTTGGGAATCTCGGTGCAATCTGAAGGTTCATCCCAGATTTAAGTTTTACCATTCATCCAATCAACAATCTATTAAAGAAAGATTATAGCATTAATTGGACTGAAGAATGAAACGAGGCCTTTGAAGCAGTTAAACACTTTTTGTTGTCTCCACCCATGCTAATGCCTCCCAGAGTAGACCACCATTTGATCCTATACTCATGAGCCACTCATGTCTCGCTAGCCTACATGCTGGCTCAAGAAGACAATGATAAACGAGAACGTGCGGTCTATTTCATTAGCCGAACGTTGCTCAATTATGAAACACATTATACACAGTAGAGAGAGAATGCCTTGCCATAGTCTTCACAACAAAACATTTAAGACATTACATGTTAAACCAAGAAACAAGGGTCATTGTAAATACAGATCATTTACTAACATTTCTCATGCAAGGGTCTTTGTCTAAAAAGGCTAGACATTTCATAACCTTAATGGGAAAATTTTAGTTGACATTCATAAACCAAAAATCCATTAAGGGAAATATCATTACAGATCGTTGGTTGGTGACAATCCACTAGATGGAGGTGATCTGGTAAATTTGGACTTTCCTGATGAGTGTGTATACTTTGTCGAAACCAGGCCCCCATCTATACATGTCCCTGGTACACTGATATCATCAATTTTATCATGGACCACACATACCCGAAAGTGCCACATCACAACAAAGAAGGCGGTTACGTATTATCACTGCTAAATATGTTGTTTTAGAACAAGTACTATATCATAAAGCCTTCAACGACATGCTTCTAAGATGTGTCGACACAAAATAATCTAAGAATATTCTTCATGAATCCCACAATGGGATATGTGGAGGCCACTTTGGTGGTCATGCCACTGCTCACAAAATACATCAGATGGGCTATTTTTGGCCCACTCTCGAACATGATGCAGTAGAATTTGTACGTAAGTGCCACAAATGCCAAGAATTCTCTCACGAGATTCACATGCCAGCATAATCCTTGCAACCAATAGCGACCCCATGGCCCTTCTCCACATGGGGTCTAGAATTGATAGGGAAATTATCTCCCTCATCAACCAATGGCCATAATTTTATAATTACAGCCACGGAATATTTTACCAAATGGGTGGAGGCCATGCCTTTCACCACAGTACCAGGTTTGTTAATTGCCAAATTCATTCTGAACCAAATCATTTGTAGGTATGGTGTCCCATAAGTCATTATCTCAAATAATGGCATGTCCTTTAAAAATGATGAAGTCCGTGAGTTATGTAGCAAATTCAAAATAAACCATCACATGGCCTCTCTTTACTACCCTCAAGCCAATGGGTAAGCCAAGTGATAAACAAAATGTTAAAGGCTATTCTCCTCAAAATGCATCAAGGAGAACAAGTGAGATTGACATTTAAAACTATATCCGGCCTTGTGGGCCTACCAAACCTCAATAAGAACACCAATAGGAGCAACACCTTTTCACTCGGTATTTGGGGCGAAGTAGTTCTCCTACTTGAGGTTGAAATACCTAGTCTCTGCATCTCGTTACAAGGGATTTTGGATGAAGAAGCTTATAGGAAGGCATGCCTCTCTCAACTGGAAAGCCTTGACAAGGCCAAAGCAAATGATGAACAATGACACAGAGCCTATGCTGACCGGATGTGACGGCGGTATAACAAAAATTCTATGAGTGATAAATATATGAGGGAGATCTATTTCTAAGGCTAGACAAACGGATTGATAAGAAAATTGGCAAATAAAGGAAGCTCCGACTCAAGTGGTTAGGCCCATACCGAGTCATGAAAACTACGGAAACAAGTGCATATCTTTTGTGCACACTAGAAGGTGAGGAATTTAGTGAAACTCACAATTCCTTGCATCTTAAACGGTTTTACACATGAGACATCATAATCACCACTTGTACATTATGGCTACGTACATTGCATTAGTCTTTTAGCTGCTTCATTCTGTCCACTCATTTCGTAAAAATTGTAGTCCAGGAACCTACTCTTAAGGAATTTATTACAAATTTCTGAAAATATTGGAAAAAGCATTCAAAACACATCTCTTCAAACATCATCAAGTATTTTCAAATCTTCTCATCAAGTTCGACAGACAAGTATTGATGAAAACCATACCAAGGCCTGCATACTTGGTTTTTCTTTCTTTCTACTAGGTGAAGTTGTCCTTACCTACGGTCTGTTCTAGAAGCTTCTTGGTGTCACATCTATCCCTCTTAAATCTCTTTGAAAGAAAGGATATCCCAAAGTTACAGGTCAGAAAAGTCAAAATCAAATGGAATCAAAGGCACCAAGCAAACAAAATATTTTATTTTACACACTTCTTTACCCCATCAACCTTCGGTGATAAGCCCGCATCTCTTACTGGTTGTGTGGGGTTGGGAAAGGAAAGAAGTGCCCTTACTCACCTATATCTCACCTTTGGTGACAAACCCGTGCCTCTTACTAGTGGCATGCGGTAGAATATAGGGGGTCCATTCACACAAGTTAACAAAATCTTGGTATGCTAGAATCACAAATAAAATTATATTAAGAGAAAACAAATGTCCAAATTCCAAAGAGATCAAATCCTCAAAACTAGATTTTGTCAACTGTCACCATTTATAAATCTAAGTCTAGATAAACTGGAAAGTAAGTGGCCTTCTAAGCTTGGTGGTAGTTTCGAGTAAGGTAAGTGTGTAGGTATAGGTTTTGTTTTTTATACTGCTTTGTCTGTCTCCTATTATTCCATTTAGTCAAACTCATACAATTTGTTCCCTTCCTAGCTCTTGGTGTAGAGCCCTTGCATCTTACTAGTTGCGTGGAGCTAGGAATGGGGCAAGTTCATCTCTTTATCACTATACATTCATCATGTTTTTCCAACATAAGAAGAAATCACAAACATTTCCCAAAGAATTTGAAAGTTAAAAACTACAATGTGTTAATCATCACATATTAGCATTACAAAAGCATAAAAGAGAGAAACATTCTACTCAACATTTGTTATCATTTGTCATCCATTGAATACGTCTCAAAAGAATGAAAACAAGTACTCTAAAACATCTCTAGTAGAAACAAGTCACAAAATTCTAGGTACTAAAAGTTTAGATCCAAAAAGATATATATATATATATATATATATATAAATCAAGTTTTATATACAATGCCATCATGCACTAGGCATGGTCAAAATGCTCAATGAGCCCGAAAAGTAAAAAAACTCATATAAATATTAAAAAAACACTACAAAAATGGCCTCTCAATCCCTATGGGATCCCTCAGAAGGCATACGACCATGTCTAGGACTCCGGCTACGTCGGCACTCTGAATGCACTGAGGGCTCGCGATCATGACCAGTAGCTACCGTCTCACTATGAGAATGAATCCTCCTCATCAAGCGCTCGGCTGTCCTATATCCAACTACCTCAGTGTGAAGAGAAGTCATGATCTTCGCCGCATGCCAGACAAAGGAAAAACATCGGTATGCCTATTGGCTGTTGAAGGTTCCCCATGTCCACAAAAATCTCAAAGACAAGTCTTCTTCGAGGGGAGTAACAAGATATCTGTATATACTCGGTGAATCAAGTCTCGCCACTCATCAACAACCACTGCAAATAAAGGAGAAAACAAGTTAGAAAATAATCAAAGATAAAACCAAGAGTAAACAAAACAAAAATAAATAACAACTAAGATAATTCTAACTAAAACAAAGTCAAGAGAAGAGTAGCAACTCACTCGGATCGCCAGGCCTCCAAGAAGGATATCTAGAATCCGCGCCTACCACTGATGCCGTTGCTGACTGGTGTCCCTCTCCCACGTTTGGGGAAATGTGATGGCCTACAACGGACTCACCATCTCCCCCTAGTCTTGAGAGAGCAACTCCTCTGAGACCAGATTCACCCTCTCTGCACTCCGCTCTTCCCTCTCGGCCCGTAGGATCTCCTGAGTATCATGCCACTCGAGATCACTATCCTCATCCCCACCCATCCCACCGATCTCCATCTCCTCTATCTTCTCCTCTATCTCTCCCCTAATGAACTCCTCAGACTCGGAATCCATGTCAATGGGCTCATTTCTGCTATGGGCGGGATTGGTAGTAATCAAGTAAAGGTGCCTGAGGAGCACCAGCTCTCCCTCGAGCACGTACCACCCTCCTGGCTGCGATAGGAACACCAGGGGTAACAATGGTCCAACCCCGGCCTCTAGGACCTCCCCGAGCCTCATGAATAGATCTATACACTGGCCCCGCCAGAGGAAACATGTCAATATAGGGAGGCTAAACTGCTGTGGTACTCTATCAAAGGGGTGGATCTCCAACTTCCCCACCCTGTCTACCAGCTGACTGGTAGTCTGACAAGTAATCAATGTAACGGTCTCCTCTCCCCATAGCCCTGCCATGGCCTGATAAGGAGTGGCCTCCATATCTATAGTAGTCAAAGAGGCCACTAGCTGGTGGGGTGCTCTAAGAATAGTCATCCTTGTCCACCTCGCTACCCTGATAGCCCCGAGATCCTCTACCTCTACACCTCTCCCATACGGAGTGATATGCTCATACACCCAACTCATGACAAGAGTCGGGTGGCTCAGTGATTGTCCTTGTAGTCAGACCACCCTGTATAAATCATGGTAGGTGGTCTGAGGATGTCTGCTCCCCAAGCATAAACACGTCCATGGCCCTCAATCTGTGCAATAATGGGGGCCCAACAATATAAGAGAGTGTCTCCTCCCTTGTCCCCAATCAATCTCAAAGCAAGGATGCCCATGATGGCCTTGTGGAGCACAGGAATGTCTGTCTCAACAATAGAGTGGATCCTCACTCCCTTCTTCGACCCCATCGAAACAACTGCATCCCCCATATATGTGGCCCACTGAACCACCTGAGATCTCGATACTGCTATCTTAAGAGACAACCACCGCCCAAGGATCGAACCCCAGTATACGGTAAACATCCTCCAAGGTGATGGTCCACTCACCCCTAACTCCTAGAGGCAATCGGAAGGTGTTCCGATCCGCATCCCAATATGAAAATAAGTCACATAGTATGTGACTAGCAGGAGCAACATGAGGGACGTATGCAATCCTCCAAATTCTAGCCCTCTGAAGGGTATCTCGCTCTGCCTGAGAGAGCACCTCTAACACTGCTGGGATCCAATCACACTCCCTCTCCCGGCTCCATCTAATATACTCCTCCTTCTTCTGCATACACCCAAAAACATAAAAAAGGAGTAAGTTAATATCAAAATTTGATTGGAAAAACTATTAAGAACATGTAAAAATGCTAAAAATGTAAATATAAGTAAATTAAAGCATTTTTTTTTTAGTTTTCTCATCATGAACCACTACCTCCGTGTGTAGAGTGGTGGTTATGTAACCACCGGTTTCTAAGGGTGGTGGTCCCGTCCCAAAACACAAACAACTCAAATGCCCTAAAAACACCTAAAAACAGGAAAAATTCACCATTTTAGCTAAAATAAAGACCTACCCTATGGGCACCCCCCCTAGAAAAACATTTAAAACTAGTATTTTCAAAAATACCCCCAAGACAAAGATTTTATCATTTCTACATTTTAGGTTTAAAAACAATAAATTGAGAATAACTAACCTGAGACTTCGCAGTCGATGTTCCGCTCTCGGAGGCATGATCACTATCTCACCACAAACATTTTGACTATACTCTCATTGAAAACTATCACCATGGGTCTCGTAGCTCAAAAACTATCAAATCAATCTATGCAAATGAATAGTGAAATGAGTTTGTTTTATATATATAGCTTTCTAAAATTGATTTTTAATGTCTTTCACGGGGTTGGAGTGTCAACGAGGTAAGTTCTAAACCCCACATAGAGTATAAGTCCTCTTTTCATATCAATTATGCCTTATTTCTCAAATTATTTTATCTAGCCGCACTTGAGTCCCCTTTTTCATTTTCAGTAGATAATGAGATCTTGGATGACAACTTTCCAACACACAAAGCGTGTCGTATAACTCCTAACTCCCCATTTTGGGACCGCCATCCTCGAGATCCACCATTTTACGCCTCTTCATAGCTAAGACACTTCTCCAAAGGGGCAATATGTACGTACCCAAAATTATAGGGTACCGCACCGTCCTAATGGTGTTACACATACCCCAATGATGATACAAGTCTCCTTACAAGGTGTTCAAGATCCAGAAAAGCTTGCAAAGTATACGTTTGTATCTCGCATGCCCCGCTCGGCCTCTACATGCTTTATTTTTCCCTCTTCCCCCTATTTTCTTGCATTTTGGTCTTTAGTGACGAGACTACCGCCCTACACAGGCGGCGGTCCCATGACCACCATGCAAGACATGGCAATGGTCCTCAGAAACTGCCGCCTTGCATAGGGGGGTCATCTTCACATTTTCCATATTCTTCTAACGATCGCGTCAAATGTAAATCTTCAATTTCACCCGCTTTCTCAACCACTTTGACTTGCATTAATGTTTTTGTCCCCCTGTAATAGTGTTTTCCTTTGTTTATAGTAAAAGAGTTCAATTGGGAGTTACCCTCTGGTAAATGCATTTGCTATAAATAGCCAACTTGTTTTCAAACAAATGGCCCCTCACCTTCTCAATTCTATTATTCAGTCTTTTGAATTTCTCAATTAGAATTCCCATAGTTTCATGTTTTGCTTCCATTGTTAGTTTTCCTTTGCTATTTAGAGGTCATTCGATCTTCTTGTTTCAGTCTTGCTTCATTGTTGTTCCATGCAAGTGAGTTTAGAGTAAAATAGTTTCATTTGTAGATTGGAATCCATTAGAGTTGCAGGTTCTGTTCATCACAAAGGATAGTTTCAAAAGCTCTTGGTGTATTTGTGTTGTATTCCCGCAATAAATCCCACTAGGAATTACATAGTCAAGCTCTGTTCACTTGCGTTATCCCTCTCCTACTCGCATTGTATTCGGTCTATATCCAAAGCTATCATTGTTTGAATACCTTCTTCTATTGATGCTACCATATACATGATTTTCTAGATTCACAAGAACACGAAGGAATGAGGAGATCACACTGAGGGGATGAAATCACACACAACTAGATTTACCATTGTTCTGTAAATGCCAGGTTTGAGCTATCAAAGTTCTAGTTAAAACGTATCAAATAGAGTAGTGAATTATTTTATTTCAGTCAAAAGCTCACTCTCGATATCACTAGGGAAGTTGTGGGGATTGATAGTTTCTAAGAAACTGTGATTCATTCCTCACTTCTGAGGTAGGATCGAGAGTCTTTCAATTTAAAATAATTAGTTGCTTAGATATTTAGGATAAAATCACAACTGCACAGGAAAATAGCCATACCAGGCTATTTTGTTTGTTTTAAATTCTGTTGCTAGATTAGTTGTTCATTTTCTAAATATACTAGAATAGCTGCTCTTTAATTTCATTAAAATACGTCATCGAAAATACAAAAATAGAAGAATGCTTGCATAGTGTAAATACATCTTTCGTAATCAGTTTATTAATTTTAGTTAAAAGTTGGATCACTTTGCATGACAATCACAGGACCTAGAGAGCCTAGAGAATATATATTTGAACCAATAGTGCCTCAACCAAATCTAACCACAACATTAGCTGATATAGATCAAGACCTCGGATTTCAACAAAGACAACCCTACAAGCAATTAGTGAACAACCGAGAGGGTTAAATATAGAAGACGACAAAGCTTACACATTTTTGTCAAACCATCCTAGCTATAGATTGCCTTGATAAAATATTTGAATGCCTCGTACAAGGATTCAAAAGAGAACAAGTACTTCGTTTTGATCCTTTAGTTCCACAACGTGACGTAGGAGACCTCCTCGTTGACATAGATACTATTTTATGCATTCAATTTTCCGAACACCTGTATAAGGTATTCTTAGAAAATTATACAACTTCTAGTTCTAAACATAGAGGATGAAAAGGCGTATGATTACTGGATAGTCGGAAGAATGGATTGATTCTTGACATGACCATAATAGGTCCACAACAACCATGAACTCACGGTTGTGATCCTCAAGTCCCACAACCCAACAGCCTGCAAATCGGTTAATTATTGATACCTTGGTTTACGAACACTAGTTTTTAGATCCTCACCACTCCCGCCGATATCATCACACACAGTTCTCGTATTAAATATAGAAGCCAATCAATGTAATATTTTCTGGACTAGACCAGAAAACCACCCATAGTTCACTACAAATCCACTAAACCTCCTATCACTATTTTCATGACCTTATCTGGAGATACATACAAAGCTCTCACCGGTCACTTCCCACGTATCCAACAATGAAGAAATGGGATCTCGACAGCTCAACATTGACTGGAGCCTCCGAGCAGCTATTATATATGAACGAACCATTACACTAATTCAGGTTAGGAGGGCCTTCTTTTCCTTAGATTCATAGATTCCATTATTACATATTGAGGATATAAGATTACCCTATTAGTTTGTCTGTATCCATTTATATTCCACATTCACTAGTCATCTCGGAATGACCTCGGGAGGTCGTGGGTACGAGGAAGAGGTACTTGTAGATTCCCATGCTCGCATGTCTCTTTTCCATCTTACAAAATTGGTGAACTCGATGTGAAACAAACAACTGTTTTCATCTTATCTACCTTTGCTCTTTCCCATTATTCTCGCTTTGGTATTCATATACCCCGAATATGTCGGGATACAATGCATATGGTAGACCTCTCTCGTGTCTCAAAGCAAGCTATAGTCAAACAAATAGACAACCATCACCCTCTTTCTACATGGGCTGATAACTATTCAAGTAATTACTTATCATCTCAAACTCCCCCTCACAGAACCAGTTCTAGTTCTTCATTCCGAATTGAGGAGTTAGATCAACTTGCACAAACACAACAACGAGAGACATCGTGCTCTAATAATATGACATTTACTGGAGAATCCATTTCATCTCCTTCGGTCTTGTTCAGACCACAAATCAGTAGACAGTAAGATCCAATCCCATTTTTGGATGAGGAGTACTTAGCACACTATGCTAAAAGTGAACAACGTTTCCAAAACATGTATCCACCTATAGGAGTTTGCAAACACAATCTGATACCCTATTCCAAGAAAACACCCCCATTCCTTCACATATGGGAAATACCCTCGGTGAAGCTTGGTAGGGTAATGATCAATTCATAGTTGGGTATCACACCCCTTTACAACCTCAAGGTATACAACAAACGCCATTAAGGAAAAACACTGTGTCTTCACCAATAGAGGTCATTTCAGCCTTAGTTGAAAAGGTTAAAGGGCTGGAACTTGCGCAAGCAAACCAAAATTCATATTTTGGGCAAGCATGGATCCCCAACCCTCCGCATCATCCTAGTCAGGTTGACCTCCTTACAAGAACATGCATGTTAGGAATGCCTCAACATCCGTATAATTACCCACAACAAACGCCAACTAGGACCACATTTTCAAATGCCACTCTAGTAGAACACATGACACCTCTAGGCTTAGAAACAAACAACCCATACCAGAACAATGTTCTTCCTTACTTAAACATTTATTCAAAGTCACCACAGGGAGACATGTTCTCTTCTCCTGGGATGTTCGTTCAACCACAGGGATTCCTTATGCCCTTACAAATACATATGCTATTCCATATCAACAAACCATGCCACTCCCACCCCCTCAAAGAAACACCATCGATGGTCGAGGCCTACGCAGAGGGACTTATTCGAATATTGAAAAGATCCCCAAACTTCACCATATGAAGTTTTATGCTTCCAATACCTCTCCCGATTTACCCAAATACAAAGGGGAGGGGGATCCAAATACACACATTAAGGCCTATGCCACAGCCATACGGGAATTACTCCCTTGGGACGGGGTTGTTGCTAAGATATTCCCTAAGACCTTAGAAGGTATTGCCCTTGATTGGTATTATAGAATACCTGAAGCCTCAATACACTCATTCAAACAACTCATGTCTGAGTTTATCAAAGCTTTTGATATGAACAAATTGTTAAGAATGGGAATAAGGGAATTCTTGCATATTAAACAAGACCATAACGAATTCACCGCTCATTTTATCCAAAGATGGCGCATGGTTCTATACTCATCATAAAGTGCTCCAAATATGGATCAAGATGGAACTATGCGATTTATTCCTTAATTCTCTCAATAGAGAGATAAAGGAAGAAGTCTAGAAGTTCCCACTAAGAACTTATGATGAAGTACTCGAGAGTGCTCTCTAAATCGACAAAGCAGCGATAGATAGTGGTCGTAAGACATATGGAACAAATGGAAAATTAACCACACCCAATCAAAACACTGCGCGGCTATCCTAATACCGAGAATGCTAATTAAGAACCACGAGCTACAACAGATGGAGTAATCCTGACCAAGTTAAAAGGGCAAATGTTGTAAACATTTCACCACCGCTAATAATCGGTGAAATAACAATTTTACTCTGACAATCAACGTAGTGGATTTTAATCATCCACCGTGACCACAACAACAACAACAACAATAATGACAAATCCAAACATAAGGTCCAAATCAAAACCTAATCGTATATCGAGTCAAAACAAAAGGTAACAACCTCAAAATTTTAACTCTAACATCCAAAACCTTATCGAATTTTGGGCCACAACAGGTTTCAAATCAACAACCTCAAAATTATAATCTCAATTTGTATTGTGGCTTCCACAAGATTCAAGGCCACGATATTAGGACTTTTCGTGACTACAATAAATTCATGCAGCATTTTGCCGAAGATCAAAAGCAAGTCTTTATATATATGTTTTTAGCAAATTCTGTAGTAGCCACACCAAACACTTACACAGAGTAGTTTCCCTGAAAATACACCCCTCAAGATCTTTAATGATCCACACCCAAAACATTCTAGCAATAATAGCATAGATCATAACGAACAAACAAGGGTGTTATAACAGAAACAATGATCATGAAGCTTCAAATTCATCAAATCCACCAGTGCACCCCAACCAGAACTTGAACCCAAACCAAGATAGTTGGTCCGGTGGAGTTAGACACCGAGCTACCCATAGAAACCATAACAAGAACATGGGATTATTATTCTCAACCAACTCCAAGTTATCCATTAGAGCCGGACAACATCTAACAAATGCTTGGTAAAACCAATAGGTTCTATGATTTAATTAATGAATCAACTAAAACCTTCTCTCACATCTCATTTTGGATTTGCTAAAGAACTCTCCCACCCACGTGGCTGCCCTCTTAGAAGTGTTAGGCGTTAGTCATTTAATTAACATCACTCCTCCTCCGAAACACAAGTAAACAATGTAGACTTTGATGTCTACCCTCCAGGGCAGCCAGATAGGGATACTAAGTTTATATTCGATATAAGAAAATGCCAACAGATTAATCGAAATTACACGAAGAGGTGACCTAGCCTTACATTTACAAGTATGGGTTTACAATAATTATGTTAAACGTGTAATGATTGATGATGGGGCCGCAGTTAACATAGTCCCCTTCACTTTTCTTCATAAGTTAGGATATGGAGAGACAAACTATTCCACAACATGAAATACGCTAAGGGGTTATGATAGCCTCAAGGCCACTTCAATTGGAACCATAGTTTTACCAGTCACTTTAGGACCCAAGACGATCCTCACCGAGTTTTATATTATAGATCGGGAAACCAACTATAATATGATCCTTGTTCGAGACATGGATACACTGCATGAAGGCAATCCCTTCCACGTTCTTCCAAGAAATAATATTTCTACACTTAGGGAAAATATTTGTGGCACAAGGTGACCCAAAACCCTTCGATATACACCTAACTGATTTGAAGAAAAGACCAGGCGTTCACTCCGAGTTTGAACTCCCAACAAATCAACTCATCAAACCAACTAATTAAAAACCAAAAGAGAAGTTGATACCCACCAAAGAATTCGAAATTACAAATCTAGCCAAGGACATTCCAACACTCAAAAATGAGACGAATGTTATAGAAACAATGTCATTAGGACTACCGCAAAAAATTGTCAAGTTGTTAGAGAAAGACATACTGTCCTCCTACCATTTGATTCTATGGGTATTGGACACACCTTGGGAATCGCTTCTCTTTACTTCACTTGATGGAAAGATCCTACCTTTCACCTTTAAATTAAACTTTGAGTGTACAAACAACGGGGATGAGTACGAATCTCTCCTCCTTGGCCTCATCCTAGCCAAAATAATGGGTGTTGATAAAATTAGATTGCTAGGAGAATTACAATAGTTACAAACCAAGTCTCTGAGGTATATGAAACTAGAGCTAAACATTTACAACTATACAAAACAATGGTGTTAGATCTAAGCAAGGGATTTAACTTCATATCAATTGAAGCAATCCCACGAGATCAAAACCTTCTCACAGACTCAATAGTAACCTCACTTTCTGTTTCACTCCAAACAACGAGTTGGAAGATACACATTTCATAGTATCACTTCGTACCAAACCATTAGTGCGTAAAATACCAAAAAAATCACTCCTAACTCATGGAGAAGCTGAGGATGATTTTTCTATCATGGATCACTTTGATGATGATAGAGTCACTCTCGAATATCTAAACACCTATGCAGAGATACACCTTGCTCATCGTATAGTTGATCTTTCCCTAATACCACATTCCTCTTCCTATTTTGGAAATCCCATGGTAGAGTCTCCTCCACAAGAGGATCTCGATATCTACGAGATAGAAAATGGAGAAATCTTAGAACTACCTCCAGCCCCACCTGAATTTGAAGAAGGTAATACTTCTTTAATAGAAGAAACCATTGACATAAACATTGGAATGGAGGAAGAACCAAAAATTTTGAATTTGGGATCCTCATTAACTCCGGAGGAGATAGAAATACACACCCAAATCCTCAAAGAACATCAAAAGGCTTTCGCATTTAACTATAAATAAATGACGGGCATTGCACCACACATTGCGGTACATAACCTTGTCACTAAACCAGATGCAAAACCAATTAAACAGAAGTCAAGACCAATGAAGCCAAAAGTGGATCTCATGGTAAAAGAGGAAGTAATAAAGCTTCTCCAAGTGGGATTCATCAAACCTTGACTATTCACAATGGGTATCTAATATCGTCCTCGTCCTAAAAAAGAATGGTAAGATACACATTTGCATAGATTTTCGGATATTAACAAATCTTGTCCCAAGGATGACTTCCCATTACCATCAATTGACATTATCATTGATGCAACAAATGGATTTGAACGGTTTCCCTCATGGATGGGTTCTCGTGGTATAATCAAATTAAAATATCTAAAAGGATCAAGCCAAAACTACATTCATAACTCCCTGGGAACTTATTGCTACGATGTCATGCCATTTGGTCTTAAGAACGCCGGCACTACATATCAACAGAAATGACATACATATTTCACAATCTCATTTATAAAATTGTGGAAACCTATGTGGATGACTTGTTGGCCAAGGCCAAGAAGCACCGTGATCATCCGTATGTTCCATATCATCCTCTCATGATTAATTGAATATGGCGTCATATTAAACCCAAAGAAGTGCATGTTTGGTGTGACAGAGGAAAAATTTCGGGCTACATTATATCTTCATGAGGGATTGATGTTGATCCAGTCAAAATACGGGATGTTCTCAAATGATCCCACCATCAAACGATTCTATAATCAGGTCATTTCTTGGGAAGCTCGGTGCAATCCAAAGGTTCATCCTAGATTTAAGTTTTGCCATTCATCCAATCAACAATCTATTAAAGAAATATTATAGCATTAATTGGACTAAAGAATGCAACAAGGCCTTTAAAGTAGTTAAATGCTTCTTGTTGTCTCCACCCATGCTAATGCCTCCTAGACCAGACCACCCTTTGATCTTATACTCACGAGCCACTCATGTCTCGCTAGCTTGCATGCTAGCTCAAGAAGACAATGATAAATGGGAACGTGTGGTCTATTTCATTAGCCAAACGTTGCTCAATTATGAAACACATTATACATAGGCAGAGAGAGAATGCCTTGCCATAGTCTTTACAACAAAATGTTTAAGACATTACATGTTAAACCAAGAAACAAGGGTCATTGTAAAGACAAATCATTTACGAACATTTCTCATGCAAGGGTCTTTGTCTAAAAATGTTGGACGTTTCATAACCTTAATGGAAGAATTTGAGTTGACATTCGTAAACCAAAAATCCGTTAAGGGACAAATCATTGCAGACTGGTTGGCTGACAATCCACTAGATGGAGGTGATCTGGTAAATCTGGACTTTCCTGATGAGTGTGTATACTTTGTCGAAACCAGGCCCCCCATCTATACATGTCCCTGGTACATTGATATCATCAATTTTATAATAAATCACACATACCCGGAAAATGCCACATCACAACAAAGAAGGTGGTTACACATTATCATTGCTAAATATGTTGTTTTAGAACAAGTACTATATCGTAAAGCTCTAAATGATATAATAATGATTTAGATCATGTGAAAAGGTGAGTGCAAGTATATGACATGTAAAGGAAGAATGTGGAGGGGAAAAAGTGTGTGTGATGAATTGCATGGGACTTGGGAAGAAGGAGCATGCACAGAAGATCATGCGAATGACTTAACTAAATTGGAAGGAAATTCCACGAAGGTGTGCGCAAAGGTCTCGCAAGATCACAAATGAAGTTAGATGCGTAATGAGTATGTGCTAAGGGGAAACAGAAGGAGATATAAGAATGAATTAGAAAGGTGGGATCACACGTAAGGAAGTGAAGGGAAGCAACAGAAGGGAACGTGAGGATGCATGTGAAGAATTATAACCAAGAAATTTTTCCAAGGGTAGAACTAAGGGTGCGCGCATCCTAAAAACTTGAACTCAAGGCTTAATGGAAATGCAAGTTATCTAAATAATATGGGTGGTTATGTTGGACAATAGTTTGGTGACTTTTGGGGCCATCTGCCTACTATATGAAAGAGATCAATATCCTTATAAGCATCCATTAGGCATGGAGTCTTCCTAGAAACATGAATTTCTTGTCTACCACATGAAGAACACCTCTGAGTCACTTGAAAACACTGTCGAACTCCGTATAGCTTCCACTCTCATATGAAGATGTTTTGACTTGAATTTTATGAGAGTGGAAAACTATTGAGACTTCCTCTTTTCTACTAGAAGAATTTCAATTGAACTACCACCCTAGAAACAAAAAAGAGCGTGTGCAAGGGAGTGCATGAAAGAAATAACTATGTACAACCAAGATGATGTGCGCAGAGCACACTTGGAGGAACTGAAACTACTCTAATATATACATGATGTGGAATAATGACTCAATGAAAATGCTTAAGATAATTACCAATGCCTAGGATTGGTAGCACATCTCCATCAATATGAGACAAATCAAAAGAGTTAACCTCCTTAAAATAATCGATGATGTATAGGCTACTCCAAAGCACATCAAAATTTGAATGGTGTCTTAGTTAAGCTCTCTCAAGATTCCATTTAAAGACTAAATCACTAACTTTTAAATCCTAAGGCCTAGAGTTTTTGTCAAACCACCACTTGGTTGATCACCGATGATGTTCCATCTTGACCATGGAAAATTTTCTCAATTATTCAAGTTCAACCAGCTTTTCCATTTTGAATTCCCATTGGGTTGTGCCCTCTAATTCTAGTTGATGGGATAGCTCTAATGAAGGATGCTAGTGTAGGTTATTATTTATCCTTTTATTTATTTATCGTGATAATCCTTACACTTGTGTTATCCCTATACTCTTTAGGTTAGCTTTCTTAGGTGTACTAGTTGTGTAGAGTTAGCTTACTAGTTGTGTTGAGTTAGCTTCTCGCTTATGTGGAGTTAGCTTACTAGTCTTTTAGAGTTAACTTAACTACCCGTATCGCTTAGTGGGAGTTCTTCACCACCGATTTAGGTAGTAGTTGCACTTCCTCCTCCTATATGTACATCTTTCTTGTTGAATAATTAAACTCATTGTATTGTAATGTATTAAGCATTATGGATTATGATGGATTTCCATATATGGTATTTTAGCTCTTCTGTTTTTACAAATCTAATGTGGTGTGCTATTATCATCTCGAGATCGCGGATTGGAACAATCTTCTTATCGTTCCTTTTAAAGGAAAATTAAGTGATAAATGAATCCCGACCTCATTTCCATAAACTAGTTTATATGGTGAAGTACCAATTGCCTTCTTCATCATGATTATATCTACCAAGAGTGTGAGTGAGAACTTTGTGTGCCACTGCCTCTAGTTAATATTCATTTTCTGCTTCATGATTCTCGATCAAGTTCTTGTTAGTTGAATATACCAAGTCATTTCCTTGAGGTTAATAGTTGGAAGAATTATTCAAATAGATACTAAGGCTAAGATCCCAATCAAAATTTTTAGTAGCAAGGAAGGCTTTTGCATTATTAGAGATAATGGTCTAAGGAATACCAAGCCTTGGCACAATTCTTTCAAGAAATTCAAGGATAATCAAATCAGTTGATTCATTGAGTGCAATAACTTTTGTCCATCTTGCAAAATAATCTATAGTTGTCAACACCCATTTATGGCTAGCGCTCGAAGGTGGGTTGATCATACCTATGAATTCAAGACCCCATTGCAAAAAGGTTGATCCTCTCACATTGGTCAAAGGGGAAGCAATTCCAATTTCTTCTTTCCTAAAAATTAAACAAATTATTTTCATTTCATGACCCACTTATGCAGATCTACAAACAGGGTACGCCAAAATTATCCTACCCTAATTATTTTCAATGTAGCTTCTTTGGAAGAGAAGTTTCCACTAGATAATCCATCGTGAAATTCTACTAACACTTGGTCAATATGCGTGCCATAAATAGATCTCAACAGTACACCATCAATGTTTATTTTGAAGACAATACCATCAATGAACACATATGGAATAGATTACAACCTTATATCTCTTCTCTTTACTTTATTCATTTCAAGAGGGCATGCTCCAAAATAGAGAAATGCGATCATATCCTCCATCCAGTGTGCATGCTAAGATTTTCTTTCTACTCAAGTTCGAGACAAAGGATCTTCATCTAGAAACAATGAAGCCTCTTGATTTTTCTGCATCTTCAAAATCTTATTACAAAGTGTATTTCCTCAAAAATATTAGTGGCTTTGATAGTCACATCAAATTCCATGATTTTGGTCACCCACCTTGCCCTTTCTCACCGATTTCGGCTCTATGATGAATTCTCTTACACTTAGATTGTGAAACTAGAACCTTGATGCGATTTTTGGTACACATAATTTTGAAATTTTTCAACGCATGCATGATGATGAAGACCTATTTTTCAATGTGATTTTATTTCAATTCGTAATCCTTCAGTTTTTGAGTGAAGAAACCCATTGGATACTTCAGAACTTGTTCATTTTCTTGAGTTAAGACAACAATAACATTAACATCAGCTCCATAAGCATACATGATGAAATCCTTGGATTAATCCATATTGATGAGTGTTGGGCGCAAGAAATTTCTTGTTTGATCTTGTTGAAGCTTTCTTTTCCTTCTACTATCCATTTGAAAGTTATGTCCTTCTTGAGCATGAATGTTATGGGCTTGACCAAACTTGCAAAGTTAGGAATGAATTTTATGACAAAGTTGATCTTTCCTAGGAATGACCGCAAGGCCCGTTTGTGTGTTGGAAAGAAAAAGAAAGGATAGTTAAAACATGCTTAGGTTAAATAGAAATGCCATCCTTTGAGACCACATGGCCCAAAATCTTGCCTTGCATACCAGAAAATTGGACTTCTTAGGGTTAAGAGATACCCAAAATTTTCTTCATCTCTCAAAGAATTTTTCTAGATGCATCATGTGATCCACGCTTTTCTTTGAGAAGATAGCTATGTTGTTGATCGAGAGAACACTTGAAAAAATTCACGAAGAAGTCCATGCGGGAAAACAGGCCAGGTTTAAGGGTGCAAATGGATAGAAGAACCCACTCATGGAGGGAAATTTCAACATTCAGGACTTAGCCGATTTTGAGCATGAATACCTATTTTTAGAAGATGGCATGCAGAACACACCAATGATGTAGAGACATGCATGCCACACATTTTCTATCTTTGGAGGATCGGATCAAAGCATTTTGCATGGAGACGAGCTAAGAATAGGATTGTCACTTCAGTTAACTGTAAAAGGTCTATAGATAGCACACTTACATGTGTGGTTATGCCTGTAAATGACATGTGGCTATTAATAGCATGTGGCCTATTTTTGGAATAGATAAGCAATGAAGGGAACATCTCCACCCTATATATATGTACTTGAATTACTCGAGAGAGAGGAGAGGGGAGAGATATAGGTATATGCAGAGTGTAAGAGGTAAGCATAAAGAGATATGTGCATATGACTGGAATAATGTATCACATCCATGCGCGCATCAGTATAGAATTCCATTATTATAAGGAGCTTCTATGTTTATTAATAGATGGAAGTTATTAGTTGAATCTAAGTGTCATTCCTATGTGTAATTGAGAGTGCATGTTCTTGATTCAATCATGATTATTGTCTAAGTTTGTTCTTTCATATATTTGAATATGGTATGCATTGTAGAATGATGGATTAGCTATGGATCTATATGTTTCTTCCTTCATCATGCTAACATCTTGCTATAACAACCCCAAAGAAGGACCTGGTACCTTTGCGCACTTTGGGTGAGTGCTTAGTCTAGTCTAAGTTATGTACCAACATGTCTAGGGTATTATCTCGGTAAATTCTAGGTCAGCATCATCATTGGTTCCATTGCTGGGACCTCTTTTTCAGTTGTTTTAAATATGGTTCACGATGAAGACGTATCAATTAACTCTAGCAAGTATTGAGGAGTGGATACATGATCTGGAGGAAGAATATACACAACGGTTCAACATTGGATCTGAGTTTAACGTACGCACTTGGGTAGAACAGAATCTGTATGATAGCTTATATGAGAGATTTTTCACCATCTTTCCAGTAGAATTATATGAGTAATGATCGCTTATGCATCTCAGCGGAATTAGAGGTATCACGCACTTGTTTGGACACAGGAAGAATTTTAGGCCCTTTATGATGCTTTGATATGATCTAGACTCACGCTGTGGATACATGGTTTCATGGTGTTCTAAACAATTATATTATGGAATATTCAATTTCGGCATATTATTTCTCGTAGGTAGCTGAATTCCATTTTGTACAAAGATCCTAGAGGAGCATATCTATAAGGTATTCCATTGCGATCAAAATCTTGATGGTAACTTTGAACCTAGAGAGTAAACTAACTAAACCTCACCACACACAAGGGTAGGAACATGTTTGGTGAAAGATAGCAGACCTAATGGTAGAAAGGAAAAGAGAGGAAAGGCAACTTAAGTATAATGAGGCATGTGAGAGGGAGATGGAGAAGTAGTGTACCATTGCAGAAAGTATGGAATTAACGAGAGAGATGAATCATGAAGGATTTGAAGCGCACGTAGAAGAGATAGAGCCGAGCATCGAAACTCCCCATCTTGGAAATCATGACAGAGATCCCCCTTGGCTTCACACGTATGTGCCAAGAAAGACTACCTGGGATGTGGATGCGCATCTTAATCCACCCGTGACCTAGCCCTTATGCTTGGTTTTCCAAAGATCTAGTATGACAAGTAACCAACAAGCTAACTTGGGAAGTAAGAGAGCAGAGTAAGTCGGGGGCAAGTACATCAATGGCGTAATAGATGACTTCAATGTTATTTAGAGTAAAAATTTATGTGCATCGTCCACATAGAACGTGAGCGCATAAAATGTTGGATTCACCTCTAGAAGTGGAACTACCTCACATACTATAGGGGTTCAATATAGTAATACTGTCAAGCACATGGGAGTACATCTACACCTATTCTAGCTACAGGTGGAGGATCAGGAGGTATATGTGGTTCTAGTTCTGGTGGATCTAGTGGTTTTGGAGGCAGGGGAAACATAGGAGGTTTTGGATCAGGTGGTCAAGGCCCACAACAACCAAAGAATATCTATATGGAGATGTCTCTTCATCTCCCAGAGTATAGAGGTATAGAGGATGCTTTCGAACATGTGCATATGTGTGAAATCTTATGGCATGTGAAAGGGATCATAGCTTTTGAGTGTAAGGAAAGTCAATTTTCTACTACATTACAAGGACATGCACATAGCTGGTATAGGAAGTTTGACCCTGATCAAACTTGCATAGATTATGTAGAGACTGAAGGATGCTTTCTTGAAAGAGTTCCATATCCTTGAATTTGAGCAGAAGATTATAAGTGCACTCAAGGATATTAATTAAGGCACTACTGAGAGTGTACATGAGTATGATTCCCATTTTAAAACACTCCTATCTAAGCTTTCTTATGATATTCATGCAAGCCAACATGTATAATGGTTCGTTGGTGGATTGATTACACCATTCAGAAGAGCATTGTCACATAAGACATACACTAATCCATGTGAAGCACTGGAAGCATATTTGCGTGCTGAGGTAATTAGGAGCATTGACACTGGCGTTAGTCCATTCTTAGAGGCATAGATTACAGCTATGGAAAAATAGTTAGAGAAGCTATCAGTGAATTCATCCCATGAAACATGCTTAGGGATTTGGTGTACAGATTGTGAAGTGGAAGGTCACACTAAGGATAATTTCCCTTGCATATCTATACCTTCATTGATTTTAGACTGTGAAATCTATCATTTGAATCATGATGCTAGTCATTGTCCTTTGTTACAACACGTGATATGGAGGAATGTATCCTTCTTTTGCAAGATTTGCAAATCCATGACCCATGATACTGAGGATTATCAATTGATTGGTCAGATCCATGATGCTATAGACATTGGGGTATGAAAGAGAAGTATAATGGATAAATCTAAGGACAAGAATGAGTACTAGGATCGGGATCATAATCAACAACGATATGACAAGAATGAGGGCCATTTTGAAGGAGGTCATGGAAGAGGATGTGGATATCATGGTGGATATGGAGGATGAGGTTATGGTGGAGGAAGAAGTGAGTTACATGTTATACGTGCGGATCTCCCCGACCACTATAATTGTGAATGTCCTCGAATATTGCATGTTCTTTCTATGAAAAGAACCATAGCTATCAAGAGTGCCCAGACTTATATGAGCATCTGAGTGAGCAACATAAGAAAGAAAACAAAGGCATCGGGATGGTTAGAATCCAGTGCATGGTTGAAGATAAGTGGTTGCCCAAGATAACACTAGAACCCGAGGAATTGACTATGAATATTACCACACATGCTGAAGTGGCATGCACAAGAGAGGCATTATACCGAAGCCTACAATTATAAGGAGGAGGTTTTACATGTAAGGTACCCAGATCCTTCTCATCAAAAGGAAGTTTACTAGGATACCATGAAAGTGTTAAGGAATCTTCAAGGTGAGATACAATACTTAAAGGAGGAGAAGAAAGCATTAGAGACAATCTAAACTAATATCGATGATATGAGAGAAGTGTGAAAAAATGTTGTACCAGGAGATCATTCCACTTTTAGGAAGTTAGTTAAAGGTAACACTCCATGTGCAAGTATTGAGACTGGAAGACAGATCCTGAATGCGAATCTTCCCCTTGATAACATTGACTATGATAAGGAAATTACACTGAATGTTTTTGTGGATGGATGGCTGCTGAGCAACATATTGATTGATACATGTGCGGAAGTAAATGTACTTACATTAGATGCATGGGTACAAATGGGGAGGCCTCCATTCCAGCCATCATCTAATGTGTTGTTTATGGAAAATATGACGAAGGCCACTCCCATAGGAGTCTTGAAGGATGCATCTATAACCATACAAGGGGCCAAATTCATTGGGGATTTTGAGGTATTAGAAATTTTAGAAGTAGATAGTTTTCCATCCTTACTTGGATGCCCTTGGTGTTATGCAAATAGTGCTGATTTGATATTCAATAAGGGGTATATCACCTTTGAGAACAAAGAGGAAAGGGTTGTGATACCTTTGACAGATGGGAAGTCTACACCGTATGTTGAGCCTATAAGTGAGGTGGACTTGAATGGACTTCATTCTATTCGACAGATAGGTATCGTAGTGCTTTGGTATACAGGAGTAGAAGATCTTCATATATTCTTACAAGCCATGGAGGCACAGTGGATAGACCAGGTCAGGAGAAGAGATATGTTAGTATATACCTTGTGTAGGATAGTAGAACGCTGGTGGGTAGTCCATAGAGATAATATTATAGAATGGGAGGAGATTAGAGTCACCCTATCTACTAGGTTTGTGAGGAGAAATGCACCTACGCAGATCTACATTTATAATGGTGATAAACTTGTTCAACACCAAATTTGTAGTGTGAGAGACTCTAGATGGCAAGAAAGGAAGCATTACTACCTTCACTTTGGGTGCATAAATTATACTCCACTCTTCAAGGGTGTGAATGCACTTGGTATGTATACAAAAAACTACATCGAGAGACTGGAAACTGGAAAAATTTGACTGTAAGAATGATCCAGACCTTTGACTACTTTTCTTCCCAACCTCCAATAGAAGAGGCATTAAAAATTTTCAAGCGGTTAACCATGGGAGATCATGTAAAGATAGAGGAACTCATACAAGAATTAATTGGAAATATAGAATCAAGCACACATTTTGAATAAGAAGGAGAAGACTCCATATTGCTTGAACGTGCTTGCCTTGAGAAAGAGAAGGGAAAGATGGTGTACATCGTGGATGATGAGGAAGTTGAAAAATTGGATATTGACCATTCACAGGGGGGGCGCTCGAGGTCTTGGATAGTGCGAGATAAGGATACACGTGCATACCCTGAACCAATGAAGACAAAGAAGGTCAATATAGGATTGGAGGTTGAGTATAAGGATGCCATAATTAGAGACTACTAGTTAGAATCAGAGGTGGAAAAGATTATTAAGTTACTACGAGATTACCATGACTTATGCCCTCAAGGGTATCATGAACTTAAAGGCGTGCATGGATCACTTGGGGAAATGAATATAAATATTAAGGATGGTGCACACCCATTGAGAAAGAGGCCTTACAGAATGAATCCTAATTTACATGACAAGGTAAAAGAAGAAATTGATAAAATGTTGAAATCTTGAATTATCAAGCCCCTTGATGAGTCAGAATGGGTTAGTCCAATGGTGATCAATATCAAGAAGGATGGTAGAATTAAAATATGTGTGGACTACAGGGAGTTGAATGTTGCATGTGTAACAGACCCATTCCCTACGCCATTTACTGAGGAAATACTAGGAGTTGTAGGGCATGAAATATATTCATTCACATATGGATTTTCCGGTATCATCAGGTTAGGATTGCTCAAGAGGATCAAGAAAGACAAATTTTACTATTGAATGGGGTAGTTTTTCCTATATTGTGATGCCTTTTGGATTGAAAAATGCACTTGTTGTATTCTCACGCATAGTTGTTCAGGAATTCAAATATTTTATTCACAACTTCTTATAAGTCTACCTCATTGATTGGATAGTATATGGGCTTGTTAAGGATCACTATGACAATTTATGTTTAAAGTTTGAACGGTGTAGACAATTGAGTATCTCTTTGAACATCAAGAAGTGCATATTTTCTACACCTTTTGGAATACTATTGGGACACATAATCTGTAAGGAAGGATTGCTTGTTGATCCAGCTAAGGTTATAGTCATTTTAGGGTTGGAAGTGCCTACTAGTTAGAGCAAGGTGCATAGATTTTTAGGTCACACAGGATATTATAAAAAAATTCATCCAGGATATGCAAAAAAATTGCACCCTTGGAAGAGTTACTAAAAGGAAAATGTATGTTTTATTTGGGAGAACTGCAACAACGTGCATTCAAGATATTAAAGGAGAAACTTACTACTGCACCCATTTTGCATTTTCCCTCATGGGATAAACCATTTCATGTGTATGTGGATGCCTCGAATGGCCATTGGCAATGTGTTAGCTTAACTTAATGAAGGTATTGTAGATCATCCAATTTGTATTGCTAGTAGGAAGCTCACTCCTGTTTGAACAAAATTATACAACCACAAAGACGCGAAGCTTTGTCAATTATCTATGCATTGCACAAGTTTCACTATACTTATTAACAACACCATTTGTATTTTATACAAATCACATGGCATTGAAGTATTTGGTGAACAAACTAGTCTTGTAAGGGTGCATATGTAGACGGGTAATCCAATTTCAAGAGTTTGACTTCACAGTTGTGGTGAAGCCAGGGAAGAGTAACTCTCAACTAGACCACTTGTCTAGAATTCACTCAGCAGAGGAAGCATAGATAATTGAAGAAACCATGCTAGATGCACAGTTATATAGGTTACAATGTGCACCATCAGAATTAGAATACATTGTTGTCTTTCTTCGACCGTATAACACCAGAAGGAATGAAGGCATTAGAAAAGAAACAACTTGCTATACGCATGGCACCATTTATGTTAATTAGTGGTGACCTCTACAAGTTAGGCAGAGATGAAGTATTACGTTGTTGTGTATTAGAGCATGAGTGCATGGATATTATGGAAGAATCCCATGGTGGTATTGCAAGAGGCCATTATGCAGGTGATGCGATTTCCCGGAAGATCCTACTTGTTGGATTATGGTGGGAGACATTGTATAAAGATTGTAAAGCATATTGCAAAGCATGTGACCATTTTCAATGCCTAGGAAAACCAGGGCAAATAGATGATATTCCTTTGAGACCAATTACTAGTGCCGAACCATTTGAGAAATGGGCCATTGACTTTTTAGGACCTATTTTTCCAACCACGCACAGGATTAGATCGCGCTATATCATTACTTGCACTTATTATATCACATGGTGGGCGAATGCGGCTCCATGAAGGACTGTATAATAGCTACAACAACTAGGTTTCTATGGGAGAATGTTTTTACAAGATATGGATGTCCTTTAAGTTTGAAAAGTGACAGGGGTACACACTTTTAAATGAAACCATAAGATCATATTAGATGATTTTATGGTTTCCCACCATAAGACTACACCTTACCACCCTCGGGAAAATGGAATTGCTTGAGGCTTTCAACAAGATCTTGAGTCGGGCATTGAAAAAAATTTGTGACGTTGACGAGAAAGGATTGGGATGATAAAGTTTCAGCTATTCTTTGGGCATATAGAACAACTTATAAGAGATTGTACAAAGCCACACCATTTCAGTTAGTGTTTGGTGCGAAGCCATTCTCCTTATAGAATTTTTGTTACCTTCTTTGTGCATTGCACACCACGGAGGTATAGCTGATGAGCACACTTTAGAAGAGAGGATTGACAAGATGATTCAGTTAGATGGGTGAAGAGCCATAACATGTTGGAGTCAAAAGCAAGAAAATCCTAGGTAGAAACCATGGCATGACAAAACATAAAGGATAAGAAGTTTGAAGTTGGACAAATGGTACTTCTTATTACTCTTAGTTCTTACGCCATCTAGGAAAGCTCAAAGTACATTGGTTGGGGCCGTATGTCATCACTTACATACTTGAATCAGGTGCTTTCCAGTTAGAAGCACTTGATGGAACATGGTTACTTGGTTACTTTAACGAGAGTATGTTGAAGCCCTATTATAAATAAGTCTTCTTGGTGTTTGTAATAAGGCGATTTCCATTTAGATTAGGTTTTCAATTTTGTATTTCCTTAATGTAGTTCCTTCATTATCGTTATGCTTTATCAATTTAGTTGTTGTTCTTCGTAATAAGAGCACTTGTGCACATGAAGCTAATTACTACATGAAGCTTGTTTATGTGTAGAGGATTTCACATCCTTTTAGTGTGGGGTGGTTATTAATATCCAAGTAAAATACTGTTGGAATTGAAAGGTGAAAGGAATAAGTCATACTACGTGCTTTAATTCAAAATAACATTGCTTCTAAAAAGTGACTAAGGATGGAAATGAATGAAAGGATAGTATAACGTGAGGTAAGCGAGAGGTAATGATAACTACCGGAGAGAAGGTACAGTGATGAGGTACTCGGGTGTAAGGGTGTGCGATGAAGAGAAGTTTGTGACCAAAGGTTAGGAAGGTGTGCTAGAAGGTTATAACTAGGGCATGAAGATGTACCATGTGGAATGAATGAATTTGGTCAATGAATGAGAGGATATTTGGTAGGTGAAGGAGCAATAAATGCATCAAAATTTTAAAAACTATATAAGGATGGGATGTGAATTCATTTTTACCATTGCGACTAAGAGTATTTGAGGAAAGAGCTAAGTGTGAAGAGCCGAGTGATTGGGTTAAGGTGCAAAGGGTGTGAAACCAAGCATGACAAACAGATATGTGTGAAAATAAGCTTGTGTCCCGATGGTGAAGGGTTTGAGTGAAGCAAGGCGATAGAGAGGAGTTAGGGCACAAATTTTCCACCTAGGGAACGATTGAATCGAGATAGGGTTTGCTTTGCACCTTGTAGAATTTGAGTGGAAAGGATCTACAAAGGATTGTAAGGTAGAAATGGCACCCACGAAAATATTTATAAAGCGAGGAGTGAAACGAAAGAAGAAGGTGGTCGAAGAAGAAGAAGAGATGGCTCTAGAAAGCAATTTTTTAAAGATGTAATATCCAGAGGGTTTATCATCGGCCAAGAGTGGGATTCTAACATAAGGAAAAGAAAAGTGAGTGAGTAAAACCACCGTACTATAGAGAATAAGAAGGATTTTGATGTCTTCTGAACACAAAGAAAATAAACGCACGACGAAGACACGCCGATGTATGACGATGTTGGTGAGAAGCTCTTGTAGAAGATAGGATTTTACCAACTATATGAGCTCCCTTACTATAAGAAATATGATCCCTTATACCAATGGCTCATGAGCAGAGTGCACAAGGAATTTTTCTACTTTGCAAGTCGCAGAGTCAAAATTTCAGCCGTGCTCATCTCCACGATAACGAGGTTGAAAGGAACAGGAGATGATTTATGAGATGATCTGATAGAAAAACTATAATATTGGAGACTAGAAAGGATTTGGGGTATACAAAGGGTCTGCGTGGTATGGACATCGACAAACCGAAGAAGTATCTAGTTATGCAAGTGGCCGCACATCTTGTTACAAAGCTCAATGACTAGGAAAGATGGTCACAAGTGAACACCATGTGGCTGCATATTGCCAAAAAATGTTTGAGGGGGAGTAGTATACACCATTTCAAATTATATTGTAGAGACAATTGTTGAGGAAGCGCGTGCAAGAGGAAAGATCAGCTTTGGAGCTGTTCTGTTATCACTAGTGTTCATGGAGATCAAAGTACCTGATGGACCAAAGGAGAAGGTATGGGAGTATCCAATGAACACAAATCACTTGTAGAACAAATAAATAAGTACTTGTGTGAGGGATCCATGACAGAGCATGTTAAGCAACGGGATGAGAAGTGGTATGATAGGCTCTGTATGAATTTTGAGGAAGAATGGTGCATCCCCAAGGACTTGCCTTCGGTGGTTGGAAATACATTTAGTTCATTATATACTAGCATTTTTGTATAGCATGGTTTTCCATGAAAGATGGAGCATGGAGCCCTTGGTGTAAGTTTCCATATGCATTCACAATAAGGTACTTCCAAGCATTAGTACACATGTTTACAGATGCGTGGTGATTGACATTCAATGTGGATAAGGTAGATTGTGACTACCACACACTAAGGAAGAAATATGTGTATCTAAGGCGGGGTGCATATGTTGAAAGACTCATTTAAGATGTATTGAGCATTAAACCAATAAGTTTGGTAGTGGGAGATATTGGAGTAGCATTGGTGTATCTCTAACTAAAGCCAAAGATGGAGAATAACAAGTATGTGGAAGGTGAATTCACACTTCTAGCACCACCAAAGGGAAAGCATACAATGGAGAACATCCCAATGCCTAAGCCCATAGAGCCAATTGAAGTGGAGGATGAGGAGGATGAGTGTGAAGATAGTGGTGGTTTGGAGCATAGAGATAGAAGACATCCTACAAATAAGGATGAAACCGAGGGCGCCACTACACCACCTCAGGCCATAAGAGGGGGATGATGAGGACTTGAATATAGCCCAAGGGGAGCACATATTTAAGAGGGTGTTAAGGATAATAAGGACTACTCCAAAAATGGTGTGCAAATCACCCGAGACTCTCTCCACGAAGGAGGCCACTTTACAAAGAGGAAATTGAAGTTGAATGAGGAGGAAGGGTCAAAGGAAATAGAAGAATAAAAGGATGAGGAATCAAAGGAAAGAGGAGAGGAAGAAAAGGGACTAGAGGAGACAGCTGCAGAAACTATTCAGGACATGGAGACACAAGTACCAAATTTGGAAGCTAAAGTCCCTAAGCAACAATGATCTAGAAGAATGAGTGGAGAGCACATTCCACCAACTATGGGCTATGTAGAGGATGCAAGTAAAATTATCTCGCACCCACTTTCGAGAGCACAATAACACATAAGGATTTGTTTGGCTGGGAGCTAATGGATGAAGATATGGTGACTGTGCACACTCAAAAGCAAATATCATGGTCAATGCACACCCACATGGATGAGCCTGACTTTGATGTATGCGAGGATTCATGCATGTCAAGATGGCTGAAAAAGGCACCCCAAGCTAGACATATGACAGTAAATCCTACTGTCATGTTAGATGAGCAGGTCAGTAATGCATTAGTGAATGTTTCTACTAAAGTTACAAGGAGAAACATGGACAAAGATGCAATGATAAGAGCATTGTGTGAGGAGATGAAGACAAAGGATGCAGAGATAGCGTGCATAACATAAGAGAGGGAATTAGTGTAGAAGAAGAATGAAGTATTTATCAGCATCGCAGAGGATATTGGAGACAATGTCATAAGAGCTAGGCCACACTTGGAGCCCAAGGTACCACAAATGTTTCCCTCAGTGATACATTATGTAGGAAAGTTGGTGGACCTAGTACTTGAAGATGAACCTCTACGCATGCCAGTGCCAAGGAATCTAGAACAAGAGGTAGAGTGAGAGAAAGCCTCGGTGATGCGAAATATTGCATCCTATGAAGGGGCTGCTTGTAAGGACTATAAGAGGTATTGAAGAAAGAAGACTAGGTTTTGAGTATCCGCACAACTCGCAACACTTATCAACATAAAGACCTTGGAAGAAAATAATGAGGTCTAGAGAGAAATGAAGGACGAAACATTGGGCCACATAGAAATATTGTCAATGGTTAAGTAGAAGCACGAGGCCCTGGTAGTAGCACAAGAGCTACACAAGACTCAATTTGGAAGAGCTTGGGAAGCTCATTGCGTAGAAGATGGATCTTTTAGAAGGAAGAATGACCTCAATGTCCAACGCATTGTGTTGGTTCTGCAAAATGAAAAAGGGGAGATTGTGAGGGATGAATTGGAGTCCATTATTGTGGACGTTCTCAAAAAAAGTAGAACAAGCAATCACTGAATGGCAAACCTTGGAGGCTGAGATAAAACAGGATTATCTTAAATTAGTTGTTCAGGTTGAAGAAGAGACTGCAGGGTAAAACATTCTTTCATGCATTCATTCATTCTTTCCATTCTCCATTCTTCTATTCTTTACTTCAGTTTTTTGGGATACCCATTTTTTGGGTGACAATGACATTAGTGTGGGGTAATGTTGATCAGAGAACACTTGACAAAATTCACACAAGAAGTCTACATGGGAAAATAGGCTAGGTTTAAGGGCGCAAATGGATAGGAAGAACACCTGTCGCGGAGGGCAAGTTCAACATTCAGGACTTATCCAATTTTGAGCATGAAGACCTATTTTTAGAAGAGAAGGCGTGCAGAACACACCAATGATGCAGATACGTGCACGCCACAAATTGTCTATCTTTGGAGGATCAAATCAAATCATTTTACATGGAGATGAGCTAAGAATAGGATTTTCACTTCAGTTCACTGTAAGAGGTCTATAGATAACACACTTTCATGTGTGGCTATTCTGTAAATGGCGCACGAGATATTAATAGCATGTGGCCTATTTTTAGAATAGATAAGTGGTGAAGGGAAAGTCCTCACCCTATATATATATATATATATATATATATATATGTATGTCTTGAATTACGAGAGAGAGGAGAGGGAGAGATATAGGTATATGCAGAGCATAAGAGGTAAGCATAAAGAGATATGTGCATATGACTAGATTACTATATCAGATCCATGCATGCATCGGTATAGAATTCCATTATTGTAAGGAGATTCTGTGTTTATTAATAGATGGAAGTTATTAGCTGAATCTAAGTTTCATTCCTGTGTGTAATTGAGTAGTGCATGTTCTTGATTCAATCATGATTATTGTTTAAGTTTGTTCTTTCATAGATCTGAATATGGCATGCATTGTAGAATGATGGATTAGCTATGGATCTATATGTTTCTTCCTTCATCACACTAACATCCTGCTACAACAACCCTAAAGAGGGACCTAGTACCTTTGCGCACTTTGGGTGAGTGCTCAATCTAGGCTGAGTGATGTGCCAAAGCACGTCTAGGGTGTTATCTGGTAATTCTAGGCTACATCATATGTCATCCAAGTAAACTAGGATGAACTCGTTGATATATCCTTTGAAAAAAATATTCATGGCCCTCTCGAAATGTTGCACCTACATTTGATAAACCAAAAAGGAATTTTCTAATAGGAATATGTTCCCCATTTGGTCATAAATGTTTTCTTGAATTGGTCATGTTCCATGACTAGGATTTGGTTAAATCTCAAGTATGCATCCGAATGGAAAATATATGTAGACCAACCATGGTATGATGAATTTTCTCCATAGAAGGTAATAGATAATGATCCTTTAAATATTCCTTTTCAAATCTTTGAAATGAACACGAGTCCGATTTCACCATTATTCTTCCATACTGAACCAAATTTTCCATCCAAGTAGATTACTTAATAGGAAATATTATTTTTTCCTCAATGAGTTTGGATAAATCCTTCCTCGTGAGCAGCTCTATCTTAGGGTTTATTGGCCTCTAATTTTGTCATATGGGCTTGATATTAGGATCAAGTTCAATAGAGTGTTGAGAAACACTTGGATCAAACATTTTTAGGTCTTCATACTCCCATGAGAATATATCGATGAATTTCTGGCATAGAGAGATGAAAGCATGTTTCTCATCCTGCACACATTCTTTACCAAGTACCAACTCTTTACCATACACAATAGTGACTAGATTGAATTATTTGTGTGTTGTGCACATGTACTTTTCTTCACCCTTGAACTCATCATCAAGAGATGAATATGTGCTCTAAGGTGACCAGCCCTTTAGGTAGCTTATTTTTCTTTAATTGTATCACTTGGTCACCATTTTTTTTATGCAAGTCATCTTGCATGCTTGAAGAAAACTAAGCTTCATTCTAGATGAACTGGACAATCTATGCATCACTATCAAACACTTTCCAACTAGTTTCATTATTTCTAATGGAGGACCTAACCACCATCTTGATGTGTTGTGTATTTCCTTGGAAAAAATCTTTAGTAGGTGAGAACTATGAACCAAAGGCTGCTATCCGATCTACTTCTTTTTTGAATTTCCTTAGCACCACTTGTAGAATGAGAACTTAAAAGCTCTCTAAGAGGTCCCAAAATATATGTTTGTAATCTTTGAGAAGATTATTATTTTATATGCACTTGTTTATGACCTGGTGCATAACCAATTCAATGTCCCCAAATATCTACAATGCCTTACTCTGCCTTTTCTTAGTAATAAAAAGACCATGCACCAATGCTTCATATTCTTCTACGTTATTAGAGTATGCAAACTACAGCCTATGCATGAAGAATAAATTCTCATCTTTAGGATAAATGAGAATAACATCTACACCTGCACCATTTATGCTTCTGGAACCTTCAAAATACACTTTCCACGATCCATGAGCATCATCATTTTCTTTCTTGAGTGTGGTAGGAAGTGCACAAGTTCTTCAAGGATGCAATAGGTTACAAGACCAATTTCAATCGTTGCATCATAGGGATCAAATTAAAACTGATATTTTCCCACTCATCTAATAATAGGTCATGTATATATGGAGGAATGGGTTTCTCGTATGGCTGGATCTTTCTCTTGGCCTTCTTAGATTAGGCAATCAGATTGGAGAGGGAATGATCATATGACTCAACATAATAGAAAAATATAGGCTCAACATATATGGTAAATTAGGTACCATACCTTTTTCTTAGTAACATATGAGACCAATTAGAAGAAAAGTATCCACCCACCTTGGCCATGAAATCTCTTGATAAGAAAAGGGGAAAAAATGGAGGTAGGTCAATGATTGAAACATCTTGAGTTATAGTGAGGCTTGGACATGCATAAAGGGTTAACTCAAGATATTTGATGATAATTAGGGTAGTGACATTTGAGCCATCAAGTTGTAAGACTCCTTTGGAGATAGGGGTGTAGTTAATACCTATGACATCATCTATTTTCTTAGGCATGTGATGTAGCCTAGAATATACCCACAAAAACCCAAGGTGTGTTAGCATATCACTCACTGAGCCCGAGTGCTCACTCGAAGTGTGTAAAGGTACCAGGTCCTTCTTTAGAGAATCTTGTCCAAGATGTTAGCATGAATGAATGTATATATGTTCAGATTCATAGCAGATAGTAAACATTCCATAGTGCATAAATCAGATCTAGATCTTAACCATAAGGAAGATTAACTAAACAATGACTATAATGAGATTTACCATGAAAGATCCATGTTCAGTTACATCTAACACCAATATCCAGCCAATGAGATCCATTATATTAAATATTGTAAAACACAGAAGCTTCATACACCATAATAATGTCACCAAGAGTCATGTGCACGTACAAACTAGTAGCATAACTCTACAAAAACATTAGATCCCTAAATCGTGCAAATCAATACATATTTATAGGGGTGGGGACTTTCCCTTCACCACCCATGCACCTTCAAAAATAGGATACATGCTAATAATAGCCATGCACCCTTACATGAGAATACAAAAGCATGCAAGCACTAATAATAGATTTTCTGCAGTTAACTCCTAGTTCAAATCCTATTATTAGTCCAAAACTCTACATGGCGCTCGATCTTCTATTAGCCCAAAATAACCTTAGCGTAGTCTGCAAGTCTTCATATCATTGTGTGCTCCGCACTCCATGTCCAAAAATATCCTTATGCTGAAAACAACTAAGTCCCGATCTTGGCGCCCCTACCTCACGAAATTCCCACGTGCTCTTATGTGCCCTATGTTTGTGTGCCTAAACCTTATGCACTTACAAAACTTAGGCTATACTTATTAGCCCAACAACATGACAGAAGTACTATCCCCTAAGTCAATCATACAATTATGAATAAGATGTTTTCCTATTATTAAGGAAATATAAAAGGGTGGGGTTATGACAACTTTGATTACTTTCCTCTCCTCTTCTTGACAAAATTTGACAACAATATGAGGTCTTTGGTTAAATGGATCAACACACAATATTTGTGCTCGGGATTCTTACGCACAGAGCCGTGCTAAGATGGAATGATGAGGGCATTCCACATTGTGAAATTCACATTTGTCTTATTCATTTGGTCAACAATATTGAATGAAAGGCCCACAAACTTATGCATTTGAGGCACAACAAAATATTTTCTTAATTGTTTAGGTACATATGCATGGGTATTAGCTTGTGTATAGGCTTGAACTACCAATGGAGGAGTGCACACTAATTCTATAGGGATGTTACGTGGAACCTTATGCACATAAACTTGTGCACTAGAAATTTTGGGTGCATTAGCTTCATCTCTTTGCTTCGAGGATTAGTCTAGTTGGTAGGAATGGTAGGTTGTGTGCAAGAATATAACATTCTCTTTTTGGATCTTGTGTTATCACAAACTTGTGCACATGGCCCATTTAAGAAGTCAATATCTTGGTTTATTACATAGAAATATTCTGGACCAAAGACCATAAAGTTGGTCATAGGAATAACTTATGGCACTTCTTCATTTTCTATTTTGTGTGTGCTAGAAGAGGGTTCATAACCTGCATTTTGAATCATGTACGCCCGCACACACAAGGAATTTGTGAAATTATATTGATTGTGAGGAAAATTGCAAGTAAAGCACCACACTTTCTCTTAAACCATGTTGTTTTGTACTAGAACTAGTGTTTGGCTTGCTTGTGGGCGTAGGGAAATGGTTGTGCGGGAGGAATTGTTTACATTGGAAGGTGTGCATTAGCATGTCATGTATCAATTTTTGTTCTTCCCATATCTCTTATTTGGATATTGATTTCTAAAGGGCTGATGGCTTTGATTAAATCCTTGATTATAATTATTTCTAAAGGCTTGTACCTGCTGCTTTTCTAAGGATATAACTTTATTGGAAAAATTTATAATAAAGGATTTAATTTATTCATCCTCCTTTTGCTACATGGGATAATAGGATGTGGATACGAGTGGGATGAGAACTCTAATCAGGAATGTGGGAAACATAAGGTTGAGGCACTTGAGGTATTTCAAGAAACAAGGGTGTAGGTGGTCTAGGGGCTATCTTGCCAACATGGATTAGAAAATTCTCTACTCTATTGGCTATAGCATAGGCATCGGGGAGCTGTGCACCACCCATAGAATGTATCATTACTACAATTTTATAATTCAAGGATCTTAAGAAGTAAAGGAAAGCACCTTTAGGAGTTGGTCTTAAGAGGGCCAAAATTCTATCCCATGTCTTCTGAAATCAAAAGTTGAAATCAACCACAAGCTCATTAGGAACTCTCATTATCTTGTGAATTCTTATAATAAGGAGATATTGTCAAGCATTCTCCAAAAATTTATTACAAAGCATGGTGCCAAGTCCATCCTAGCTAGTGATAGAGGTGGGTCTTAATATTATATACCACTAAAGTGCTTTACTTTTGAGTGAATACAAAAGCAACCTTATAGCTACCTCATCTTCGGTGACTATATGAACAAAGCAAAAGTTTGCATATCTTGAATGTACTTAGCGGGGGTAACTCGATTCTCACCAGTGAAAAATGGTATACTTTTGAGTGTGGCCACCGGTATATCATATTACGTAGTAGGAGTCAAAGGACTGCTACCATTGAAGTTAACTAAGGACAAATTTCTCTTTGTGATGGCTATCAAGGGTCTAAACACCCTAGTAAAGAACATTGAAGATATGCCAAGAGGAGGGGTACAAGTTCTCTCATGTGCACTTTGAATATGGAGATACGTGCATAGTGGTTCTCTGCTACTTCTTCTTCTTGGAGACAACTAGAGATATTCAAAGGATCCTTCAACTATTATGCTTTATATTTTGTGTATCCTTCTCATGAAATAGGGCATGTGGACTACTGAAATCAGTAGATCTAGATGTTGGGAGTCATTAAATGTGTTTAAATGAGCCTCCAAAGGTTGGAAATCACTAAGTCACACACCAAAACTTAGTAATGATGAAATGTAAGATTTCAATACCTATCCTACTCTTTAGGCGTGCCAAAAATGTTGGAGCTCAAAATTTCACCCATCCTAGATCAGGATGAATTGGGTATTTGAGACAACATGGGACTATCTCGAGTTGTGGGACTTACACTTGAGACAGACCTCCGAGAAATGCCAACTTCCTCTACCTATTTTTACTTTGCTAAAACTACTCCTACGAATGGAAATTCAGCTCTATGATTCCAAGAGACCAGGGTGAGAAGGAGATGCATGAAAGGGAACCTAAGTTAAGGGCTCGTGATAGCACTAGAAAGAGGGGGATGAACAGACATGACTGACTAAAAATGAGGGAAAACATGCACGGTGAGGGAAGAAAAGCGTGTCATAACGTGAAACACATTCACACACCCATTTTCATAGAGCACAACAGATTGGAACCTAGAAGATACATGAAAATAAACCCATTGATGTCAAAGGGTATCAAGGTGAATGGGAGTCACCATGATATTTTCATTGCTTTATTAATTCTTTGGTGGATTATTATGAGTCTAAGTGTGAGTGTATGTTCTTAAGGAATGATTATTGTGAGAAAGGTGATGTGTTTTCTTGACTATGATCTCCAAAGGTTTTTATGGTTTCTAGCATGTCCCGAACATGTGTTAAAGGTGTATGAGGTTCGCATATTATCAAATAGGTCAATTCATTTGAGTCATGAGTTAAGACTAGTCATTTTAGGCCTAGTCCTAGACCTAACTTAAACAAAATGTATGATATCATGAGATATAAAGAAAATAAGGTCTGTGTGAGCATATAAGGCATGTTTTGGCATTACATAGCTCATGTAGATGATGTACAAGGTCAATTTTAGGTATATAATGTAAGTTGAAGGTCCTTTGAAATAATAACAATGAAGAAAACGCTTGTAGACATGGGTAAGTCATAGAGTATGGAGAGTATCATAGGTGTTCAGGTATGTTTGATTATTTACAAGTATTGAAGAGGTCATCAAAAAGTTGTGTGTCAATTTTTAGGCTAGGAGAGTGAAGACAAAGCAATAAAACCTATCTTTAGACCTATCGAGTTCTCGAAGTGCATTTCTCACTCGAAGGTCAAGTTTACAATGATTAATTACATGTGAAATATTTTCATGGGAACCTAAGCCTTTTATCATAGTTGAGGCATGGATCTAAGAATTTTTTGCAGTTGGAATGAGTCTAAATGATGTCATGTGCTTTATGAAAAATTATTAAGAAGAAGATTTTTAAAAACCCTCCCCAAAACCCTAGTGTAGAGTGATAGATAATATATGCATGGTATGGTCTCTAAATGACTTGTTCAAGTTGGTATGATGATTCATGGATGTAGAGGACTCCTTTGGGATCATTTTGGTGGTGGTTTTAGGATCCATTGTTTTGGTAAAGTACGAGAAAAAAACCTTATTTTATGGAGGATTTTTGTTACAGTGTTGAGTTGTAGGTTTCATGAAGTGAAAAAAGTATTCTAGATAGCTTGTGATGTTTTCTATATATCCATGAAAATATTTGAGTAGGTTGTGAGGAGAAAATTTGGGAAATAGTTCTTCTAATGTGTCCTACTACTTTTGGCCTAAACGACTTAAACTAGTCATGGAGGTTTTATGTGATTCTTGATATTTTGTAAGTTTTAGCAGTGCTTGAAGGTCATTGCTATCTTAAATAGGTTATATATGATGTGGTTGAGGTCTTGGTTTGATCTAGTAAGGTGTTTTTCATGTTAAGTCCTAATGGCCTAATTAGCCCTATTTGGCTTGCTAAGAAGGTGTCATGGAACATGTGTCCAAGTTTTTATTTCTTCATGTAACCTATGAATGTGAGTATTTGAGCATGTTGATGGAGATTTCCTTGAAGTTTCATAAGTGATTTAAGTGACAGGAAGTGAATTTTTAGGTGTTAAAACATGATGATCTCAAGATTGGTTCTTGAGGGCTAAAACCTAGTTTGAGAAGTTTCAGAGAGTTGAATGCTTTAGCAACTTATTCCTTGAATTATAGGTTGTTATTGGTTGAATGCATTATATGATATCAATACCTTCCTATTGATGTGTTATTTGAGCCATGGTGAATAATTTTTTGATGTGAATTTGTTCGCTCTTTGAGACTAATTTTTGGGTGCATGAGATCTAGTTGGGTATGCTTGCAAATTGGTGTGTTCCATGATGAAGTTAGCTGATGTATATTTTATTGAGATTTTGAAGGTTGTAATATGGTTCTCCTAATATTAATGATTCTTTTTTATTCATGGTAAAAAAATTGTTCCCTTGAGTTCAAATTTTTATTGTTGGGTATGAAGAGTGTGTTTTAGGCCTATTTGAGAATCCTTGTGCAAGTTAGAGTATGTTAGGAATATGCCGACCTACTTGGTCATTCTAAGTGATTTATTTAATGTTTTGGAATGTATTTCTATTTTTATGACTGACCTTAACACTATTATCTAAACTGTGGTTGTTTATGATAAGAGTCTTTTATAAAAGTGAAGTGTGTTAGCTCGTTTGGGCTAGAGTTTATGATGGGATTGTGAGCGAGCTAGAGATAAGTGTGTGGAGTGTTGTGAGGGGTCAAGAAAAATCACATAATAAGATGAGAATCTAATTAGGGTATATAAAAGGAATTCAAGGTCATTAGACCTAATCAACATGATATGATGCAAGTTTGAGAGAATAAGAAGAGTGAGCAATATGAGAAGGTTTTGAGTGAGAAGATATTGTAAATTTATCACAATCAGTTGTTAGAGAAATAAGTAATTTGGTGATATTCATCTTCAGGTGGTTGAGTTGGTGCTTGGTTATCTTAGGGGTCTTTATCATCCTTATGGGGTTAGTTCCTCACTAAACTAGGGGTTGGTGCTCCTTATGAATTTGGTTCTTGAATAAATTTCATTTTGTTTTGTAATATATACAAATTTTCGGTGGGTTTTATTCCCTTTTAGGGTTTCCCACTTTATATCTAGTGTTCATGTGTTCTCTCTTTTCTTTTACACTTGTGGATGGTTGTTACACACTTAATAATCTCACATTGATTATGTATGTTGAATGGTTGATTTGAATGATGAATGTATGTTATGGTAAATGAATTAAAAAAATTGTATGAATGATTCACCCCCTCTTAGTCACTTGTGCTTCCAAAAATATGTATTAGAGAAAGGTCCTTATGAAGCAAGTTTAACAACCACTTAAAGGATATATTTTAAGCACAACAATGGGAAAAGTATATGATGTTGAAACAAAATTGATATGTTTGAATAAAAGAATGAAATTACAAATTCTTGGTCAATGGATTTCAATAACAAATCAGTGGTATGGAGGTTAAACATGACCAAGCCATCCAATATTTGCAATCTCAAGTTAGGTTTGTGACAGAATTCCTAAAAGGAAAAGAAGAAGAATGTTGCAAGCTCAAGTCTAAAGTAAAATCCCTAAGGACCAAATAAGTAGATTACATGAGTTAAAAATATGAGACGAGATCATTGAAATCAAAATTGGAGCAAGAATTTAGTAGATTAAAGACATGAGATTTTGGAGAAGAGTTGTGTTGATAACATGGCAGGTCCAAGTGCTTATGAAGACATGAAGGAGACCAAGAAGACATATTCAAAGAGGTCTAACCCTGTTAGGCAACCAATATAATGAGGTATGGTTATTGTTATGTTTTTCATGAATTTGGTCATAGAGCTAGAGATTACAAGAGAAGGCCCTCAAGGAATGAGTATTTATGGAATTATGAAAGCTCCTTCAAAGGTTAGTTTTATTCATGCTATGAATATGGTCATAAGGCTATGGATTGTAGTTAGGACCTACAATCATATCACTCAAGAGGAAATAATATTGTCTCTTGATACATATGTCATAAATTAAATCATATTTCCATATTTTTCCATCGAGAATGAATCTCAAGGATGCAATAGTTGGTTTCAATCTCCTAGAAATCAAGATAGAAAAATGATCAACAAGAAGAATTATCCCAAAGATGAGCCTAATATATTCATGTCTATCTCTATGAACAAGAATGATGGTCCTAAGCATGAGTACAAGAGAGAAGAACTAAAATCATTCATAAACAACAAGAAGGGAAGAAAAAAAGATCCAATGTTGCGTTGTCCCGAGATCCATCTACCATAAAAGGGGAAGTAATTACAAAAATTGTGTCCACAAAAATTGATGAAGTTAAGAAGGATGTGATAAATTTATACATGCCTAATTCTAAACCGTCATCAAGTAAAAAAGGAGTTTTTATATGATTATGAAAAATCCAAAGGTTAAAGAGTAATATATAAGTTTCACCGTTATTCAATCGAGAAAAGGAAAGAAGGACTAAATGTGCAATCTTAAGGTCTATGATGTCTACTTATGAGTGCAGTCAAGAAGATATGTAGCAAGTGATTTTACTCAAATAAGTAAGCATGCTTGTTGGAATCATGTTGATCATATTTGATGACTTACATAAGGAGATATTTATTCAGATCACGAGGTATGTCATAATATTATCGTGTCTTGAAAAATGCATTTAAGTGTATGAGGTATTAGAAGTTGTGGCAATTAGAATTGAAGGTGTAATGACCTAGTTATGTCACAGTCTTGGAAAATCTGCTACAAGGTTAGAGGAAGTGTTGACATCATGAAAACATGATAAAATGTGTGTGTGTGTGTGTGTGTGTATTAAGAAGTATAATAGTTTTTTTAACGGTGTAAATTGTTTAAGGAGGTTTTGACAATTCTCACCATGTTGAATAAATTGATAGTCATGAAGGTTTACAAAACAATGTTATCTAAGAATGTTTTTTGACTATGTGATGGAATCTTAGGCATGATGACTTAATATGGACTTGAGAATCTTGTAATTTTTGATTTATTGAGTAAGGTGAAGCTCTTATATGGTGCATAAGGATGTGACAGAGTTGTGAAAAACATGATTGAATACTTGAAGAGAGGATTTTTGGTAATAATGAGTATTTTGGGTATGACTATCATGATATAAGGCCATTGAATATTTTTAATGTTTCTTGGATCATCTAATCATAGTCTTGATAATCCTTGAATACCCAAATATGAAAAAATTGGGCATGTACATAAGATTAACCTCTTGAAGGAGATGGTGAAATTTGGTGAGACTGTCAAAGGGATCTACTAAATTAAAACATGGTATGTTTTGGATCATTCCTTATCAGTTAGATACAATCATGATATTAAAAAAGGTGATAGGTTCCTTAAAGATGCTTGAAGGCTTATAAGAAAGATTTTAGATTCAAATCTAGGCATATCAATTTAAATAAGTTGTCATCATGGAAAGATATGTGATGGTGTATGGGATAGGTCTAAATCTCAAGCTAAGAGAAGCAATGGTTTATAAAGGACAAGACTAATGAAAGGATTTGTACACAACTGGTAAACATCAAGAAAATCAAGGAATCGATGAACATGTTTGAGAAGCATGACACACAATTAAAGAGACTATTATAAGGACAATTGAATAAGAATTCTTTCTTGTGTATGATGAATTGATCATACCATCAACTACATGAAGATTTTTGCAAGGATAAGATATGTATTTTGAAGTTCAATTTCTATATTCATGTTGAATTAAATGTATCTAAGAGATAGGGGAGAAATTTTTTTGCTCACCATTATGTCGGGAAGAAGTAGATTGAGATGTCTACGGTTTGCATTGAAAAATACTAAAATGAGAGAGGTTTTCTAAGATCATTATATATCCATGTTAAGATAATAAAATGGATATTTTGAATATGATTGAAAACTTATCATCTTGAGAAGATGGGACATAAATTTTTGAAATTGATGAATTTTCTTGATAGATTCAAGATATGTTATTACAAGAATTTATAGGAAATCTTGAAGGAATTATTGATTAGAGATGTTGAAACGATATCTAAAGAAAGTGATGAACAATGGTAAGAGTTTCTTCTCAAAAATCATGCATTATGTGAAGTTGATTGAGTTTTGAGAAAAATTGAGGGCTTTCTGAGTTGATCAAGGTATGAATTTTTTTGTTTTTTTCTCTTAAATATTCTTCTAGTCGGTTGGTGTGTGTTTTCATTATATATATGTTGAGTTATGCATGTGTTTCTTGAGATGGTTATACTTGTTGAAGAGATAGGAGATTAGTCTAGGAGGAGTCGGGTATAAAACCAAGAAAGTGACAAAATAGGTATGTAGAAGGTTAAACATTGTTTCTATGATTTGTAAGTGTGTGCATCATATTAGGGGGAGATGGTTTCAATATTTTATGCTAAGAAGATCCAATGTGAAGGAAAACATTGCATGTTTCTTAGAGAATCAGGTCTAGAAAAAGGTTTATAGCAAAAGTGAAGATCAAGATAGGTCTGTATGAAGAAAAATGAGGAGTGTACTTTCTCGGGGGAGATGTGCGAGCTATTAAAAGACAGTCCATGAATCATCATAAAATGAAGTCAAGAGGATGTATACATACTAAGGAGAAATTAAGTAAGATTTTATACATTGTTGTCATTTTTTTCATGTCAAGTTGTTATAGTATCCTTTGTCATTATATGTTAAAGGGGAGAGAAAAATCAGAAATATGAAAAGAGGTCTATAGGTGGTCTTGTATGTGATTTCATATTATGGTTGCCATCAATGTTTCTAAATATGGTTTCCATCAATGACAAAGGGGAGATTGTTGGAAAATTTATCTTTGTGTTGTTGTCATTGATGTCAACCGACATTCATGTTAAAGGGGATCAAGGTGAATAAGAGCCAACATGATGTTGTTATTGGTTCATTAATGCTTTAGTGGAGTATCATGATGTCTAGGTGTAAGTGTATCTTCTTAAGCAATTATTCTTACAATCAAATTGTTGTGAGTGTTGGGGTTAATAATGTCAAGTGAGATATCATTTGATAGACCACTACATACGACCCATTATTAAAAGTTGATTTATATACTTAAGTTGATATCACGACTTTGAAAATATTGAAGTGGTATAACGGACACCCATCCTATATAAATAGGATGATCCCTCACTCACAGGATTACTAGGATGAGAAACTAGATAGTTGATAGACTAATTGATCTATGCTCAAGATTTTTATGTAAGTGATTTGTTTAATGTGAGACCGACGGTGAGGTTAAATTCTTGATAAATTCTGAATACGACAAAAAAAGCTTTATTAGTGGGGTTTTTTTCTTTAAGGTTTCCTCACTTTAAATTTGGTGTTATATATCTCTTTTATTTTCCTATATTTTCTTTCAGCTCACATTATTAATCTCAGAATATGTGATCTATAATAAGCTAAATCTATGTTTAAATTAACTACAAAACATAATCTATAATCTTCAACATTTATCTATGAATCTATAATTGGTTAATTATACATTCCTCATAATTATAACATGGTATCAAAGTTGGTGATTATGTGTGTGCAAGATCAATCTAGAAGCTTTTAATTTTCTAGAGTGAAGAAGCTTGAAGTTTATTTACGGATCTACGAAACCCTAAACTTCCACAATTACTTTCAAGCTAACTAGGATTTAAATTCCAATTCCCACCTTAATATTGGTGAAATATTGGCTAAATGGATATCTAGATTGTGTTTAAGCAATTACATTCTTAGATCTGTGTTTATGCATCTAGTTATGGTCCTTTTGGTTTAAATCCATTGTCTGCGTGTTTATTTTAAGTTTTCACACCATTTATAGCCGTTATAGTTTTTTTAATTGTGGATCCAAATAATATCTTTAGATTTAATTAGTTCTTAGCATTTAAATGTGCCCCAAATTTATTTTAAAAATTTCTATTTTTATCTTTGTGAAGCTTGGGCCAATCATTTTGTGTCATCTAGTTTCACATTGTTAGTCTTTTCATTGTTCTTTTCGGTTTTGTGAAGCTTGGACCAATAAAATTTATCCAAGTAGCTTCCTATTGTTATTTTCATGTTTATGAAGCCCGAACCAATATTTTAGTGCCATCTAGCTTCGCTCTATCAGTCTTATTTGAATTTTTTTCATTTTTGCGAAGTTTTTTTACTGCAAAGCATGAACCAATCATTTTGATCCAGCTAGCTTCGCATTATCAATCTTCTTAATAGACCCTTTTTTTTTTTTGAAGCCCAAGCCAATCGAAGGCTCCATCTTACTTCACTTTATCAATCATATTATTTATCTGATTTCCGATTTGTGAACTACGAGCCAATAAGGGATTTATGCGTGTCTTGACATTATCAAACTTGGTTATGCTTACCTTTGTCATTTGTAAAATCCAACCCAATCGGAAGCTCTAAGTCACGTAATATTTTGTGTTGTCAATTTTGTTGTTTGTTTCTATCTTTGCAAAATACGGACTAATAGAATTGTTCAATATTTCACATTTTCAGTTCCATGTTATTTATTTATGACATTTACAAAATTTGAGCCAATAACATTGCTCCATATTTCACTTTATTAGTATTTTGATTGTGTTGTTTGTTCTTACAAAATACTAGCTAATTGGATTGCTCCAAGTAGCCCCATATTTTGTAGTATTAGTATTTGGTTCATTTGCTTCTAACATATGCGAAGGTTGAGCCAATAGATTTTCTCTAAGTATCTTAGCTTTTCACATTTTTCAGTCATCTTTATTTGTGTCAGTGGTTATCCAATAGAAATCAACCATCTTGTCACATTTGTTAATCTTTTTTAGAATTGTGAAGTGTGAACCATTTAAAATATTCCATGTATCTTCAATTTTGTCTTACTCTTTGTGGTTGTACTATGAAGTGCAAACCAATTGTTTGTTGACACATATATTAATTCTCCATGTGTCATATTCTACTTCATTCGTAGTTTTTCAATATTCTCTTTATTCCAAGGGTTTAATTTTTTTCTTCATTCCACAGTTTAATATTTTATTTATTCCACCTGTTTAATTTTTTTCCTTTGTTACTGTGGGTTTTCTAATTTTCTTCGTTTCATGGGTTCCGAAGTCCTTTTGTCTCGTAGATTTCAAATTTTGTAAATCTTAGATATTTTCTCTCTGGCCTTCCCCAAATTTTTGTTTCTTTTTAAGCTAACTAAGCATACATATTTCTTTACTAAATTTATCTCATTGCTTGCATTTTTTTAGCTCTGTTTGGGTTCTTGGTTCATTTTTAGTCTAATATTTGTCTTCATAAGCTAACTGTGCATTCAAAATGGCTAGCTTTGTTATTTTTCATTGGATAAGTCTTAGTCACTAACTGAAACAAAACTATATTATTTGGAGGGTAAGGTTAAAATATTTTTTTATGGAAAGGAAGCTATGGGATCTTGTGACTAGTGTGGAAAAATGACCCACAGGAAGACAAGAAACCCCTGAAAACCTTAGCTATTTCTCTCAAAGACCATAGGAATCTTTGTCCATTCTTATGCAAATCATAAAAGATGAATTTTTAATGCATATAGGTCACATGGAATCACTTGCTGATGGATGGAAAAAATAAAATACTATGCATGAAGGCAGTCATTTGTCTAAGATAATTAAGCTATTTTTAGAGTTGTTTACAACTCCCATGAAGGGGGATGAGAAAATAGTCAATTATTTCTAGCCAAAATTAAGAACATTAAAGCTCAATTAGATGGTTGTAACTATGAATTATTTCAAGATAATATTTTGTACTTCATAATTCAAATAAATATTCATGAAAAATTCAGAAATTATATCTCAATTCTTAACTCTAAGTATCAGAATGAGAATGATCTTCCTGATTCAGACACTTTGTTTTCTTTGTTGATTCCGTAAGAGAGAGTCATGGAGAAATTTGATTCAAAAGAGACTAATTCTAAATAATTTTTCTATCGAGAATCATTAGTTTGCTCATAATACAAATAATATCAATCTAAATCAAAGTCTAATATCAAATCTAGATTTAAATAAAATCCTAAGACTAAATTAGCTAAGAAAAAAATTAGAACTTTAAATTCAAATTTAATGGAACTTGTAATAAGTGTGGAAAATTTGGACATAAAGAGTTTTATTGTAGATTAAAGACTAACAAATCAACTAAGAATGCTAAGAACAACAAGCCTAATAATCATAAGAAAAATCAGAAGCAAAATCAAGCAAATGTGGTTGTGCAGTCTATTACATTGTATAATGCCCTTTTAGCTTCAAATGATAATGAGTGGATTCTTAATAGTGGTGCATCTAGGCACATGACTTGTACTCTTGGTATCCTCTCAGATGTTGTCAATTGTGAGGAAAATATCTATCTAGGAGACAAATCCATTATTATATCTGAAGCTTGTGGCAATGTTAAGTTGTCAAATGGAGTAATTAGGAATGTCTTGTATGTTCCTCAACTAAAAAAATCTTTTTCTTGCTCTCAGCTAACTAAATAAAATTGTAAAGTTGTTTTTCTACAAGATAAGTGGTATGTAAAAGATAAGATAAGTAATATTATTTCTTTTGATATTCAAAAAATGTCTTGTATATATTTGATGGTTTTGTGTTTGAGTCTTGCTTTTCTTCCTCTTCTAGGAATGATATTCAACTTTGGCATGAAAGACTTGGTCATGTTAATTTCAAAAGTTTGTATGAGATGTCTAGGCTAAATCTTATTATTGGTCTTCCAAAGATAAAGTCAGACCATGAGACATGTGAAATTTCCTGCGTGGTAAGAAACATGTTGAACCATTTCACAAACATCATGATCTAAATTCTTATCATTAATTAGAACTAATTCATAGTGATGTAAGAGGTCCACTTGAGGTTCCTTCACTCAGTGGTGCTTTGTATTTTTTTCTTTATTGATGACTTCTCTAGAATGACTTGGTCTTATTTCATCCGAAGAAGAAATCGATGTCCTGTCTAAGTTCTAGGAATTTAAAGATCTAGTTGAGAATGCTTCTAATATTTAAATTAAAAGGATTAAGAATGATAATGGAGGTGAATATTTCAGAAAAAAATTGATGAGTTATGTGTTTCATGTGGATTCAAAGAGAGTTTACTACTCCCTATTCCCCTCAGCAAAATGGCATTGTAGAAAGAAAAATAAGATTATCTTAGAAATGGATAGGACTATGATTCATGCTTCTAATGTGCCTAAGTTCTTATGGGCTGAAGCTATGAACACTACTATCTCTATTATTAATAGAGTGCCTACTAAAGATGTTCATCAAGCTACTCCTCATGAAGTATGAACAAAGAAAAAACCAGATATTTCTCACTTAAGGATATTTGGTAGTCCTACTTCTATCTTCATTCCTAAAGTTAATAGGAAGAAGCTTGATCCAACCTCATTTTCTTGTATTTTTGTTGGCTATGGATATAAAACTAAAGGATTAATATTTTATGACACTTTCAAGCATGACATTGTTGAAAATAGAAATATTCAAGTCTTAGAAAAGAATTTCTGTGATGCTTCTCATGAACCCTCCTCTGTTTCTCTTGAGATAGAGCTTGATAATCCTCCTCTTAAAATAATGAAAAAAATATTCAAGAGCCTAATTATCTTGATCTAGACATGATGGAGATTGGGGGGGATTCATCTCAAGATGTCTTACATCACAAGGTTCCTAAATGGGCTCAAAGTATTGTTCAAAACTCTTAGCCTGATAGTTTTAGAAAACTAACTTGAAGTCAACATACTTATCATGCCTTGATGACCCTCTATGAGATAGAACCACAATCTTTTGAATAATCCTATCAAGATGATAGATGGATTCAGGCTATGAAAGATGAATACAATTCTTTGATTAAAAATAATACTTGGGAACTTTTCCTCCTCCATCTAAGAAAAGTACTATAGGATCTAGGTGGTTATACAAGATCAAATATAACTATGTAGGAGAAATTTACAAGTTCAAGGAAAGGCTGGTAGCTCATGGTTTCACTCAAAACCTGGTCTTGACTATGTTGATACTTTTTCTCCTGTAGCTAAGATGAGCATTGTTAGAATTCTTCTTGCATTGGCTGCCTAATATGGTTGGGAGATTCACCAAATGGATGTCAAAAATGATTTCCTTAATGGTGACTTACAAGAAGAATTATGCATGAGGCAGCCTAAAGGTTTTGAAAACATGGTAAAGAGATTCATGTTTTTAAGCTCAAAAAGTCTTTGTATGGTCTTAAACAAGCTCCTAGAGCTTGGTATGCTAAAATTAATAGTTTCTTTCAAGATCTGGGCTTCTCTAACTATTGTTATGATAATGATCTATTTGTTAAGTTTGAAAACAATCATATTATCATTATTGTCTTGTATGTTGATGATCTTTTGATTACTAGCAGTGATAGAAATTTAATTGCTAAAATCAAAGAAAAGCTAAAACAATGTTTTGAAATGACTGATTTAGGTTTATGCATCTCAATTTATATATGCTATGAATTTTCTTAAAATATGTAACATGATTGGCTATAAGCCTATTTCCATTCCTATTGAAGTTAGTGTAAAGTTATATCTTAAACCAACTTGTGCTAAATTTGATCCTACTTTGTATAGACAATCAATTAACAATATAATTTATTTGATTATTAATAGACATGATATTTCTTATGCAGTAGGAGAAGTTTAAAGATTTATGAAAGAAACTTTTGAGGATCATTTGAAAATGAAAAAAATCATTTTAAAGTATATTAAAGGAAAATTAATTATGGTCTTTTTTATTCTTCCTGTAATGATGCACAATTATTTGGCTATTATAATTTTGATCATGTTGGTGATGTTGTAGATAGAAAGTTACTTTTGGGTATGATTTCAAGTTTGTTATATCTAAAATCACTTGGAGTAATAAGAAGCAACCAACAATGTCTATATCTTCTACTTAAATAGAGTATAGAAGTGATATGGAATTTGCAAAGGAATCTATGTAGTTGAAAAGACTATTCGATGAACTGCATATGTGCATCAAAGGGAGTGCTCTACTTCTATTTGATATCCAAAGTTTCATTTCTCATATAAATAATCTGGTTCAACATCAAAGGACAAAGAAGCATATTGAAGTTCATATGCACTTTATTGGAGAGAATTTCTGAATAGTGATATTGATCTCAAGTTCTGTTTCTCTTGAAGGTCTAGTTGTAGATATCTTCATTAAACCATTATGTGCTATGAATTTTTCCAAGTTTTGTGCCTTGTTGGGCCTTTCGAGTTACTATTGAGGGGGAGTGTGCATGGAAATTCTACCTCTTAAAGGTTGTTTTAAAGCTTCCAATACTTCCTCCATTTTGTAATAAGTGTGTCACTCTATGTGAAGTTACTTGTAAATCCCAACAAAGATTTAGTTATGGGTATGCCTTAGTTTTTAAAAGGCTCCATAATCTGATGTAAGTATTCATATGTAAAGAACTGGTCTTAAGAATTTTTTTATGGGAATATATGTATGATTTCCCTTATTTTCATGCTAGCCAGAAGTCACTGTTGTTGATTCTTGGATCTGTAAATCCTTTTGTAGAAAAATGTAAATTTGGCATGTCTTGTTTGTTTCTTCCCACTTAACATTAAGGGGGAGTGTTGGGGTTGATAATTTCAAGTGGGATATCATTTGATAGACCACTACATATGACCCATTATTAAAATTTTATTTATATAATTAAGTCGGTCTTTCACAACTTTGAAAAGAGTGAAGTGGTATTAGCGCTCACCCTTCCTATATAAATAGGATGATCCCTCACGGGATTTCTAGGATGAGACGATAAATAGTTGACAAACCAATTTATCTATGCTAAATATTTTTATGTAAGATATTTTTTTTTTTGAGACCGAGGAGTGAATTGGAAGTCTTTGGGTTAAAGTCTTGATAAATTCTTAATATAGACAATGCTTTATCAGTGGGGTTTTTTCCTTCGGGTTTCCCCACTTTAAATCTGGTGTTATCTGTCTCTTTTACTTTCTTATATTTTCTTTCAGCTCATGTTATTAATCTCTATAATATGTGATCTATAATAAGCTAAATCTATGTTTAAATTAACTACACAACATAATCTATAATCTTTAGCATTTATCTGTGAATCTATAATTGGTTAATAATACATTCCTCATAATTCTAACAATGTAGTCTTGATTATGATCTCCAAATGTTTTTATGGTGTCTCCCATGTACAAGTAGATGTTTCAGAGGTGTATGAGGGTTTGTATGTTGGAAAATAAGTCAATTCACTTGATTCATGAGTTGAGACTAGCCATTTTAGGCCTAATCCTACACCTAGCACAAGAATAAGGTGTGATTGACAGGACCCGAAGGACTGAAACAGGGGAGGCAACTGTATAATTTTATTAATCTAAAAAACCATCAAAATTACATAGCAATGGATGACTGCAATATATATAGGTATTGCACAGTCATATCCATACAACCAAGCTGTTAAACAGCTATAACAAAATACATACGGGAATGAATAAATACAAAATATAGTTTCAACAAATAAACCATACGAATAAACAATATAACAAAATAAGATTTTACCTACGGTAAACACAACCAACTAATGTAAAATTACTTACACTAAGTTTTACCTAACAATGATAGCATGAGATATGAAGAAAATTAGGTATGTGTGAGCATGTATGGTGTTTTTGGCATTGCATAACAGTGTGTAGATGATATAAAGGTCAAGTTTATTGTATATGATGCAAGTTCAAGGTCCTTTGAATCACGGACAATGAAGACAAGGCTTGTAGGAATGAGTAAGTCATGGTGTATGGATATTCTCGAAGTGTGCAACAAAGTTTGAGAATTTACAAGTATGTAATAGGTCATAAAAGAGCTATGTTTCAAGTTTTAGGTTAGGAGAGTGAATAAAAAACAAGAAAAAATATTTTTAGAACTATTAAGTTCTCGAAGTGCATTTCCCAAAGGTGAAGTTTAGAGTGATCAATTTCACATGAAATATTTTCATCGGAACCTAATCCTTTTATCATAGTTGAGGCATGGATCTAATAGTTTTTTATAGTTCGAATGAGTTTAAATGATGTCATGTGCTTTATGAACGATTGTTAAGAAGTAGAGTTGATCAAAACCCTCCCCAAAACCCTATTTCAGAGTGATAGATATGATATGCATGGTATGGTCTCCAAATGACTTGGTCAAGATCGTATGATGATTCATGTATGTATAGGAATCCTCTAGGATCATTTTGGTGGTGGTTTTAGGCTCCAGTTGTTTTGGTAAAGTACATAAAAACCATTCTTTTATGGAGATTTGTTGTTACGGTATTGAGTTGCAGATTTCATGAAGTGAAACAAATTATTCTAGATATCTTGGGATGTGTTTTTAGATATCCAAAAATATGTGAGTAGGCTGTGTGGAGACAATTGGTGAAATAGGTCCTCTAATGTGTCCTATCACTTTTGGCCTAAAGGGCTAAAACCAATCATGGAGGTTTGATATGAGTCTTGATGTTGTGCATTTTTAGCGAAAGCCTAAAATTCATGGATAGATTAAATAGGTTCCATATGATGTGGTTGAGGTCTTGGTTTGATCTAGTAAGGTATTTTTCATGTTAATTCCTAATGGCCTAATTATCCCTATTTGGCTCGCCAAGAATGTATCATGGAACAAGCATGAAAATTAGTATTTCTTCATGTAACCTATGAATGTGAGTGATTGATCATGTTGATGGATATTTCCTTGAAGTGTTCCAAGTGATTATAGTTCTTGGAAGTGATGTTTGAGGTGTTAGAACATGATGATCTCAAGACTATTTCTTGAGGGCTAAGACCTAGTTTTAGAGATCCGAGTGCTTTGGTGAATTGTTCCTTCAATTGAAGGTTATTGTTAGTTGCATGAGTTATCGACATCAATACCTTATTTTTATGTGTCATTTGTGCCATATAATTTTATTGTGTGAAGTTGTTCACTCTTTGAGACTGATTTTTAGTAGGGTTCATTTTAATAGACCTCTGGGAAATCGAAGGTGGAAAATCCTTGGCGAATATCCCGGGAACCACTTTCACGAAACAAATGAATTTTCTTAGGTTTGTGTGTAAATTGTTTCCTAATAGAAGCTTTCATTTTCAAGTCATGTGTGGTGCGATGGAAAGGTTTCAGTCATGTGACAACAAGTTTAGTGTCATGTGATAATAAGGTTGTTGTCACATGATAGTAAACTTGTTGTCGCACAACAATAACCTTATTGTTGCACGTCACTTTGAGGTTATTATCGTGTGAAATTATTTTTTCATGTGAAAACAACCTTATTGTAACACAAAACAAACTTGTTATCGCATGATAATAAACTTATCATCGCACAACTACAAATCTCTTGTCGTGCGCCTCGTAGCCTTCAATGTCGTAAATCAACAAATTCTGTCATGTGTTAACAACATCTTTTCATGCATCAACAACTTTCCCTACAAGTTCATGGTACTTGATATGTTGGTACTTGTCGTACCCAAAATTGTAAGGTATCTTTCGCGGAACGATGTAATAAGTGCCCCAATGATGATACAGTCTCTTCGTAAGGTGTTCGGGATCCATAAAAGCTTTACAGATATGCGTTAACATCCCGCATGCCCCGCTTAGCCCCCGCGTGCTTTGTTTTCCCTGTTTTTCCCTCTTTTCTTGGCTTTTTGGTCTTCGGATGGAAACCGCCGCCGCTACTGAAGGGCGGCGGTCCTGAACCGCGCCGCCGAGCAGCGGCGGTTTGCGCGCGCTTTCCGTAACGCTCTTTTGACGCGACCCGCGTGAAATATCACGACTCACCAGCTTTTCTTGCCGACTTGAGCATGCATTAATGTTTTTGGTCCCCTGGAATAGTGTTTTTCCTTTGTTTATTGTTTAGGAGTTCAGTTTGGATTTGATCTTTGGGTGTTTGGATTCCTATAAATGCATGGTTTGAGCTCAAGCAAATGGCCTCTCAGTTTTGCTCTGAATTTTGCTCCAAAGTTTGCTTTTGAATTTCTTGTTACAGCAGTTTTAGTTTTCCTTTGCTTAAGGTTCTTAGTTTTCTCATTGAGTGCTTTGGTTAGTATTGTGTTGCAGCTGGTAAGCCACATATCCAACTTGTGCAAGTGCAAACATTATTTGGGCCACCATTTTCACTCCAACTTTCATGTTTTCAGTGTTGTGTCCCTTTAGTTTGCTTAGGATTGGTAGCATAGTTTGTTGCAGGTTTGTTTTAGCTTTGTGTTACTGTTGGTAAGCCACAGATCCAACTTGTGCAAACAGTATTATTGTTTTGGAGTAGAATAGTCTAGGCAGCCATTAAAGTTGCAGGTTTTGCTCTTCATACAGACTAGTTTCAGGTTCTGGACGCTTTTGTTGCATGATTCGCAGTAGACCCCGCTAGGAATTGCATAGGCCAAGCTCTGTACTCTTGCGCTATCCCTCTCCTATCCGCATTCTATTCTGTCTGCATTCTGAAGGCTTGTCCATTGATCCAAATATCTATTCCTGTTGATGCAAGCATTCCACGCTTTTCTGGATTCACGTGAGCACAAAGAACGAAGAGATCATACTGAGGGGACAAGAACACACACACCGTCGGATTCGCCACTGTTCTGCGAAATCCAGGTTCCATCTTTCAAAGTTTTAGTTAGAACTTATCAAATAAAGTAGTTAATCATTTTATTTCAGTTATTTCTATTCTCGATATTGCCAGGGAGGTTGTGGGGATTGATAGTTTCTGAGAAACTATGATTCATTCCTCACTTCTGAGGTAGGATCGAGAATCTTGCAGATAGATTAGTTATTTCGTTGTTTAGAATAGATATACAAAATTGCACAGACAAATAGCTACAATCGGCTATTTTGTTTGTTTTACGTTGTTAGTTTAGTTGTCAATTCTAAATATTTTAAATAGCTGCTTTCTTATAAATTGCCAGAAAATACAAAAAGAAATTATATATGCTAGAAGTGCACTTAGATTTTACTTTATTATAGTTTGTTTCATTACTACTTTTGCATGACAATTACGGGACCTAGGGAGCCCAGGGAATACATTTTCGAGCCAATTGTGCCCCAGCCCAATACCGTAGTGGCAATAACTGATATTGACCAAAACCTTAGGATACAAGTCTTCCAAACAACAACAGACTTCCAACAGATCAGGACACAGTTGAGAGGGTTAAACATCGAAGACGACCAAGCATATCTGTTTTGGTCAAATCAGCCAAACTACAGATTACCCTAGAAAATACCCACATGACTGTAGAAGGGCTCGAAAGAGAACAAACATTTGGGTGTGATCCTTTAGTTCCACAGCCAAACGCTGGAGACACCCTAGTAGATATAGATACCAGCTTAAGAATCCAAGTTGCGATAACACCTGTAAGGTATTCTGAGAAGATCGCACAACTGTTGGTTCTAAACATAGAAGCTGAAAAAGCTTACGACTACTGGATACTAGGGATCAGAACTTGATCTCTCGTATGACCATAACGGGACCGCAACAACCAAGAGTCTATGGTTGTGATCCACAGATCCCACAGCCTAACGAGTCCATAAGAGAATTAGACATAGACACTGGCCTACGTAAATTAGTATTTCAGTCTACTCCGATTCCACCTCTCATCATTCAACAGTTATCCCTACTAGACACAATAACCAACGAAACTAGAGAATTTTGGACTAGGCCAGAGAATCGTCCATAGAGTTGACTATATCCACCATATGACCCTATCAGGAGAAATACACGAAACCATCCCGGGTCATTTTCCACGCATCCCACAACCCATAGATCGAATCACGCCAGAGCTCGATATTGATTGGAGCCTTCGAGCAGTCATCCTCGCTGATCGATCTATCACACCAGTCCAAGTTAGAAGGGCCTTCTTTGCTTTAGATTCGCAAATACCATTAGTGCGTGTCGAAGACATTAGACTGCCTAACTAGTTTGCCTGCGCATTCTACCCACACCGGCTGTCTCGGCACGACCTCGGGAGGTCGGGTACGCAGAAGAGTTACTTGTTGATTCTCAAGCTCACCTGTCACTTTTCCGACGTACAAAATTGGTGAACCCGACGTGAAACAAACAATTCTTTCACCTTCTCTTTGAGAAGTTTCATCTTCTCCAAATCACCTTCGCTCCTTCCCATTATTCTGCGGGTATTCATATACCCCCCGAATATGTCGGGATTCGATGCATACGGCAGACTTCTTGGGTCTTGAGGCATACTACGCCCAATGTAATAGGTAGTCATCACCCTCACTCTCAATGTGGGGTGACAACTATTCAACTAATCAATTTTCAACACAAACACCAAGGACTAGATATAACTCGTCCTTCCAAACAGAGGGGTTGGAGCAACTTGCTCAAACACAAACAGAGCCTTCGTGCTCGAACAATATGACACTAACCGAGAGTCTCGCTTCATCTCCTCAGTATTACTCGACCGCCTATTAGTAGACAATGATCCATACTCGCCTCTAGATGACGAGTACTCAATACGTTATCCTAGGAGTGAACAACGCTCTCAAGGCATGTACCCACCTGTAGGAACTTTACAGATACAACCCGAGTTCTCTCCTCAAGAAAATTCCCCTATGCCATCACGTATGGAAAATACTCTCAGAGAAACTTGGCAAGATAGCAATCGCCATACAGCTATCACATGCCTATACAACACATGTTATATACAACAAACGCCACCAAGGCACAATATCGTGGCTTCACCGAACGAAGTCATTTCAACTCTAATAGAAAAGGTTAGAGGATTAGAACTTGCCCAAGCAAGTCAAAATTCGAGAATCATACAAACAGGGAGTTCCAATCCTCCGCACCATCCTAGCCAAGTAGATCTCCTCACAGGAGTAGGCACGTTAGGTATGACTCCTCAATATTCGCAACAAGTGCCAACTAGACCCACTATCGCTAGCACTGTTCCTCCTGGTCCAGTACAGAGCAATCCATTCCTGGATAGTACACCTTCGTACTTAAACATGTACTCCAAATCACCACAAGGAGATATGTACTCATCCCCCGGCATGTTTGCTCCAACGCAGGGACCTCCTTATGCCCCTGCCAACGCGTATGTTATGCCATATCAACAACCCGTTCCGCCACCACCTCCTCAACAGGCACCATCAATGGTTGAGACGTATGCAATAGGGACTTATTCAGAATATTTAAAGGAGCCCTTAGATTTCGCCATACGAAGCGTTATGCTTCCAAGGCCTCTTCCCGATTTGCCCAAATACAAAGGAGAAGGAGATCCGAATGCGCATATCAAAGCTTACGCTACAGCCATTCGAGAATTACTCCCATGGGATGGGGTTGTTGCTAAAATATTCCCCAAAACGCTGGAAGGCATTGCCCTCGATTGGTATTACAGAATACCCGAAGCTTCCATACATTCATTCAAACAACTCGTGTCTGAGTTCATCAAAGCCTTCGACATGAACAAACTATTAAGGACAGGAATCAGGGAGTTCTTGCACATCAAGCAAGAACATAACGAGTCTGTCGCCCATTTCATCCAAAGGTGGCGCACAGTCCTTTATTCCTCGGCAAGCGCTCCAAACATGGATCAGATGGAGCTATGTGATTTATTCCTTCATTCTCTTAGCAGAGAAGTGAAGGAAGAAGTCCAGAAGTTCCCACTAAGGACTTATGACGAGGTACTTGAGAGCGCTCTGCGAATTGATCAAGCAGCGATAGATAGTGGCCGTAAGACGTATGGAGCAAACGGGAGGTTAATCACCTCTACTCAAAATACTACAACCACCACAAGCGTCAATCAAGGACCCAAAATCCTTAACAAAAATCGTGGGGTAACAACAGATGGGGTAACTGACCAGCCCAAGAGGGTAAATGTCGTTAATACTCCGTCACAAACAAACAACCAAAGAAACAACAATTTTACCCCGACGATCAATACGGTGGATTTTAATAATCCACAACAACAACAACGGCGAAATCCCATACAAGGACCAAGCCAAAACTCCTTTGGTTATCAAAACCAAAGTCAAAACCAGAAACAACAAAACTTTAGTCCTAATAGGCAACAGTTTGATCGGAATTTTAGGCCACAATATACACCAAACCAACAAAACGGGAATTACAACCCCAATTCTTATTGTGGTTTCCATAAAATTCAAGGGCATGACACTAGAACGTGTCGTGATTACAACAAATTCATGCAACGCTTGCCAAATGAGCAAAAACAATTCTTTATGGATATGTTCTTAACAGATCCTACGTCACCAACGGCAAATACCTTCGCAGGGGCAGTTTCCCCTCAGAATGCCCCTCTCAAGATCTTTAATGATCCACTCCCAAATCATGATAACGATAGGTTGAAACCAGCTGGAACAAACAAAGGTGCAATAACAGGAAACAACGATCACGAGGCCTCAACCTCGCTAAATCCGTTAGTCGCGCCACAACTAGGAAGTCAACCACGACCTAAGGTAGTTGGATTAGTAGAGTTAGACTCCGAATTACCCGTTGAAGCAATTACGAGAACACGAGAGTATTTCTCTCAACCAAGTCCAAGCCACCTGCCGGAAACAGATAACATCCAGCAAACCGTAGCAAAACCTATGGGTGCTTACGATCTAATTAATGATCTAACAAAAACCTTCTCGCATATTTCATTCCTTGATTTACTAAAGAATTCCCCTGCTCACAGGGCTGCTCTTTTAGAGGCGTTAGGTTTGGGTCATTTAGTTAGTATCACTCCACCACCGGAAGCGCAAGTAAATCATATAGACTTTGATGTTTATCCACCGACAGGTGGATAGGGATGTTGAATTCATATTCGAAATAAGTAAAATGCCTACAGATGCTGAGATCGCACGCCGAGGCGATCCAGCCTTACACTTGCAAGTACAAGTTTATAATAACTATGTAAAACGGGCAATGGTTGATGACGGGGCTGCAGTTAACATAGTCCCTTTCTCTTTTCTCCAAAAATTGGGATATGGAGAAACAAACTGTTCTACTACACGAAATACCTTGAGAGGCTACGATAGCCTTAAAGCCACATCGATAGGAACTATAATACTACCGGTCACCTTAGGACCTAAAACAATCCTGACTGAGTTTTATATTATAGATCGGGAAACTAACTATAATATGATCCTCGGCCGACCATGGATACATCGAATGAAGGCAATCCCTTCCACGCTATTTCAAGAAGTAAGATTCCTGCATCTGGGAAAGGTATTTGTAGCCAAAGGTGATCCAAAGCCGTTTGACGTACACCTAGCTGATTTAAAGAAAAGACCAGGTATACACTCAGAATTCGAACTTCCAACAAACCAACTTAACAAACCCTCTGACCCAAAGCCAGAGGAAAAGTTGATACCTACGACGGATCTTGAAACTACCAACATAGCCAAAACAATTCCAACCCCTAAAGGTAAAACTAAAGAAATAGTATCATTAGGGACTACCGCGAAGATCGTTGAGTTGATAGAACAAGATTCACCAATGTTCTTACCATTCGATTCAAGAGGTATCGGATTTTCCCTAGGTGTTGGTTCCTCACAGAAAGATCTCTCAGTATGGTAGAAGTAGAGTGTGCAAACACAAAGAGATACACCTACATCCATACTCCCGCTAAGTATTGACTCTCCATTTCGATGGAGCTAAATGCCGTTATGGAGCGGGGTGGTATAATTTTACCTCGCCCGAAGAGAAGGTCCTCCCATTCTCTTTTAAATTAAACTTTGAATGCACAAACAACAGCGCTGAGTACGAAGCCCTCCTCCTTGGCCTTACCTTAGCCAAAAGAATTGGTATTGATAATATCAGAGTTTTAGGAGACTCGCAATTAGTGGCAAACCAAGTTTCAGAGGTATATGAAACTAAAGCCGAACACTTGCAACTTTACAAAAACGCTGTATTAGATTTAAGCAAGGCGTTCAACTTCATATCCATTGAAGCAATCCCGCGAGAAAAAAATCTTCTCGCCGATTCAATAGCAACCTCAGCATCACGTTTTACTCCAAACAATGAGCTAGAAGATACTCATTTCACGGTATCCATTCGTAACGAACCATTAATAAAAACAATGATGGATCCTCTTTCAAACGGAAGTAAATCTACCGTCCTAGACCATGTTGGAAATGATGCGGCTACTTTGGATTACTTAAATGCCTTTGCAGCACTACATCTCTCCTATCACACGCTAGATTTATCTCTGATCTCGCATTCATCTTCCTACTTCGAAATCCTCGTAATGAATCTTCCTCACAAAAAGAGCCTAATATATACGTGGTGGAAAACGGGATGATATAGATCTACCTCCGCACCACCCGAGTTCAAGAGGGTAATGCCTCTTTAATTGAAGAAACAATCGATGTCAATATCGAACGGAAGATGAACCAAGAATTTTAAAGTTAGGTTCTTCGTTAACCCCAGAGAAAGTGGAAATACATACTCAGTTCTCAAAGAACATCAAAAGGCATTTGCATTTAATTACAAAGAGATGACAGAGTCGCACCCCACATCATGTACACAACCTCGTCACTAGATCGATGCAAAGCCAATTAAACAAAATCAAGACCCATGAAGCCCAAAGTAGCCCTCATGGTAAAAGAGGAGGTAATAAAACTCCTCCAAGTAGGATTCATCAAGCCGCTGACTACTCCCAATGGGTATCCAACATCGCTCCCGCTCAAGAAGAATGGAAAGATACGCATCTCGCATAGATTTTCGAGATATCAACAAAGCTTGCCCTAAGGACGACTTCCCTTTACCATCCATGAGACGTTATTGTTGATGCAACAAAGAGGTTTTGAACTCTTGTCTCTCATGGATGGATTCTCGGATACAATCAAATCAAAATATCCGAGCAAGATCAAGCTAAAACCACGTTCATAACTCCTCGGGAACCTATTGCACACGCTGTTATGCCATTTGGTCTTAAGAACGCCGGTGCTACATACCAAATGGGCCATGACATACATATTTCACGATTTAATCCATAAAATCATGGAATCCTACGTAGATGACTTGTTGGCTAAGGCCAAGAAGCGTTGTGACCATCCTGAAGTACTCCGCATCATCCTTTCACGCCTAATAGAATATGGAGTTACCCTAAACCCAGAGAAATGTGTCTTCGGTGTAACAGGAGGAAAGCTCCTAGGTTACATCATATCGTCACGAGGGATCGATGTTGATCCAGCCAAAATTCGGCCGTCCTCGAAATGGTCCCACCCTCGAATGAATCTGGAATCAGATCATTTCTCGGAAAGTTGGGTGCAATCCGGAGATTTATCCCGGATCTAAGCTTCGCCGTTCATCCAATCAACAATTTACTCAAGAAGGACTATAGCATTGATTGGACCGAAGATTGCAATGAAGCTTTTGATGCAGTCAAGCGTTTCCTGCTATCACCGCCTACGCTAATGCCACCAAAGCTAGATCGCCCTTTAATTTTGTACTCACGAGCTACCGATGTTTCGTTAGCTTGCATGCTAGCCCAAGAAGACGATGACAAAAGAGAGCGTGCGATTTATTTCATTAGCCGAACATTGCTCGACTACGAAACACGCTATACACAAGCAGAGCGAGAATGTCTTGCCATAGTCTTTGCTACTAAACGCCTAAGACACTACATGCTAAATCAAGAGACAAGGGTCATAGTAAAGACGGACCATTTACGGACTTTTCTCACACAAGGGTCCTTGTCCAAAAAAGCTGGACGTTTTATAACCTTAATGGGAGAGTTCGAATTAACTTTTGTAAACCAAAAGTCAGTTAAAGGGCAAATCATCGCAGATTGGTTAGCTGATAACCCGCTAGACGGAGGCGACTTAGTAGACTTAGACTTTCCGTGATGAATGCGTATACTACGTCGAAACCCGACCTGCTATATCTGAGTGCCCTTGGTACGCTGATATCATTAGCTATATCATGGACCATAGGTATCCAGAAGGAGCTACACCTCAACAAAGAAGACGGTTACGCATTATCGTAGCTAAATACGTCATTATAGAGCAGGTGCTCTATCGGAAAGCATTCGATGGAATGCTCTTAAGGTGTGTTGACACAGAAGAGTCCAAGAGGATTCTCCATGAATCCCATAGCGGTATATGTGGAGGCCACTTCGGTGGCCATGCCACTGCTCGAAAAATACATCGAATGGGCTATTTCTGGCCCACTCTAGAACATGACACAATAGAGTTTGTACGCAGGTGTCATAAATGTCAGGAGTTCTCTCATGAGATCCACATGCCGGCACAAGCTTTGCAACCGATCGCTACTCCGTGGCCCTTTTCTACATGGGGCCTAGACTTAATAGGGAAATTCTCTCCCTCATCCACAGACGGCCACAATTTTATAATTACGGCCACAGAATATTTCACTAAATGGGTAGAGGCTATGCCTCTTACAACTGTACCTGGTTCCGTAATCGCTAAGTTCATTTTGAACCAAATCATTTGCAGGTACGGTATCCCACAAATCATTATCTCAGATAATGGAACTTCTTTCAAAAACGAAGAAGTTCGTGAGCTATGCAGTAAGTTCAAAATAAGCCATCATACGGCTTCCTTATATTATCCCCAAGCCAATGGGCAGGCTGAAGCAACAAACAAAACGCTGAAAGCCATTCTCCTTAAAACGGTAAAAGAAAACAAACGGGATTGGCATTTAAAGTTATATCCGGCCTTGTGGGCCCACCGAACCTCGATAAGAACGCCAACAGGAGCAACTCCTTTCTCATTGGTATTTGGGTCGGGGCTTCTCCCACTCGAAGTTGAAATCCCCAGTCTCCGCATTTCACTACAAGGGATTTTAGATGAAGACGCTTACAAAGAAGCACGTCTTTCCCAACTAGAAAGCCTAGATGAAACTAGGTTAGATGCTGAACAACGACATAGAGTCTATGCCGACCGGATGTGCCGGCAGTACAACAAGAAGGTCTATGAACGTGACATATACGAAGGTGACCTAGTTCTAAGGTTAGACAGCCGGATCGACAAGAAGACCGGCGAAGGAAGGAAATTCCGGCCCAAATGGTTGGGCCCGTACCGAGTCACAAAGGACTACGGAAATGGTGCATACCTCTTATGCACGCTAGAAGGTGAGGAGTTTGGCGAAATAATCAATTCTCTCCACCTCAAACGTTTCTACGCGTAAGCAGCTAACGCTACCTATATAACTATCTACATCGCATTTTCATATAAATTAGGATCATTTTGTCCACTTGTTCTTACACAAATTGTGATCAGGGAATCTATTCTCAAAGCAACTTATTTCAAACTCGTGATGTTTCTGGCATAAAGTTCTTTAATCATACTTCTCCGTCTTCAATATCATCAATCAACTCAGAATCTTTTATCAAACAAAATCAGACATGACGAAGTCCTAACGGTAACCATACCAAGATCTGCAAGTTCGTTCTCGCTTTAATTTCTTCTTAGGATAGGTGTCTTGCCCATGGTCTGTTCTAGAAGCTTCATGGTGTCACATCTATCCCATATACACATCTCTTTGGAAAATAAGCATATACTGACATTTTACTCAAATAGACAAGTCAAGAAGTGATTAAACAGAAAATTTTATTTTACACATTTCCTTGCCCCACCAACCTTCAGTGATGAGCTTGCGTCTCTTACTAGTGACGTAGGGTTGGGAAAGGATGGAAATGCCCTTACTCGCCTATGCCTTGCCCACGGTGATAAACCCATGCTTCTTACAGGTAGCATGGGGCAAAGTGTAGGGGGTCCTCTAAACAAAGTAAATGTTAAAAGGTCATAAACAATCAATTCAAACTTTGAGTCAATAACGAATGAATCAGATGTTCAAAAATTCCAAGAGAGTTAAAAATCCTAAAACCCGTGAGATTTGTCTACTATGTGGCCATCTACGGGTCTAAGTCTGGATAAACCGCAAAGCAAGTTGCATCCAAAACTATGAAGTCATTCAGGTAGAATAAGCTTGTAGTTTTCATTTGGTTCCACCAAAGCTTCGTCTGTCTTTCATCACTATCACTTCACCATATTCCATAACTTGCGCCCTTCTTGGCTCTTGGTGATGAGCCCTCGCATCTTACTAGTTGCGTGGAGTTAGGAGTGGGGCAAGTTAATCTATTCATCATACTGATTATTTTCATCACTTTGCCAAAACAAATCATGAGGTATCCAAATTGCTCATAGAAACTAAGATTTAAGATCACAATATATCTACAATATCATGTATCAGCATCATGAAACACAAAAAGAAAGCAAACATTTGCATCATCTGTTTTCCATTGCATACATTCTAGAAAGCATATAAAACATACATCGTAGTATACACAAAACAGTTGGAAATAAAGAAAGTAGAATACAAATGACAAGTTTTGATCCAAAACCGACGCATATATATAAATAAATCAAGTTTATATACAATGCCATCATGCGCTAGGCATGGTCAAAACGCTCAAAGAGCCCGTAATACACAAAAGAATGTAACTACAAATACAGAAAGCCAAGTGGCCTCTCAACCCCTGCGCGATCCCGCTGAAGGTGCGCGCCCTCGCCTAGGACTCCGGCTACGCTGGCGCTCTGAATGGACGGAGGGCTCGGGGTCCCTAGGGGCAGTCGTAGTCTCGCCATGAGAGCGGCTCCTCATAAGACGCTCGGCTGTCCTATAGCCTGCCAACTCTGTACGGAGAGTTGACACCATCTTGGCCACATGCCAAACGGGAGCGAAGACGTCAGTGTGCCTGCCGGCTGCTGAGGGCTCCCCGGCATCCACAGATAACTCCGCACGGGTCTTATCCATAGGGATCATCGAGAATCGACGCAAACCCTACGGATTAGATCCCGCCACTCATCAACAGTCTCTGCAAAGCAAAGAAAGAAAAACGAATTAGAACTAGGCAAGAGGTTAAAGTGTACACAATACAAATATAAGGAGAGTTAACATTCAAAGACAAATCCTAAAACAAACAAGCATTGAAAGGAGGAGAGGATAACTTACTCGGATCACCAGGCCTCCAAGATGGGTCGCCAGGGCCAGCACCTGCTGCTGATGCCGCTGCCGACTGAGGAGCTGCTCCTGTAGTTGGGGCAACATGGCGCCCCGCAACGGACTCATCATCTCCACCATGGCCTCGGGAGAGTGGCTCCTCAGAAGCCACGGTCTCTCTCTCTGCACTCTCCTCCTCCCTCTCTGCCCGCAGAATGTCCTGAGTATCATGCCACTCAGGATCGCTCTCGTCCGTCTGCTCCTCTGACCCTCCCTCTGTGTGCTCCTCAGAATCGGAGTCAATATCTATGGGGTCGTCACTGCTATGAGCAGGACCTGCAGCAATCTGAAGTAATGGTGCCCGAGGCGCACCAGCTCTCCCTCTGGCCCGAACTATCCCCCTGGCTGTAATAGGAATGCCAGGGGTAACCACTGTCCAACCACGGCCTCTAGGCCCCCCTCTAGCCTCTCGGACTGATCTATAAACAGGTGCTACTGGAGGAAGCATAGCCGCGTATGGGAGGCCAAACTGCTGAGGAACCCTGCTGAAGGGATGTACCTCTACCCGTCCCACACGATCGATAAGCTGCCCTGTGATGGAGCAGGAGACCAATGTCGTGGTCTCCTCTCCCCATATACCGGCCATAAGCTGGTACGGTGTAGCCTCCATGTCTGCCGTGGTAAGGGTGGCTACTGGCTGGTGAGGTGCTCTGAGCACTGACATATCTGACCATCGGGCTGCCCTCACCGCCCCGGGATCTGCCACCTCCACGCCTCTGCCATACGGAATGAAGCGCTCATACACCCAACTCATGACTAGAGTGGGGTGGCTCAAGGACTGTCCCTGCAATCGGACCACCCTGTATAAGTCATGGTAGGTGGTCCCCAAAATGTCCGCGCCCCAGGCGTATTTCCGGCCATGTCCCTCTATCTGTGCAATGATGGGGCCCCAACAGTATAATAAGGTGTCCCCTCCCTTGTCCCCGATGAGTCTCGAGGCAAGGATCCCCATAATAGCCTGTCGAAAGATAGGGATGGGCAAAGAAGGAATGGATCTGACTCGCACTCCCTTCTTCGGCCCCGTAGAAATGGCTGCATCCCCATATAACCAGCCCACTGAGCTATCTGTGCCCTGGAACCAGCTGTCTCTAGTTTAAGTCTCCTCCCGATGATCGGGACCCCCAGGATGCGGTAAACATCCTCCAAAGTGATGGTCCACTCACCACGGACCCCTGGCAGTCGGAAGGTGTTCCGATCTGCATCCCAATATGAAAATAGGTCACAAAGAATGTGACTGGATGGAGCAACGTGGGGCACACGCGATATACGCAATATGCCGGCCCTCTGCAATGTGTCCTCCTCATCTGCTGAGAGGGCATCCAATACCCCGGGCAGCCAGTCACACTCTCTCTCCCGGCTCCATCTAATATACTCCTCCTTCGCCTACATACACCCAAAAACACACAAGGAAGAGTAAGTTAGTATCTAAACAATATCAAGAGAAGCATAAAAACACGTACAAATGCTAAAAATACAAGTACAAGCTTTCAAAATAGGTTCTTTTGCATTCTGTTCAGAACCGCCGCCCTGAGCAGGGGGGCGGTTTTGTAACCGCCGCCTTAAAGGCGGCGGTCTCGTGACCGCCGCCCTGTACAGGGCGGTCAGTAACCGCCGCCCCGCCCTGTCAGGCGGCGTCATGGTCCGAAACTCACAAGCGGGTTTTTGGGCTTAAAAAGCCCAAAAAATGCAAAAAATGACTATTTTAATCAAAAATGGGGCCTACCCAGTAGGCGCCCCCCCTAGATGGACCCTTTAAACCAAACATTTTCAAAATAACCCCCATCAAAAAGAATTTAACATTTCAAATCAGAAGGGGGAAAAACAAAATTGAAGAAAACCAACCTGTGATCTCGCGGGGTGGCGTTCCGCACGTGGAGGCATGATCTCTATCTCACTGCGGACGTTTTGACTCTACTCGTGTGAGAAACCGTCACCGTGGGTCCCAGAGCTCGAAATCAACCAAATCGACTCGCGCAAATGAATAGGAAAATGGGCCCACTTTCATATATATAACGCCCCGATTCGTTTTAAAATATCTTTTTCACAGGTTCGGAGCGCCGACGGAGGTAAGTTTCTATCCTCGCACAAATGGTACGTCCTCTTTCTCTATTATTTTAACGTTTATTTTCCAAATTATTGTATCTATCTGCATTTGAGTTCTCTTTTCATTTCGCAGGTAGCGGGAATTTTGGACGGCGTCATTTCAACACACGGGCGTGTAAGGTATAACTTCTAACTTCCCATTTCGGGACGGCCATACTCGGACCCACCGTTTTATGCCTCTTCATGGCTAAAACGCTTCTCCGAGGGGGCAATATGTACGTACCCAAAATTGTAAGGTACTGTACTGCGGAACGATGTAATAAGTGCCCCAATGATGATACAGGTCTCTTCGCAAGGTGTTCGGGATCCAGAAAAGCTTTACGATATGCGTTAACATCCCGCATGCCCCGCTTAGCCCCCGCGTGCTTTGTTTTCCCTATTTTTCCCTCTTTTCTTGGCTTTTTGGTCTTCAAGGATGAAAACCGCCCCAAGGGCGGCGGTCCGCCCCCGAACAGGCGGCGGTCCCAGAACCGCCGCCCGAGCGGCGGTCCCGCGCGCTTTTCCATAACGCTCTTTTGACGCGACCCGCGTGAAATATCACGACTCACCAGCTTTTCTTGCCGACTTGAGCATGCATTAATGTTTTTGGTCCCCTGGAATAGTGTTTTTCTTTTGTTTAATGTTTAGGAGTTCAGCTTTGGATTTGATTTTGGGTGTTTGATTCCTATAAATGCATGGTTTGTGCACATGCAAATGCCTCAGTTTTGCTCTGAATTTTGCTCCAAAGTTTGCTTTTGAATTTCTTGTTACAGCAGTTTTAGTTTTCCTTTGCTTAAGGTTCTTAGTTTTCTCATTGAGTGCTTTGGTTAGTATTGTGTTGCAGCTGGTAAGCCACATATCCAACTTGTGCAAGTGCAAACATTATTTGGGCCACCATTTTCACTCCAACTTTCATGTTTTCAGTGTTGTGTCCCTTTAGTTTGCTTAGATTGGTAGCATAGTTTGTTGCAGGTTTGTTTTAGCTTTGTGTTGCTGTTGGTAAGCCACAGATCCAACTTGTGCAAACAGTATTATTGTTTTGGAGTAGAATAGTCTAGGCAGCCATTAAAGTTGCAGGTTTTGCTCTTCATACAGACTAGTTTCGGGTTCTGACGCTTTTGTTGCATGATTCGCAGAGACCCCGCTAGAATTGCATAGGCCAAGCTCTCTGACTTTTCGCGCTATCCCTCTCCTATCCGCATTCTATTCTGTCTGCATTCTGAAGGCTGTCCATTGATCCAAATATCTATTCCTGTTGATGCAAGCATTCCACGCTTTTCTGGATTCACGTGAGCACAAAGAACGAAGAGATCATACTGAGGGGACAAGAACACACACACCGTCGGATTCGCCACTGTTCTGCGAAATCCAGGTTCCATCTTTCAAAGTTTTAGTTAGAACTTATCAAATAAAGTAGTTAATCATTTTATTTCAGTTATTTCTATTCTCGATATTGCCAGGGAGGTTGTGGGGATTGATAGTTTCTGAGAAACTATGATTCATTCCTCACTTCTGAGGTAGGATCGAGAATCTTGCAGATAGATTAGTTATTTCGTTGTTTAGAATAGATATACAAAATCGCACAGACAAATAGCTACAATCGGCTATTTTGTTTGTTTTACGTTGTTAGTTTAGTTGTCAATTCTAAATATTTTAAATAGCTGCTTTCTTATAAATTGCCAGAAAATACAAAAAGAAATTATATATGCTAGAAGTGCTCTTAGATTTTACTTTATTATAGTTTGTTTCATTATCACAGATGACAATTACGGGACCTAGGGAGCCCAGTGGAATACATTTTCGAGCCAATTGTGCCCACCCCAATACCGTAGTGGCAATAACGATATTGACCAAAACCTTAGGATACAAGTCTTCCAAACAACAATGACTTCCAATGTATCGTGACACAAATGAGAGGGTTAAACATCGAAGACGACCAAGCATATCTGTTTTGGTCAAATCAGCCAAACTACAGATTACCCTAGAAAATACCCACATGACTGTAGAAGGGCTCGAAAGAGAACAAACATTTGGGTGTGATCCTTTAGTTCCACAGCCAAACGCTGGAGACACCCTAGTAGATATAGATACCAGCTTAAGAATCCAAGTTGCGATAACACCTGTAAGGTATTCTGAGAAGATCGCACAACTGTTGGTTCTAAACATAGAAGCTGAAAAAGCTTACGACTACTGGATACTAGGAATCAGAACTTGATCTCCCGTATGACCATAACGGGACCGCAACAACCAAGAGTCTATGGTTGTGATCCACAGATCCCACAGCCTAACGAGTCCATAAGAGAATTAGACATAGACACTGGCCTACGTAAATTAGTATTTCAGTCTACTCCGATTCCACCTCTCATCATTCAACAATTATCCCTACTAGACACAATAACCAACGAAACTAGAGAATTTTGGACTAGGCCAGAGAATCGTCCATAGAGTTGACTATATCCACCATATGACCCTATCAGGAGAAATACACGAAACCATCCCGGGTCATTTTCCACGCATCCCACAACCCATAGATCGAATCACGCCAGAGCTCGATATTGATTGGAGCCTTCGAGTAGTCATCCTCGCTGATCGATCTATCACACCACCTTAGAAGGGCCTTCTTTGCTTTAATTCGAAATACCATTAGGCGTGTCGAAGACATTAGAAGCTTCTTAGTTTGCTTCTAGATTCGCATAGGTCGGGTACCATTAGTGATTCTCAAGTCACCCCGTCTTTTCCGAAGACATTAAACTAGAGTAAGTTACTAGTATACTACCCAATAGTTACCTAGGTTTATAAAGGAGTACTTTTCAATGGTAGGTAAAGCCGACCCCTAAAAAAATTATACTAGAAATTTTAGGCAAACATTCTAAAAAACTTTGCCATTTCAAATTTTCCTAAAATGGAATTTTAACCAAAATGGAATTTTCACTTCCGACGTATGTGTACCTTTAGTGGAGTTGCATGTTGGTTTTAACAAAATGGAATGTTTCCACTAAAAATCCTTGATTTTTAGGTGCATGATATCTAGTTGGTTATGCATGTTGACCTTTTAAAGGAGATGATTCTCCCGATGTCAAATTTTTTACCTTGAATTCAAATTTTTGACTATGAGTATGAAGAGTGTGTTTTAGGCCTACTTGAGAAGTCTTGTGTAATATTGAGTATGTTAGGACTATGCCTACCTAATTATACTTCTAATTGATTTATACGATGTTGTAGAATGTATTTTCAAGTTGTTATTACCAACCTTAATGGTCTTAGCTAACCTATGTTTTTATGACAAGAATCATGTATTAAAGTGAAGTGTATTATCTCATTTGGGATAGAGTTCATGATGGGGTTGTGAGTGAGCAAAAGAGAAGTGTGTCAAGTGTTTTGAGGGGTCAAGAACATATCGAAAAGAAGATGATAAGATGATTAGGTAAAATAGGAATGAATTTAGGGTAATTAGATCTAATCAACATGATATGATGCAAGTTTGAGTGAAGAAGAAGAGTGATAAGTTTGAGAAGGTTTTTAGTGTAAATAGCTTACAAAGTGATCATAATCAGCTATTGGAGAAACAATTACTTAGGTGATATTCATCTTAATATGGATGAGTTTTTGTTTGGTCATATTAGGTGGTTGTAGTCTCCTTGTGGGGTTGTTGATCCTTGTAGGGTTAGTGCCCTATTAAACAAAGTGTTTGTTCTCCTTGTGAAGTTAGTGCTTCACTAAATTCCTTTGTATTGTGTAATATATGCAAAGGTTCAGTGGATTTTCTTTCCCTTGTTGATTTCCCACTTTATATCTAGTGTTCATGTGTTCTCTCTTGGCTCTTGAACTCGTGGATGGTTGTTACACACTTAATAAGATCACATTTATTATGCATGTTAAATGGTTTATTTGAAAGATGAATGTAGGTTATGGTAAATGAAATAATTTTTTTAATATGACTAATTCACCCCCTCACTCGATCACCGTGCTTCCAAAAAATCATGTTCTTTTCAATCATAAAAATCCTTGTACTTTCCTACCCCACACAAGTCTTACATGCAATCATTTACACACATATTATCATATTCTTATTATTAAATTAATTAATAGATAAGGAATATAATTTTGTTTCACGAAGACTCTAAGTGTGCAAAATTACATTAGTGAAACATTTTTGTTCAAAAAAGTTACAACTATGTGAAACATACATGCTTATTATAACAAAAGTGAAATGTGTGCAATAAAAATATACAAAAATGACTTACTATGTCCTACCCTAACTTGTGGCATGCACCTTATTAATTATAAAAAGGACCATCATGGTTAGTTGGTTTTAACCTACTACTATTAAAGTGACCTAGCAAAATATCTCCATTGATGTTTTTCAATTTGCATGCCCCTATGGGAATGATATCATATATTTAATATGGACCCAATCAATTCTTTCTCAATATTTTAGGTCCATGGAATTGAATTCATATAGAAGGACAAGATTTCCTTTTGTGAATATTTTTTCTTTATTTTCTATTTTTCCATGCCTTCCATCATGCCTTTTATATGCTTTGACTCTAACACATGAGAATGCACTTTTCATCTAGCATATATGATAGAATATTGTAATTAGCCTAATTTTTATTCAATAACAGAGTTACAATATATAATGTTTGATTATTACATATTAGGAATCAACCAACTACTAGAGACATCTATATCTCTCTTCTTTCTCTAACAAGCTCACATATCTATGAGTTTATTCTTCATGCCCCTAATAATAATTAATTGTTGACACAATGTAATTACCATACAAAACATAATATTAGACTATAATAGACATAGTAAATAAATTCCTAACACCCCCTAGTGTGAATATGGTGAGAAGAATCACATGAACTAAAAATAGAATCAAATGTCAACACATAATTTTAGGTTTGGATACTATTCTTCTAGAAGTCTATTTCACATGATCACATATATATACAAACTCAACAATTTTCACTTTCACTTCTAGTGAATGCTATTTCACCATTTGACCACACTTGAACCAATGTAGAAGTACAATAGTCATACGATATTTTTAGTCAACTACCCTTTTATAAAACTATTTACAATATCTATGATTTAAGTTCTCCTCTTTTCAATATTAATAGAGGAATGATTACAATATTTAATTTATTCATACACCATACAAAAAAATAACTATAAAAGGCATGCCACCAAAACACAATGCAATCTCCTCATTAGTGGCTGATGAGAAGTATTTATTAGCTTCTTTTCTCCAATTTCTCCTACCTTCAATTAGAGTTTATTAGTATTGAAATTATTCATCACTAGGGAAAGAAATATCTTCATATTTTGATTATTATTCTCTTTCAATTTCATCATCTAGGTAAGCCTTTTGATCCTTCTTGTCATCTAGGAGATCTTGTTTCATCTTCTTACAATTCAAAATTACATGTCATGGTTCTTTACAATAATAACATTTTTATTTTCATTTTGAAGGATTAGGATTTGAACTGAATTTTTTTTTTTAAAATATGTACTTCCCTTAGTTTGTACCAGGGAAATTTTTAGTGGAAAATATTCATTAATTCATGAATATTCCAATTTTTGAAATTTGGAATTAGCGAATTTTTTAGGTACCAAATAGGACCAATTCGTTAAGGAGTTTACACCAATAGCTGATGGTTATCATTCAAATCACCCTTAGTGCAAAATTAAATTATGCCAAATTTCCTTATATATATATATATATATATATATATATAATATATATATATATATATATATATTTAAGTATTTATAATTCATTATTCATAGTTCCAAACATCCAACTTACCCTTCTGTAAAATTGTGATTATCAAATATTCCTCACAAATTCACAATTCCTTTCTTGATCGTCATCGACCCGATGACCGGTCACCAAATATTTCCTTTTTGCTTTGAAGGTATTTTAAATTTTTTTATAGCATTTTAAGTTTGTAAATTTGTTACCGACATGATGCATACTCCATGCAAATGGTTGAAAGGATATAGACTGATTTCAGCTTGGTATCATACAACATATAACCTATTGGTAGCATATAGTATGTTGACCACCCGTAGTATACTATTTTACTACCGATAATTTACATATTATCTGTATCTACATGCAAGCGACCGGTAGTGTGTAGTATCCTACCGAATGACAACATGTGTTACACAATCAACGAGACAATATGCGGTATGCTATCGGCTCGGGTTGATAGTATGCAATATGCTACCGATTGGTAGCATACTGCATGTTGTTGGTTGGTAACATAATGCATGCTATCGGCTGGTGGCATACTACATATTATCGGTCTGGAGGATACTGCATGCTACTAATCAAGATAGCATACTTGCATGCTTCCATCATTAGCTAACTACATGCTATCATCGGCGAGTACACTTCACTACATCTTGCCAGGTAGCATAGTGCATTTTCCGGTTGTTAGCATGTCGAATGCTTTATGTTGGTAGCATGTAGTGTGTTCTCGACCAAAGATAGCATAATTTTCATTTTGAATTTGGTTTCATTTACAAATTTTAAAATATTGTTTATATTTTGATTAAACTAATCTATTTTAAAATTTATCATGGATAGGTACAATGGATTCTCTAAACAATCAACAAAAGGTAGATAAAATAAAAATAAAAAGTAGCATATTAAATTTTTTCAGCCAACAAAAAAATGAAGACCCAACATGCATCCACTAGAAACATTAACATAGGTACTAGTAAGTTGTAATATATTATCATAACCTTTTTCCTATTTTTCGTCAGTTCAGTTTAATTTTTTAATATATTTGTAATAGTAAAAAAATGAATATAGAAACCCCTACTTGTTAATTGTATTTAGCATGAAACAGTAAACCAAAACATAAACCCTAAAGAAATAATTATTTCATTAGATGAAGATATAATTGACCTAGACATGCCAAAGATAAAAGATTGACTTGATTGCCAAATACATTCAAAACATGAATGTTCAAAAGCAAATATTCCAACAAAAGATGATATTGATAGACACTTGAGAAAAAAAAATTGTGAGAAAGAAGAAAACATCTCGGACAATAGGAAGGTATTTTCAAGTAGATTGGGTAGAAAAATACCCATTCATTGAACCTGTATAACTAGATAATGGTAGTGATACTCCCAAAGAATGTATATGTACTATTTGTAGTTGGAAATTAGGTAAAGAACATAGAATGTAAGCTTAAATTGGACACTATAGAGAAACATTGTGGCAAAGTATATTACACAGTCACTAAAAATGATGGAAAAATAATGAAGAATCATAGATGGAAAACTATAAAAGAGTGCATGCATGTAAAATATAAGGAGGAGTATGAAAATAAAATGAAACACACTCAAAAACTTCAGGAGAAAGGAGGAACCATTAATGCAAATTTTGGAAAAGCTACAAATGAAAATATGAAGGCAAAAACTACCCAATTTTCAACCATATTCTTTATTCTTAAAATGGGCAGACCAATTTCAGATTTTTCAGAATATAAGAAAATTTTCAAGTTCAATGGGTTTCCAAACCTTCCACATTCACATTGGTCGAGAGCAGTGCTTGGGAGATGGCGAGATGTCTTGCGATGATTGAACAAGAAGATTTGAAAGAAAACATCAAGAATGCAAGTTTCATCTCCCTTTCAATTGATGAGGTTACAACTATTGACAACACTTCTTGGGTTTGCATGCATGTATATACTTTCCATAACCACACAAGGATACCTCATCTGCTATTTGTTCATAAAATGCAAGAAAATTTCAATGCCTAAAATCTTTCCAAATTGGTTATATCTTATTTGAAGGACAACATGATTTTATAATTATTCTATAGCTACAAAGCTTATTTGTTTTGGTGCATTAGTGATGTATGATCATAGAAATGGTTTATATTTTCATTTCCAAACATTTTTGCTCCTTATATGATTCATATTCATTGCATAGCTCACAGATGAATCTTACAAATAAGATAGTAAGAACATTTGAATGTGTTGAAAAAGTTGAATAACTTATTTGTGAACTACATGCCTATATGTCAATTAGTCCAAAAAGATTTCTAGATTTTAAGAATTTTTCATTTGGGGTCACTAATGGTAAGAAAATTCTTAAAGATGTTGATACTAGATAGATTTCTATGTATGAGTCTGCACACAAAGTTTTTGGGAATATCCATCTTTAATCGGTTTCACGTTTAAAAACCGTAGGCAAGTTGAAAGAGAAAAATATTTTCTTTGCCACCTAACAGGGGTTGGAAACATTGTTTACACTTTACAGATTCTTCCAATGTTGCATGAAATGAATTACATAACAAAGCTTTCTCAAGAATGATCCATCTATACAACGAAATTCATTAGATTTAGGAAAAGGTGTGTCGGACTCTTAATATGTTATATAACTCTGATGAATTCTTTAAAGGGCATGTATTCAGTAATTGGAAAGATTTGATGATTTAAAGGATCCTAATAACTACTTCAGATTCAATATATGTGTTCATGTTTGTATCTTTGTTAACGGAAGGAGATTCAAATGCACATATTCAAAAAATGAGAGAATATTGTTGGATCGAGCTTGAATAAGTTCTTGTTACACGTAATTTATATGATGATATTATATATGAAGAAAGAAAAAATTGCAGAAAATCTCATAATGCTTATCCAAAGTGAGATCAAAGATCATTTTTAAAATGTGAGATTTGTGAGTTCATGAGAGTGGTCAATCCTAACTTTTGGAATCCTGTAGGAGGCAAATTTATAGTTGATTCATTTAAAAGACACATGGGTACTATCATTAAGCATTTTAGACAATCAGTTAAATTTAATGGTTTTTAGATCAATGGTGTTCTTCAAAAGGAATCACTTATATTGCAATCAACTGATTTCATCCAGGTAATGAGCGAAACAATTTGAACTACTTGAGTGAGCCAACAGAGAAAGGATAAATTACACTTCTATGGAAAAATTTGTATCATAGTACCATCCTTCGTGAAAGTATTAGTGAATATTTTTGATTGTATGAATTATGTCAAACAATGATATTGGGATCGGTTAAAGACGAAAGAGTTTTTCAATGCACTAATATTTATAAAATCAAAATATCGAACAGATTGGATAAAAATATTGAGACTTGCTTGAGATTATATGTTTCACAATATAATGTGGATACATTTCCATATGAATGGGTAATGGCGGTATGGAATTCTCTCATGCAAAGAGGAGAGCAATCAATAATTATAATACAACGAATACAAATAATAATGAAAATTTTACTCAAAATCGTAATGCTTGAAATATTAACCAAAAAGATATGTTTCAATTTGAGCTAGTTGATTTAGAGTAAAGAAGAATGAATGTACATTTTAATTCTAGAAAGAAAATCTCATATCATAATATAAATATGTATATTGTTATTTTTTTATACACATGTTCATTATTGAATAATATTTTCAATGTTACAATTTTTTTAGAGTTTTTAAATGAGAAATGTCATACTTATTTTTTCATTGTCTTTTAAATGATAATAATATCATTCCATTTATGGTATATTTTTCAGTCTTACGCATGAACATAGTACAAATACAACAACATATAATTTTTTAATGTAATATGTAATAGTAATATCAAACACAATTGAGAATAATAATCACATTAAGAATCCACTTGAATAACTTATGCACTAATATAACAAAATTAAAAGTAAAACACCACATCAATTGAAATTTGAAACTTTCAATATTTTTATTAATAAGTATATATATTTATATGCTGAATTTGAAATAATTTTACAAAAAGATTCCAAAAAAACAATTACAATTTCACAAGTTATTTTTAGAGAATCATCCTTAAGAATATTCTTCTCTATGTGTTTTAGTTTTTGTCTCCTACGCAATAAATTTTATTTTTTACAATACCAGACTGAACAAGATCCTTTGCTTTGTAGCTTCCATATTCAAAAACATTTCTCCTTCTGGATTTTCTACATCACAAGAAGACATTAATGTTAGATCCTGTTGATTTTCTTCTTCAACAGTATCTTTGGATCCATTTCATGTGCCTTTTATGATCCTCCTCAAAGTTTTATTCTGCTTCTTTAATATAACAAGCTTTTGCTTCAATTCAATTGTTGTATTTAAAATTTTTTGGCACTTTGTAAATGCACATCAAGCATTGTAGCCTCATTTTTCAAATTTTCGTACTTTGACTACATTTCAAAATAGAAAATTAATTAATAAAGTTTCAAAAAATGTAAAAAATATTTGAAATTTTAGTAAGACTTACCAATGCCTTATCTCATTCTGCATTTGCAATAACTACAAGGCCCTTGTCTCTCAACCACATATTATGGTAGGCTTTTTCTTTTGCATTTAAATTCTCAATTCTATTTAACATAATGTCCAATAATTAATCATCATAACTATTTTCAAAAGATACAGAACCAGACATAGCTTGATTCAACAAAATATCAAACTTAGTTGGCTCATTTTGAACTGAAGAATACAATATATGTCTTTGGTAGTGATTTTTAAATTGTGAATTTATTTCTTTAATAATAAATTTAGCCCTAAACTCCCACAATTTTAATTTTTCAATATCCTTCAATATAACATCAACATTGGATTCATAATTGTCAACCAAAAGAGCAACAAGTGCAAAATAATTTTTTTGGTCATCGATTAAGGCAATATGTACAAAAGAAGGTGTGCTTGATCTATCCACTCTTATTGGAGAAGGTTGCCTTTCCCCATGAATCATATCTTGGGGATTAAAATTTCCATGGGCCTAAACCCTACTTTCAATCCCTAGATATTCATCATCCAAATCAATTTTGTTCAAAATAGGACACCTCTTCTGTCCACTAGGAACATTTCCTAAGGAAAACATTGGAAAATCAACTGTAAAATTAAGGGTGCCCCTACTTGATCTGGAGGAAAAAATGAAATATTTTTTCCACTGCACCTAGTCCTGATATTTTTGGTGGAGGTGGATGAGGTGGCATCTTCCTCTTCATAGTAGATGGATTTTGAATTGGATGTGGAGGAGGCCCTACAACAATCAAATGTAATTTTGTAAATAACATAAGAAAAGTCAAATGAAAAACATAATAGGATTGAAATAATAATAAATGTAACATTATATCATATATGATTATAAATATTACTTTGTTGAAAGGATTCCATCTAAGGTGCAAATTGGGCCTGTTGCAGTTGATGTGGTTGTTGTAGAGAAGTAGATTGAAATGTCTGGGAGTTGTACTAGTAGGTGTGGCCTAAAACATTATTAAGCATCAACGATTGATGAGCTTGTCAATTTTTGTTTAAAAAAATAAAATCAAAAAAACACAAAAATGAAATTCATACCGGAGAGCCAAAGAGTGAGGTACCAAAGATATTTCTACATCCTGTTGTGTTTGATCAAATTCAAATACATTTTTTTTTGGGCTACCATGAGCCCAATGATATAATCTGTGCTACTAGAGGTTTTTATAACAAAGGAATATAAGTTACAAGAAATATTGAAACATATACAAGTTATTAATAATTAATTACATTTATTTTCAAACATATTGAAACATATGTCATATATACATCATAAATAAAAATACCTATTATTAATGCCTGTGGTATGGTGGATGTGTTAGTTTGAGGGTTTAAGGAACTCCTCATCCATTTGACAGATTGTGGAGTGGTGTCCTCCTTATGTTGATCATCCGATACAATAACTGAATCTCCTGAACCTGGTGGGAAATGACCTTTGATAGCAGTGTCCCTTCGTGATGCAGCTGATACAACTATTTTCTATTATAATTCAATAGTAAACTATTTATTAATCCCAAATAAAAAATATACTAGATATATATATATATATATATATATATATATATATTACAAAAAAAGAATAATAATTAAAAACCAAATAATAAAAAATTGGGACACACCTCTTTATCTTGGAGTGTTAAGGACAAAGCTACTAGATTTTCATGCATTTCTATCGGAGGAGTGGTGCCACGTAAATTATAGAGGATTCATAATATAAACCAAGAATAAAATTTGTGCAATTAATGGTAACATTTTCATTCAAATGAACATTGGCCAAATCACCTCTTATCCTTAAGGATAAGTTCTTTGCCTGTCAAATTTCTACCCACTTATGATGTAAATGATATAAGCTAAAGACCACCACAAAATATATGTATATCAACCTTGTAATATAATTATGGCCTAGAAGAATTGCACCATGACCTGAAGAAATGGGTGACTAAAATCCTTGAGTTGAATTCCTCTTTTTGAAGGGTTTTGGGAAGTTGTAAGTATAAATACAAGGATACACAGTTTGTTAATACTTGAAATGAAATATAAAATAAAAAATAATCAAAATGAAATGTAAAACTGAAAATAAACTTACGAGCAGTAGCAACTACAATTGCATCAATAGATAATTGAAAATGAGACTCCAAATACTTGCAATCTTCATATGATAAAACAACCTTGGTCGTGACAGATCCACATCCTTGTGTGGTAGTCCTGTCAGACGCTCAATGTCCTCGGTGAAGTTCCAAATGACTATGCATGAGATGGGAGTTGATAATGAAAGGTGAAAGTGAAAGTGTCGTAGTTGAGTAGAAGATTGTTAAGTTTTTCTAGTCTGTTTGAAATTAGGGCATATACATTAGACCTGTGAAACTGACCACTTTGATCCATTGGGAAAACATATTAGGATCCTCTAGAAATGTGTACATTGATGAAATACCATGCTCTTGAACGAAAAATTCTTTATATTTGTTGTTGACACAACTCGGCTTTTTGGTTGTGTGGAAATTATATGTTTTCTTGAAATTTTTGATATGTTATAAAATTCTTCGTACTTTCTTCCTATTTTTAGCTATCGTTTGGAAATCTATTTTCTCCATCTGGATTCTGTAGATAACCTTGTTTGCTAAGGTTTTTTTTTCTCGTATGCTTTGGCTTCTCTTGTTTGTGTAGAGTGAAAATGAAATTATGATTGTCTTTCATGTATATATAGGAGTTTTTAATACGATACCATCTAGTTGAATAGAAAACAACACCCTTTTTTCCACCTACTTGGTAGCATTTCACATTGCATTGTTTGACACCATTCTCTATGCTACTAACTAGAAGCATGTAAAATGCTACCACCAAAGAGCATTAAGAAAGCCACCAAATGGAAACATGAATAACGCTACCAATCAAGGTAGGATGCGAATGATACTATCTAACAAGATGAAGAATACCACCAAAATTTAGTATACAAAATGCTACCGGCCGAAGCATGCGAGAATGTTAATGGTCAACACCATGCAAAATGCTACCGGCCCATGGCATTCTTCATGCTTCTGTCTGTAGCATGAAAAATGCTACTAGATGACATATTTTTGCATGCTTATTGTAGTGATGAGGGTCGTCAATCCTCACCATTAATAATTTCAATTCAAGTTGGTGTCCGGAGGCTGTATGCATTAAGAGAAGAAAATATTGAAAAGCAACTCCTTTAAACACAAACCAAACTTGCATAAAATAAATCACACTTGCATGAAAGAAATCACACTTGCAGAATTTAAACACACTTGCATAAATCAAAATTGTTGAATTAGAAATAAACATAATTGAATGAAACACCAACATGTTCACAACAGATGCATTTTCACAATACAAAGATAAAAAAATACAACAAAATGAATTAAATAAAAATGAATAATCATAAACATAAATACACGATCCATTTTCCTTAGAATGAGTGGCCACTCATTCCTTGGAAGAGGATTCAAATCGTATCTCGAGATCTTAAAACTACATAATATTTGAGAGGAAAGAACAGATCTTTATTTCTTGGGAGAAAAACATTACATATCTCCATGTGGAAGGTTACATTTATAATTCATGCATCCAACCAACTCCTTACTTTAGGAAATACAATATGATCTTATCTTTATTCCAATCCTAAAAACTAATATCTCCATCTCCAAAAATATGGAGAGAGATATATTATTGAGTCAAAGTCTTATCTCACTTATTTTAGGAAGATTTGCTCCCAAATCTTCTCCTTACTTTTCAATAACAAGAATCATAATGATTTTATTCCTCTACATTATTGGAAGGAGAATTTTCCTCAAAATATGATTTTGACCAAATACCTTTCTCGATTTTCCATTTTACTTTGCTATTTTTATCGTGTGGAACATTTGACGCTTATCTCGATATGCTTTTTCCTTGGACTATAGTTCATTAAAAGTTAGATTTATCTTCATGGTAAAACTTGTTGCAAATCTGAATGCGGTTATTTTTAAACACATTTCTATGAATAAAAACCTCTCTCATATTTTCCATTCGACTTTTTTGTTTCTGTTTATGGAACTTTTAATGCTCGTCTGATACACTTTTCCTCGGACTACAGCTCACTAAAATTTAGATATATCTTCATTGGTAAAACATGTAGCAAATCCGAATGAGGTTTTATCAAACACATTTCTATAAACAAAAACCTCTCTCATATTTTCCATTTGACTTTTTTGTTTCTGTTTATGCAACTTTTAGTTCTCGTCTGATACACTTTTCCTCGACTGTAGCTCACTAAAAGTTAGCTCTCTCTTTATTGGTAATACTTGTAGCAAATTTGAATGATGTTTTGTTAATCACATTGCTATGAACAAAAACCTCTCTCAGATTTTCCATTGGATTCTTTGATCTTTCACAATTCCTCAAAAACTATCAAAATTTGTGAGTTCTAGAACTAAACCTACGAGTTCTAGAACTAACTCTGTGAGTTCGGAACTAACTCTGCGAGTTCTAGAACTAAGCCTACGAGTTCCAGAACTAACTCTGTGAATTTTAGAACTAAGCATGTGAGTTTTGGAGCTAACTTAAAACAGCTATAACTTTTGCATACGATCTCGAATTGAGATGATTATTTTTTTGAACTTGCATGATTTTTTTAGAGGAATCTGAATATGAAATAAGATTTGAGTTTTGATATAACATTAATGATCAATTCCATTCTTCCAAATACTAGCATTATCTTTCCCTTATGGCCTGCATACACAAGACTTTGCATCTTTTCCCAAATAATCAATAGGATTAGTCAACAAAATATATAACAAAAGATTTATAAAGAATGAACAAGATATATATCCTATATTCTATCTTAAGAAAACTTTAAGTTGCTAGATTACATTTAAATCCACTTTTAAAGGTAGCTTGGAAGGAAAAAATAATGGTAATGTATGGCCAATTTATGGCCTCATCGTAAAGCATTCGAATGCTTCCATCCTATAGAATCTTCATATTTACGGCTGGTAGCATGCATAATGCTACCGATCGCAAACATTTTGAATGCTACCAACAAGACCATGCATAATGCTACCAATTGGTAGCATAGAAAAATGTGACTTTTGTTCCTTCTACCACACCTACCTTACCAAGAATGATGTAAAAAAATCACCTTCCACACAATTTTTTTCCTAAGATTCGTCATACATGCGAATGTGGTTTTACCAATATTCGCTAAATATTTTCTAAGGATTTTTTCAAAGAGACCCTTAAAATTTTCCCTAGTTTGTACATACATCACCTTTTCAAATTGAAACTTTTTATTAGAGTTTCCCTCATTAAATAGGGTATAAATCACCTTGTTTGAATTTATTTAGAAATAATCTTGATAATGTTAATCAAAATTATTTCCTTAACATAGTCATATTTTACTTTCTTGTTAATACCATCTAATGGATTTAGTAGAGAGAAAAACTTAGTTATATGTTCTTCCAATTTTTCCACCTTCCATCTTCAAACCATATATTTTTCTCTTCAATTTCATCTTAGAACTCTCTCCTTCAAATCCAAAAATATTTTTATGCCTCATAAATGTCTTTAGTTGATTTCATGAAGTTTTCATGGTGCGGGTATGCTTTTGATAAGTTGAGACAAATGATACCCAAATCTTTTTTATCTTTGATTCTCCATTTGGTGGGTTTGTTTGTATCTGTTGGTGTCATAAGAATTGGTTTAAATACATCCTAAAGACACTTTTCCATCATAATTAGTAGCATTTTTATTTTTAGGTATAAAAATATATCCAAATTTTTCAACGAGACTTAATTTTTTAATTACTTACATACAAACCGGATTGATATTGGGTGTTGGTTTTTAACCAAAAAAATATCCTCTTACAAACAATTTTGATACTATTGGAATTTAAAAGTAAAATGAGATGACATATAATTAAAGATTGGATTTAAATTTGACTGATATGATTAAGGTAACAAAGAACATGAAAAAATATATAAAAAGAAAAATAGAGATGGAATTATAAAACTAGACCAACCTTTGAATAACCCTCATACCACAACATCATTCTTGGGATATTGTGTATTGGTGATACAAATAAATTTATGTGGCCATACGTGAAGAATTCCAAAATTTAATTGAATGACATGCATATCGTGCCACATATGAACCGGATAATTTTAGTGTAGGATATTATTTTACTCATATTTATTTACTTTGAATAAATCATCACCCTTGGTGACTCATCTTGCTTAGGTTTACTTAGTGTCACAGGAGTTACTATGACATGTAGTGTCATAGCATTTCCATTCCCATTCTCAAATGTACATCCCTTTCATATTATCATGAGGAGTTACAAAACACTCTTATTTGTATTGTCTATCACTTCATCCGCATATGGGATACTTTGATATGTTATCGAGCTTTTTACCTAGCCCTTGGTCACACAAGGGCTTAAATTGAGAATTCCTACTAGTGGTTGCTTATGCTCAACCCCTATATGATTTTATTTTGAAATATTATTTTGGTTCCCTCCAAGTGACTTTTTGTCATTTAAATCTATTTAGTGCAAACTGAAATAAATATTAATAGTGTAAAAATAAAGTCTTGCAAATTTTGATATATAACTTGGATTCAAGTGTCATTTTTATTGAATGCCTATTTTTGCATGATTGTTCCATTGGAATAGTTTATTTTGTAGAACACACTAAAATTATAAATTTCCAAATTTGAGTAGGTATAAAAGGATTAATGCAAGGGGGTGTAATTCTACCATGATTCTTTCTTTCCAACTTCACTTGTTTATATTTCAAACACACAAAAATATTCAAATGGATTATAATTCTATTTTTTTCATACTCCCTTCAACTATCATGATTAGAAGAGTTCCATGTGAATTTATTTACAATCCAAGAAGCTATATATGATAACTATGGGATTACAAACCGAACCAATAACCACTATGGAGAAAGAGATATGGTTTGATAAGTGTGATGAAGCCTATGTTTTTTTCCTTTCTATATCAACAAATCACGTGCTTACATTTATTCCTGGTAAAATACATAAGGAATTATGGGACACCTTAAAAAAATATTTGGGAAACTAGATTATATGAGAAGATATGAACTAGAAAATGAGTTGATTAGTCTTAGCCCTAAATTTTTGACACACTTTATGACTACTTCACCAAGTTCAAATCTATGAGAATGCAACTAAAAAAAAGTGGAATCGAATAAAGGACTCAAAAATCATAATTTATATTCTCATAAAACTTATTCGTGACTATTTTTATTTCATCTCCACCATACATACAGCCAAGAGAGTACTTGGCACTTCATGGACTATGCCCTCCTTTGATGAGTTTGTTGTTGAATTGAATCAGGAACAAAATAAATTAATTCATATGGGTGTACTAAAGTCCACTAAATCACATGCTCTACTTGTGGGGTGTGACATACAAAAGGATTCAAAAGAGAAGAAACCTAACAATAAGGATCATGATAGAAATAAATATTAACCCATTGCTAAACGAAATGTCAACACTTCCTCTTCCAAAGATTAATCCTAGTAAAGAGAAGAAAAAAATTTGGGTAATACATATGAAGGCATGATGAAAGTAAATGTTTGAAGAAGAAGATTTACCACATAAAAAAAAATATTAATAAGAAATATCAGTATACTTGAGTTTATCAAACCATCTTCATTAAACCAAAAATCCTCCAATACAAATGACAATGGAAAGGGAAAGAAAAATAATCAAGAAAGGATAAAACAAATGGGAGAGATCTAGTTGTAGTTTTACCACCAATTCCTACATGGGTTATTGGTTTTGATGCCTTGCATCATATGGATTCTTTACACATGGAGTTCACTTCCTTAGATCCATGTGAAATGTTTACTATTATATTGAGTGATGACACTTATACTCGTGTTTATGGGAGAGGGTGTGTTAAATTGAATGGAGGAACACTCAATAATTTTATAAGTATTCCCTCATCATCAACTAATCTCTTGTTATTCTACTATATTTCTCACCTTGGTCAGGGCATAGGATTTGAGTTCACTCCATATTTAGTGTATATTAGAAACTTACACAATGAAAATATCATCGCAATGCGTGTAGTCGATCATCGACTCAATTATATTCCTTGTCTCACTTTTACCTCCAAATTATTCATCAAATTCACCTGATTTGATGGAACTTTTGTTCTTGATCACATTTTTATGATGAGGACTTCTCTTCTAGGACATATTAATTTATTAGTCATGGGGACCCACCTCCACCCTCTCTTTGTCACCTACCATATTTTGATGAGTTATTTCTTGATCCCCCATATATTTTTCAGGACCAAGCACCTTGATTCAATAATTTCTTCTATATATTTATAGGGCCTTACGCATTCCTTCTCATTTATTTTTACAAATACACCATCCCTTCATGAAGTAGTTGACACTTACAATTTACATGAAGAGCATAGTTCCTTGTATATGAACCACACCTTAGTTGGAGATCCATCAGACACTTGGCATATTCAGATACTAGTCTATGTTGATCCACTCTTCACTACATCTACTTCTAATCTATAGTCCCTCCAAGAGGTTGCTTTATAGGATACATGCTGGCTACATGAAGTAGTAGTTTTTAGTTGGAATTTTTAGTCCGTACTTTTCTTCTTTATCTCTCTTATATGGGTACCTCACCAATAATTGTTTCTAGGACCCACCTAAGTTACACTTAAGGGGGATGTTGGTGTAGGTTTTTATTTTCCTTGTACTTATTTACTTAGAAAAAAATTCTCTCCTTGGTGAATTGTCTTACTTAGGTGTACCTAGTGTCATAGGAGTTATTATGAAATTTCTTACATGTCATAGTGTGTAATAGGAGTTACATTCCCATTCCTTCCCTTTACTATTATCATGAAAGAGTTACACAATATTATTTTTACTTGTTATCACTTCATCTTGCATACGGAAAATCTTGGCTTTGTTGTATATCGAGTTTTTGTTTAGCACTATCATGCACTTGTGAGTTTACTATCATATTGAATTTTATTATTAGTTATTTTGATTTATGTAACTAGATGTGAATTCTTTTTTCTACCAAAGATCCTAAGAGATACTTTGATAGCTAATCCTAGGATTTAATTAGTGTGAGAAGCCAAAACCATTTGCATAATGAAATATTCATAAATCATCACCAATTATTTAATTACATTATAAATTGACATAATTTAATGTTTATTTTATATGCATATAATTGAGTCATATCACTATTGAGAAATACCACAAGTAGAAAAACTAACAACACCATACACGAATTGATCGGTGATGAGATACTTGAGTAAATAACTAGAAAAGAGATAATTATGATAATATGTAGGTTATGAAAAAATTCAAATAAATAAATAAGATAGAATTTTAAGACATGGGTTAGAAAATAGAGAAACACATGGGTTCAGGTAGATAGAATGTGTGATGAATCATGATGCCATCTATTCATTATAAGGGTGATTATTAAATATGCATGTCATTTCTACAACAATGCACAAAATTTTTTCCTCCACTTTCCATGACTTGGGATTACATCTTAATGAAATATTCCATAGTTTTGATCCTTAATATTTACTCTCACATCCCTATTGAATCACTTTGATACCAATTATGATAGAATAATCAAATCCTCCTCCTTTTTTATTCAATAATAGGTTACAATTTATTGAATTCTTGACTCTGAAAGTAGGAATCAACTAACTAATAAATACATCTATATCTTTGTTCTTTATCTAAAAGCTCACATATATGTGATTTTATTACTCACACCCCTAAATATAATTAATTTATTACAAAAATTTAAGTAAAAATATAACCTAATATTAAAATACAAATGGACACACTAAATAAATCCTAATAACTTTAGTAAATATGTTAGGAATTTTTGATATACTCTTCATCATCCAAATTTACTACATACACTATCCTAAGTGATGTGACCATCAACTCCATTGGAAACACTTCTTTTATGTTGAACATTGTTAGGGAAATTACAAGAATGTATAATTACCGAATATTATAGATTATGATGTCCAGTTAAATTAACCATAGATGTACATGTTTATATATTGCAGATTACAAAATGTAATAACAAGAGATGAAAGCAAATAACAATAAAGTAAATGAGATAGAGAAAACCATATTTATAGTGGGGAAACCTGAAGGAAAAAACACCACTAAAATAAAGCAATGTCTTTATTAATAATTTATCAAACACTTTAACCAAGAAGTTCCATTTCATTCCTCGGTCTTTCAGAAAATTTTTTTGTAGAAACGTGTCTTACATTTTTATAGCTCATGTATATATAAAATATCTTGAGTATTCACATTTAGTATGTATCTAAATCGATACCAATCCCATGAGGGGTCATTCTATATATATAAGATGGGTGAACGGTCACACCATCTCACTCTTTTAGCTATGAAAGATCGACATAATAAATTTTATTAAATAAAATTTAAAATAACATGGGGCGGGGAAGTGGTGGTCCACCTAAATGGTATCCCCACTTGAAATTATCACCCCAACACTCCCCCTTAATGTTAAGTGGGAAATAAAAAACAAAACATGCCAAATTACCTTTTTCTACAAAAGGATTTACATATCCATAAATCATCAATGATGATTTAGGATAACATGTAAACAAGGGAAATCATATAGATATTCCCATACAAAAATTCTTAGGACAAGTGCTTTATATATGAAGACTTATATCAGATTATGGATCCTTTTATAAAACAAGGCATACCCATAACTAATGCTTCGCTAGGATTTACAAGTAAATTCACATAGTGTGAAACATTTACTTATCAAAAATGGAGGAAGTATTGGAAGTTTACAACCATTAAGAGGTTGCATTATCATGCACACTCCCCATCAATGACAACTCGATAGGCCCAAAAAGGAACAAAACTTGCAAGAATTCCCAATACACAATGGCTTGGTGAAGATATCTACAACTTGATCTTCAATGGAATAGAACTTGAGATCAATATCACCATTCAGGACTTTCTCTCGAATAAAGTGCATATGAAATTCTATATGCTTGGTCCTTTGATGATGAACTATATTGTTTGCAAGAGAAATACAACTCGCTATCACATAGAAAAATAGTTCTCCCTTTGATGCCCATATACAGTTTATCCAACAATCTTTTCAGCCACATAGCTTCCTTTGCTACTTCCATAACACTTCTATACTCTGCTTCAGTAGAAGAGATAGACATTGTTGGTTTCTTCTTTCTACTCCAAGTGATGGCACCTACACCCAACTTGAAAACATATCCAGAAGTAGATTTTCTATTTATAGCATCACCAACATGGTCGAATCATAATTATCCAAATAATTTTGCATCATCAGAAGAAGAATAAAAACCATAATTAATTGTTCCTTTAACATATTTTAGAATTATTTTTTCCATTTTCCAATGATCCTCATAAGGATCCTGCATAAATCTAGAAAAAAATCCTACTACATATGAAATATCAGGCCTAGTAATAGTCAAATAAATTAGACTACCAACTAGTTGTCTATACAGTAGGATCACATTTAGTACATACAAGTTTAGAATATAATTTAACACCAACTTCCATATGAATGGAAACAAGATTATAGTCAATCGTATTAAATATTCTAAGTAAATTCACAACATACTAAGATTGAGATGCAACAATAAATTTATGATCTTGAAATGTAACCATGCCTAGAAAATTATTTAGCATACCTAAATCAGTCATTTCAAAATGTTTTTAACCTTTATTTGATTCTAATAATTATTTTTTTATCACCGCTATTAATCAAAATATCATCAACATACAATAAAACAATGGTAATATGATTATTTTCAAACTTAAAAATAAATCATTATCGTGAGCGTAAATTTTTGAATCCAAGATCCTAAAAGAAACTATTAATTTTAACAAGCTCTAGGATATTTCTTAAGACAATATAAAGATTTTTTCATCTTATATGCATGTAGTTCTTTACCATGTTCTTCAAATCGTTTAGGCAAGACATTTGACTTTTTCTTAATAAAATAAGACCAAGTCATCCTAGAGAAATCATCAATGAAGAAAACAACATACAAAGCTCCACTAAGAGAAGGAACTTCAAGTGGACCTCTCACATCACTATGAATCAACTCTAATAATTGAGAGGAATTTGGATCATGATGTTTGTGAAATGGTTCAACATGTTGCTTACCACGTAGGAAAATTTCACATGTTTCATGATCAGATTTCATCTTAGGAGACCAATTACAAGATTTAGGTGAGACATTTCATACAAATTTTGAAATTCACATGACCTAATATTTCATGCCAAAGCTGAATATCATTCCTAGAAGAAGAAGAAAAACAAGATTCAGACACAAATCCATCAAAAATATATAAACCATTTTTTTGAATACCAGAAGCAATAACATTACTGAGTTTATCTTTTACATACCATTTATCTTGTAGCAAAACAACTTTATAGTTTTCTTTAGTTAACTAAGAGAAAGACAAAAGATTATTTTTCAACTGAGGAACATACAAGACATTCCTAATTACCCCATTTTCAATTTAACATCCCACAACCTTCAGATCTAATGATGGAATTATCTCCTAGATATATGTTTTCCTCACATTTAACAACATTTGAGAGGATACTAGAAATACAAGTCATGTGCCTAGAGGCACCACTATCTAGGATCCATTCATTGTCATTTGAAGCTAAGAGAGCAATATATAAGGCAATAGACTACTCAACAATATTTTCATGATTTTTCTTTTGACTATTAAACTTACTATTTATAGCATTCTTAATAGATTTGTTAGTTTTTACACAACAATCAAATTTTTATGACCAAATTTTCCACACTTGTTACATGTGCCATTAAATTTGACTTTAAAATTATGACTATTTTTAGCATAATTAGATTTAGGATTGGGTTTAAATTTTGATATGATATTAGACTTCTGATTAGGATTACTATTATTCCTATTTTGAGAAGACTTATGATTCTAAGAGAACAATTCTGAGAAGCAATCTCTTTTGAATCAAAATTTTCCATTACTCATTCTTCTTGAATTAACAAAGAAGATAGAGTATCTAGATCGGGTAGATCATTCTCATTCTAATATTTAGAGTTAATAATGGAGATATAGTTTATGAATTTTTCATGAATATTTATTTGAATAATGAAATACAAAATCTTATCTTGAAACAATTCACAATTACAACCATCCAATTGAGCTTTAATGTTTTTAATTTTAGCTAGGTAATTAACTATTTTCTCATCCCCTTAATGGGAGTAGTAAATAGTTCTGAAATGAGCTTAATTATTTTGGATAGATGATTACCTTCATGCATAGTCTTTGATATCTTCTAGGCATCAGCAAGAGAATCCATATGACCTATATGCATTAAAAATTCATCTTTTATGCTTTGCAATAGGATGGACAGAGCTTCCTATGATCTTTGAGAGAAGGAGCTAAGGTTTTCAAGATTTACAAGTCTTCTAGTGGGTCATTTTTCCACACTAGTTACAATATCCCATAGCTTTCTAGCCATGAAACATGATTTTAACATTACTCTCCAAATACTATAATTTGTTCCATTTAATAATTGAGATTTATCCATTGAAAAATAACATTAGCAGCCATTTTAAATGTAAAAACAACTAAGAAGACAAATACAACTAAAAAACAAATCAACTCTTTACAAGAGAGCCAAATAGAGACAAAAAACAAGCTACAAATTTTTTTAGTAGTATACGTACGCAAACATCTTAGAATTTTTTTAAAAAAATCCTTTTAAATTTTGAAATGCGCAACACACGAGAAAAAAATTGGAAGTCATAGCATACACAAAATTTTTAACCCCACAAAATAAGGAAAATTTGAAAACTAAGATATAAAGAAGATTTAAAAACCGTGAATGAAGTCAAATACGAATCAGTCAAAGATCAAAATAAAGAAACAGGGAACATGTCGATTTCCAGAAATTCTAAAGTAGATCCCCCTGGTAGATGTGAAGCACCCAAAATTTAATAAAAATAAATAGACTATCGGGTCCACAACAAGTTTGACAAGTCAATCCGAATTCGTAGAAAATAAACAGAACACGCAACAAAAGATGAAAATCGACACAAAAAAATTGAAAGACACATGGTGCTTTGATATTAGATCACACTTCGGAGTGTAAAAAATAAGTATTGTAGTCTCTTATCACTGTTTTCCTTAAAAACCATTTCCAAATGCACCGACATATCATCTATTTCAGCCTAGAAGCTCACTTGAGGCTCACATAGGCACCGAGCCCCTCCTTTATGTGAGCTTCGTGAGAACATTCTTTCTTAACACGAGGATGTAATACAACCAGAAAATAAGTGCATCCATTCATGGAATTTAAGATGTAAGCATTAACTCCTAGCCTAATGCACCCGAGCATAGAATAACATGATCAACTCAATGAAAGTAGAATCAACCATGAAATAACATCAAGAAAACTCGTAACACGCATATGAACATAAGGAAAATTCACAAATCAAGATCCATCACATGAGTGTTTTAGAATCACTTCATTATATTTATTAGCCAAAATATGGTAGCCAAGATTACATCAAAAGAGTCCCATTCATGGAAATTTTCACACTAGCAGAGATTTCTTTACATCACAGAGCTCACCATTACACATTACACAATATCATTATATCTCTCACTCCCTATCCTTTCTTACTTCTACATCCATCCTTACTTATCTCTCCTTCTCCTCTACAAAAACCATCCATTCTTCTAGAATAATCATCAACCTTCCTCTTAACCACTCATCATTATTACCTACGAAAGCCTGAAGGAATCGAGTTTATGATTTCTCTACCACTACCTAGGAATATGCCAAATGTCACCATGTGTTTCCCTCAATCAAGTGCCTTTAGCATGCATGTGCCAGCTAATCCTTAACAACCTCGAATCCTTATCCATTCATGATAACTGTATTGATGCCTTGGAATATCCTTTCCTTGAGCCGCAAGTCTCCATGGCTTATCCACATCTGTATCTAGTCACTTTTCTCGTTTTCTCCCTACGCATGTCTTTTCCTATTGTCCAAAACTCACTAAGTCCCGAATCCATCCTGCCTAGGTGTGAGCCTTTGCACCTCTCCAATAATTACTTCTATGCATGCCTTCATGCCCTTCTTCCACATGCCATGAGGCTTCATGCCTTGGGTACTTAGTTACTTTAGGGGCCCAACATTACCCCACACTAAACTAGTTACCGCCTTGACAATCCTTTGCGCTTCCTAAGCAAAAATTTTATCAACCAGAATACTGCTCCAAATAATAAAGAATTGTGGTTGGGAGAGGATCTGAATAAAAATTGAGTTATGGAGGGAGGAATGCTGACGACCAATTAGAGGAGTTTAGGGAATTCTGCATCTATCCTTCAATTTCTCCCATGCATTCAATTCTAATAAGGCCTTCCCTGGCACTTCACCTACGATACTTAGCAACTAGTCACGGGATTATTTCTTCCACTCTCCCCTTCAACATGTTGATAGACATACCCAACTCCACGTGAACACCTTCGAACTCATCCATTTGTTTAGTGATGGAGTCTCGGAGTTTGTTGATTCTAAAGTCCATCTTCTCGTGTTTTGTCTTGATTTTCTCCTTCGAGTCATGGTGTTAACGACCAATTGTGTGTGCTCTGCCTTTTTGGTGGGGATGGTCCCTAGAAAAAATTTGAGGGTTGCCTCTTCCTCTATTACCCATGTTTTGATGATTGGCTTACATTTTCTACAACTATTGAAGCCCCTATCTACTAGTATATTTGCCTCCTTGAGTTGGGAGAGAAAGTCTTCCAACTCAGTGATCCAGATTTAATGGCAACCTTGTTCTCTTCTTTTTCCTTTATGAGCTCTACAATTGTGGGGCCTTCACCATCCTTGATGTTAACAAGTAACATCCCTAAAAGGTCCTCAAGGTACTCCATTTCATCCCCGTAATCGGTCCTAGCCTGGCTCACCAATGCCAAACATTGTCCTAGGATTCTCTTTACAAGGGCGCCAACTCGTCATATGCCTCATTTTTTACACTTTTTCTCCCCTTAACCCTTGATGCAATCTATCTATTTATTTCTCCTTTCTTTTCTTCTTTGTGATTAGGGTCTGAGTAGTGGCCCCTGCATCCAAACTACGTCGAATCACCTCTGAAGAAATATTTTGCAATGCATTGTATACTTGCTCTTCTATTAGGTGGTTAGGATCCACCACTTTATATACTTATCCTCCCTTCTTCTTTAAATGAACAGTCTTGATTGCATGATCATTGACCTCAAACTCAGGCTCTTTGGAGTGGCAGTGCATGCTCCAACTAAGCATATTTCTGGTTCTGGGAACACCCCCTTCTTGATCCATCAAATCCCATCCATAAAGTTTCTTTGGTGGGAGGGTGGCCTGGAATCTTGTGCACAGGACCTTTGTGGGGTCATCCACGAAGTCCATATGTGGGGACACGAGTGTCCACCTCTTCCTTGTATATTTTTGTTTTGTCCTCTATTTCTTCACCCCGGGGTGAATCCCTTATCCTCCTTTATGGTAAAGGAGTCCCCTTTATCTCCCCTTGGGTTGGTGGTATGAGGTGTAGAGGCCTCACGTGATTGAATCTTCTCTACCCCATGATAATATTCCTCTCCTTCATCTTATGTCTTGCCCACATTTGTGGCCTCCACCTCAGCTTCCTACCCCTCTAGCTCTACTTCTAATTCTACTTTAAAATTGGTGGGGTATTCTTCCTCTCCTTCCTCTGAGCCTATTATGGGGCTTGATGTGTCATATGTCTTCTATCTCTTTTCTTCAGGATCTTCCTTCTCTTCCTCCTCTTCCTTCCCTTCCTTCTCTCCCTCGCGCCCGGAAATGAGGCCTTGGTGCCACCCTATACTGAAGTGTTGGTGCCCTTGCTACCATTCTATTGTGTGTAGTACTTCCTCTTCCTAGAAGTATCTAACTTCCCTTCATCTTCTTCTTCTTCTTCTTCTTCATGTACTGATTTCATGGGTGGGATTGGCATTCCCGTGGCTTTCGAAAGGGGGATTCCATAACCTCCACCTCAATTCACCCTTGTGTTTTGGGGCATAGCTTTATGAACATCTAATGGATGTATCCATTGATGGTAACATTGACCTAGGCATGCAAGTCCAAAAGGTATGGCTTTAAAACTTTGATATAGGTAGGTCGAATGTCATACTTTTATGTGGCATGTAATGTGTGGACATTAATATCCACCATTTCTACATTAAAAATCAACTTCTACTCGTCCTTGATCCATATGATGGCATACTTCATATATTTTGTCGTGAAAGTGAAGGGTAGCTTGCACCATGGCCCCATATCTCCCTTGGCCATCATAAACTTTGCTAGACAAAAATTTTGTGTAACAAAAATTTTACTTGGTCCCCAACAACCTGTGGTAACTCATGGGGAATGTGCCACTCATTCTCAAAATCTCTATGCAATCACTCAAACCACATGTTCATCTAAGCCTTGTAAGTGCTTGAGATGGTCCCATCATAGGTGAACTTCACAAATTAGACTGCAGGGGGATGCATGTGTGGGTGGGTGAACCCAAATATTCCCATCTAGTCTGTCTGGGACACCAATATCTAAGAAAATGATCAATAGTAGGATGAAGCCCATGTGATCTTTTCTCCTACATCCTTTGCACCCGCGCCTCTTCAATAATGCCATTTGTAATAAATTGGGAAAAATTGTAGTTTGTCCTCTTGGACACACTGTAGGCCATGTATAAGAATCTCTAGTTAATGTATGTCCACCTTTCTAATGTGCCCAATTTGTAGCTAATGATCTAGGAGGTGAATCTTAATGTTGGGTTTGGAAGATCTGTAATTACTTGTGCCCTACCTCCCTTCTCGTAGTTCAATTTCTTTGCACGAACTCCTCAATATTGGTAGTGACACATAAATCAAGTTTCATATCCTCTCTAATGTTTCGCAGACATGTAACTATCTGAATCAAATGGCCTATGATCCTCATTATTCTTCCCACAAAGTAGAATAATTCTTTGTGCACCCATGACATTAACCACCTAAACAACGGGGTGGGTTTGGAAAAGAAAGGTAGCTCCCATAACTGTAAAACTCCAATATTTTGCAGCTCCTGTTGCATCGAGTCATCGACCTTAGGGTTTCGAGCTTGTCCACCATTGGAGTGTCTGATACTAGGTCCACCCACATCAAATTTTCATTATCGATGTTATGTGGTTGTATTTGTTGATCTTGCATTTGTATAGCTTCGAGATCCACTTTTCTACCTTAATAACTCTATGAGGGTACTGCATTTCTAAGTAAATTTCCACAAGATCCTCCTTTTCCACCACCGGTCTCTTTATTCAAGCCTTCTTTGGTGCCATATTCCTCCTTCTTTCCCTTGTGCCCTAGGTACATTGATCCCCTCTTTTGTCTGCCCTAACTCAACAGCTTCCCCACTTCTCTTTCACACAACCTCCTTCCTTCTTTAATGTCTTCTTCCCTCCTTGTTACACCACAAGATTACACTACAGCTTGCACAAGTCCATTGGTTTGTGATAGTGGTTTGTGTCGTTCTTCTTCATAAAACCTTCATCGCACTTTGAGCTAAGGATTACAACAGTAATTCTCTTAAAGAAAAGTAGTTGTAGGTGCGGGTGTAAGTTGTGTTATGTGCCCGGGTAGGTTAGAGGTCCGTGAGGAAGGAATGGGTTGTTGTGTTATCGATCTATGGATGGGTGAAGGTTGTTGACCATGTTAGGTAGCTTGGGTCTTAAGACAGACGGGAAAAGTTATGGTGTGATTGGTGCGGTCGGGGTATAAGGTCGATAAGTTTGTTTCTTTGGTTTGGGTGTCGGAGTAGGTGTGGTATTGATGTTGGAGGATGTAGCTAAATCCAGCTTTAATAGGTAGATGAGTGAGGCCGTGGTCGGGTGACCCATAAAGTGGTAATAGGTTTAGTTGAGGAAAATGTTATAGGTGTGGATTTGGGTTTAGATGTAGGTTGGGTTATGGGTAAGGGTGTGGTTTGAGTTATAACAAGTGTCGTGGAAGGGGTGGTGATAGAAGTGATTGTGTTTGGCTTGATTAGTCAAATTTTTTTGGATAGATAGTGGAGATATCGGGAGGGATCTCTCGCATCTATGTTGAGACAGGAGTAAGAGGTGCCCCCATAGTAAAGCCCTATCCACATAATCTAAATGATCACCAAACGTGAGAATGACACGTCTGTAGGTGGATTTGGTGAGGACCTAATGGAAATTCACATAAAATGTGTCTTAAAGATGGGGAATTGGTTAGCTTCAGCTTCCGTGGGTAAGAGATCCAAAAGTAGGTCTGTGGGATTCTAGGTAGCTGATGGAGAATGCTCACCAAGAGGCAAAGATATCTCAACTGGGTCTATGATAAGTGGAGGAGATGATGGGAGCTCCTTTATAAGTGGAGGAACAGATGGGAACTCCTCTGTGGGTGGACGAGGCAATGGGTGCTCCTCTGTGGGTGGAGGAAATAATGGGTGCTCCTCTATGGGTGGAGGAGGTACTGTAGGTAAAGGTTCTCTAAGTGGTAAAGCCAGGGGTGAGATGGGCTCAATGTTAGTGGAAGACCCCTCCATAGGTGATGAAGGAGATGAAAGGTGTTCCTCTATTGGTGAAGGAACAAGGGAGGTTGGTTCCAACGTGGAAGGAGGATTTTGGGCTAGGATCTCCTCTATGGAAGGAATATGGGGTAATTGGGAGGCGACAGGTACCTCATTAAAGATAGCGTGAACCTCGTGGGTATGGGTATCATGAGTTGATGTCTCACCGATTTGATTGGATGAAGGGGCATGGTTGGGAAATGGTTTTTTGAAGATTTGTAGATTTTGGTTGGGGGTGGCATTGGGATTATCCACAGTTAACTCACCTTTCTCGAGCATTTCTTGGACAATATTTTTGAAAGTGATGTAGTTGCCATCACTATGACCCTTTACTTGATGATAGTTATAGAAATCATGTTCTTTATACCATGCGGGCATGGGGCAAGTAGGGTCAAAACCAATATGTGGTTTTATAGGTGGAAGGGTGATGGCTCTGGATTTGATAAGATTTTCTAAGACAGAAGAGTAAGGTTCCCCAATTGGGGTATATTTTCGCTGCTCTCGTCTAAATTGAAAAGTCTAGACAGTGAGAGATTAGATGAGGGTGTAGCTTGATTTGACAAATGAGTTGGGCAGCCCTTGAGTACCGCTGCAAGCGGTACCCTTAGCTTTTGAATAGTTGGTTTGTGATTTGGAAGAAGAAGAGGTATCATTTAACTTAAATGCCAAATTCTTATTGCATAATTGGATTTTCTTCTCTTTGATGGCCCGAATATCTAACTTTCATGCCATAGTGAATGCCTCATCGAATGTTTGGAAGGTTTGGACCTGTAAGGTTGGTGAAATATGTCTAGCACAAGCCCATGTGAAGAGCTTGATGAGTTCATTTTATGGCAGTTGGAAGGTAAGTTGATTGATCAGGTTGCACCAGCAAGTGACAAAATCTGCGATAGATTCGTCCTCATACTGACGTGTGGAATATAGATCAGTCATGGTAACTTTCTTGATGATATTGATAGATAAATGATCCAAGAAGGCTTGGGATACCTAATTTAATGAGAATATGGAGTGTTTAGGTAACCCACTATACCAATCTAATGCAGGTCCAGTGAGGGACATGGAAAAGGTTATCAAAAGCAAAGCATCATCATGAGTGATCTGATAACACCCATGTTTGAATGACCGCAAATGCTGTTGTGGGTCTTATTTTCTATTGAAATGATTGAATTAGGCATTTTCCAATGCACATGGTATGAATGGATAAGAATGAATGGGTGAATAGGCTCATTGCAAATCTTGTCATAGGTGAGAGTGTTACAGAGGAGCTGGGCCCGATGCCTCCAATGTCTACATCTTGTCCAACATCAATTTAATTAGGTTATTGGTGGTTTTTGCTGATTGGATGCCTCCCAGCAGAGGAGGTTGGTTTTGGGCATATAACAGGGGTGACACTCCAGTGTATGGGGCTACCATGTAGGGTGGTGGAGAATAAGGTAGTGAAACATGGGGTAAACACCCAAAATGTATAACGGATGAAATGGGAGGTTGTTGATAGTATGTATATGGGGGTGGAAGGGTCATGGTAACCCTAGTGGCAATAGGGGCTAATGATTGTGGAATAGAAAGAACCACATTCTGAAATGGGGTAGGGGTCACCGACACTAGGGAGGTGGTAATGTAGCTATAGGTATGTGTTGAGACATTAGGGGCATATGAGGTTGTGTTTGGGGTAGTTGTCGAGGGTACGGTGGATGTAATGGGGGCCATTAGAGGTAATGAACAAGGCATCATAAAGCAACTATAGGACCTAACTACGAAATGACTGGGGTAAGGTAGATGCGGGAAGCACAGAGCCAGATGGGGCCGATGTGGGAGTGGGAGTGAGAGTTAGGGGGATAGATACAGGCATGCCATATATCAACTGACCTGAGGCATCTCGAGTGGACGAGTGGGAAAGGAAAAACTGCAAGGCGGTAGGGTTTTGGTCAAGTAGTCATACAAACTCCTCATCTCTGGTAGCGATAGTAATAGGTTGGATGGGATCCATGGCTGGTGATAAAATAGAAGGTGGTGAAGGACTAGGTGGGAGTGGTTGACAACTGGCGTGAAATACAAGTGTGTTTTCTTGTCTTCGGGTCAACACCATGTGAACTAGTACTCGATCAAGTAGGGTTGCTTCTCTGTAAATGACACAGAGAATAGCAGAACAAGTGAATCTGGTGACAAAAAGTGGATTAAGTATCAAATGGTGGCTGGAATGTGAAATAGGCTAACCGATGTCGGTTAGGGAAAACCAACACCGGTGAGGGGTAACCGCTGCCGGTTACTATAGAAAATGACAGTGAGTAAACAGTGAGGCAGAAGGTAAAATCTGACAAGTATGCCAAATCTAAAGATGTTTAAAATGTCAATGGGAATAATGACAGTGACAGGGACTATGAAAAGTGGAAGAAAGTGAAGTAAAATGTCCTTTTGAGTAGGTTAGCAAAAGGACCTGGAACCGATGTTGGTTGGGTATAACCGATGGTGGTCAGAGGTAACCGACAATGGTTACTGTGAAATTGAAATAGTGATGAAAGAAAGTGGTTGTGAATTAAAATCTGATGTAGAATCAGACCCAAAATTCTGAGAATGATGATGATATGGCCCAGAATACTTAGGTTAAGCAAGAATACACCAGCTATGATGAGGAGTATGCAAGGATGAACAAAAAAAGTGACGAATGTGATCTCTCACCTCAAAATGCAAGCCAAGTAAAAACACTAAGAAAATACAATCCTAGGAGTGACTTTTCTATTATGTTTGTTTAGCTTATACTATTTAGGGACTGACACATGAATTGTGAAATAGATTTTCTTGGTGAGGATGGCTTCCTACAAAGAAGGAGATTTAAAAAGTGAGGTTTCAAGTATGTTATGGTGGGGGCGGGCTTCGCTCTGAAGTATGACTCGACAGAGCAGTAAGCTGGGTGCCCAATGTGCCATGATCGTGTGATCACCTACAGCTTCTTCCTGGTAGGATGTTTTTTAAGAATGTATATATTTTGAATTTTTGTGAGGTTTGGTAAGACTTAAAGAAAGAGAAAAGGACAAAAGTACTTTTCTACGATTTGTTTGTCAACCATCAGCTAGGCATGACTTCCAGCGTATAGGTTTCCCTCAATTAATGTGAGCTAATACAATAAATAAGAATGGAATGCACTTATTTTTAAGCCCAAATCAAAATGTGAAATTGGATGACACAATAAGATGAAGAGGAAGAGGGATGCTCTTTCACTACAATGTAAAAAACATGAAGAAATGATTCTTTTCAATTACACCAAAAGATTTTTTTTTGAGTAAATAGAAAGAAGAGGTCGGTTACCAAGGAAGAAAATTAGTGTGTACGATTTTCAGAAGGGAAACAAACACACAATTTTTTCCTAGGAATGAATGAAATGCAAAGAACCCCGGATGGGTCCCACTAGGCGTGCCAAAATGTTTCACCTGATTCTTATATCATTTCTTTGAAGTGTTGATGAAACAGATAGGGTAACGGCATAGGAGGAATACCTGTTCAAATGTTGGTTGATGGGTTGTTACACACGTATGACTTCCAGATCCACAACTAATCGTGAGAGCTTCCTTTTGGCTAGGAGGAACTACCTGTAATGTAAAGCAAGACCACCAGAAAGAGTTAAACAATATGGGCAATGAACTTCCTAGCGTATGCTAGATTTGGGAAGTGTGATACTTCCTAGATGGCCATCACTCTACTGTTTTAAACAATTTAATGTTGTAAACAAAGTAAATCCTATTGTTATTTAAAATGATTTAGGTATCTCACTTAAAATACAATAAGAAATAGATCTAATCTAACAGGCTAAGCTAGAATAGAATCTAAATGTCGATGATTGGTTCTGGGTCTCTGCAGGTTTGATAGAGGTCTCGGGTAGATCACAGGTGAATGAGGGTGAGATGAAATTAGGTGGGTAGGTCTCTGTTCAGGGTTCTATGAGCAAATACAGAGACCGGTGTCGGTCAAGGGTGACCGACGGTGGTTCGGTGTAACCGGTGCCGGTTATTGTGAGATCTGGAAATGTCACAAAACAAGTTGTGGTCTCCTTTGTGATTGCACAAAGGACTTTGGTTGGTCGAATGAGGTATTAGGTGATTGGAGTAGGCTTTTGCGAGGTTTTAATGGGTATATGGAGGTGAAAATGTCGAGAGAAGGTCAATAGGGGCAAGGTAAACAATGGATGATAAAATGATGATGAAAATGAAATAAACCAAGAAAGTATGACGTTATACTTACTTGGATTTCAGTCCTGAATGCCTATGTGTGAGGGATGGAGGTGCTGATGAGGGGTTTGAAGGCTACAAGTGATCACCAACTGAAGAAAATCTTCTGCATGGGATGCATGTACACTCCTCTTTTCTTAGATAGATCAGATCATGGCTAGGATGGTTGTGCAGGAGAAGATGCTCAATCTCCTTACTTACATGCGGGTTTTTGCTGGAATTCACTCTCTGAAGATGTGTTATCTCTTTAAGATGTGCTCCTTCTCATCAACCTTCTCCCAATGTTTTCCAACCTTGAGAATAAGGTAGTTTAGGGGTTAAAAGGGTAACCGACGATGGTTTGGCTTAACCGGCGACGGTTAGGGATAATCAGCGTCGGTTAAGGAAGGATTTCCTAGGTTTACTAAACTAGGGTGATCCTCTTGATTTCTTTGGATCTCTTGTCATTATCCCAAAGATTAGATTGGGAGATTCTTGTGAGCATGCGGGAACGTGGTTAGAGGGAATGTAGGCATTGATTTTTAGGGTTTGGGTAAGTCTAAGTTAATTATGACAACTTGCTAAGAACAAGGTCTTAGGTTGAGTTGGCTTGGTGAGGTGTCTAAGTGAATCAGTGTATGTGTGGATATTATTTAAATAATAAATAAAGTGAGGATAATGAATTAATTTAATTAATTAATTATATTAATATTAGTGGGGTGAAGGGGGTCTTGGCTAGGTAAATGTAATAAAGGGTGCTTATTGGTCAAGGTACGAAAGGGGAGTGAGACCTAATTTTAGTGTCTACAAGTAAATTCATACCCGTGTTTTTGGTCCCCTCTAAAAGGATTCGATTTGAAAAACTATAGTTTATAGTTAATCTATAACTATATCCTATATAATTTGAAAACTATATTATTATTTTTGAATAAAAAAATATATAATATAGAATAAGGTTTATATAATAATTTATATAAACACCATATTAAAATTTATATAGTTTTGAAAAAAACTATATATTAAAAGCCTTAAACCATATTAAAATTACATGGGATTGAGGGAAGAGTCAACAAACCATATTCTAAGCCTAAGTTTAAATCATATTTAAACTTAACTTATAAATCTAGGCATATATAGTTTTAAAAAAAAAACAAACCTAAGTTTGAATCATATTTTATATATATGGTTAGTTTAAACCGCTTAAAATATAAATTTTATTAGATTTGGTTTATATATGTTTTTAAAAAAAAACCTAAGTGCTTACTTTTTTTAGTAAGGGGGTCCGTGTTTATTGTTTGGCCATGAAGGGATTAATTTTTAAATATTAATACTTATTAAATAAAACCTAACATGTGTCTTTAACCATTTATATTATCCATGTAAGGGGGTGGCCCCATTCATTTATATCTTATAGTTTATAAAAACTATATAAATAAACTTATTTAAAGGTTTTCTTTTATATAAGAGTGGGAGTGGAGAATAAAATGAGATAATATCTCAGGTATAAATGTGGAATTCTCAAGTATAAATGGAGAATTAAAAAAAAGGGGGGCTAGTTTATTGGTGGCCCATGTGAAGTGTGGTAAATATTTATTAAAATATTGGTAGTTATAGCCACATAAATTTTAAAAAATAAATTAGCTTATAGAATTATATAAAATATTTTACAATATTTCCATAGTTTTAAATGTGTGCGGGGTAAAATTAAGAGTAAATGAAGGGAGGAGACAAGGTTCATGAAAATAGGGATTTCAATTTATTTCATTGGTCGGGTGAAATTACTTGTCCCCTCTGTAAAATATGCAGGTTAATCTATACTCTCATAAATCTACTTGCACCTGGTAAAATTCTTTTAACCTGGTCTATGTCCTTTAAACCCTTTAATAAGGGTTATGTGTTTTTTTAATAAAAACAATATACTATAGTTTATAATTTTTATGAACTATATGTTGTTTTTTATTTACATTCTATAAACTATATACTTTAAAAAAGTGTATATATTTTTACATTATAATAGATTTTTATAATGTATTAAAATATAACCTCCTAATATTATACGTAAGATCACGAGCGATGGAGAAAGCTATGGAGATACTGTCAGCGTGGTTTCTGCAGTTCTAGCTACAGAATGTCTGCGCACTAAGCTTAAAATTACTGAGGAGAGGCTGATCTCTGGCCAGAATCAGACGGTTGTAAGCACGAGTACGAGTGAAAGAGAAAGTACTGTCAGTGCAGTTTCTGTAGTTTTGGCTGCAGAATGTCTACGCGCTAAACCTAAGAATGCTGAGGAGAGGCAGATCTCTGGCCAAAATCAGATGGTTGTAAATCAGAAAATGAAAAAGTGGAAATGTTGGGATCCACACCTATGGCCTGGAATAAGATGCTTCAAAGCCCTAACATCAAAGTGGGTCCAAAAATACTGGTCAGTTCACATGGGAAAAGGACAACGAGGGTGCCACCTACCTGAGGGTCCCAGATGGATGTGTTGATAGAGCTTTAAGAAAAGTGAATCTCTCCCTTGTTGGTAAGTTTCTTGGCTCTAGACCTAATATTGATTTCATTAGAAAATGGGCTTTGAGAAAGTGGAAACCTAAGGGAGCCCTGAGCATTACCATCATGCCAAAAGGATTTTTTTGGAAAAATTTAATCAGCAAGAGGATTTAGAATCGGTGCTTCTGGGAGGACCTTGGCGGCTGGGTAATATGGGCCTTTTTCTAAAAAATGGTATCCTCGGATTTAAGCCTAATACTGAAAATATAAACACCATCCCAATCTGGTGTAGGCTACCTGAATACCATTACATTTTTGGGATGATGAAATTCTGCTAAATATTGCAAAATCCTTAGGTGCCCCTATCGGTTTGGATGGGCCCATGAGAAACAGATCTAGACTTTCTTTTACTCATTTATGCATTTTTTCGAAATAGAATAGAATTTTTCGAGCACATCATCTTGAAATCTAGATATGGGATATGGACCCAAAAAATTGAGTTTGAAACTTTTCATTTGAGATGTAAACATTGTCATAGCATAGGACACTCTGACAAAAGTCTGTTCCAAGAAGAAGACCTCTACAATGGAAGTTGAACAACCTGTGGAGGGCTCAGTTCTGAGCAAGGATTGTAGGGTTCCTAACATGGATAGCCGAATGAAGACAAAGCCCCTAGTCAGAAGGAGTTGGATTTCAATAGAAAGGGGAAAAAAAGGGGTTTTAGAGCTCAAATAAGGAAACATCTGGTCTGGCGTCCCAAAATCTCAGTAGCAGCTTTTCCTGAAGCACCTAACAAAGAGGACTTGGAAAATCCTGTAAAGGTATCCATGGTGGTGAACAAGTAAGAAGGCTATGTGAAGATTAATATAGTCCCTATTGAACAATTTCAGAGCAGTAAGGAAGCCAAGATAGATAATCATCTTTGCATCATTAAGGAAACATCGAACAAGGATTGTATGGTTTTTAAATAATCTTTACAGAAAAGCACTCCTAGGGGAGATGGTAAATCATTTGCAGATATACCTCCTTGCTCCAGCAACAGATCAGCGGTTTCACCTTCTTGCTATAGCACAAGAACAGCTGATACACACACACCTGACAGGATTCAGAAAGAATGTGAAGAGGGAGAAGTTACGCCTATCAAAGATGAGGAGGATCCAGATTCTGGATTCACAAAGGTCATTTCAAAAAAGAAAAAAAGAATGAAAGGATTTGAAATGATCCCAGAATCACTCTACAGTGATAAGAAAAAGAAAAAAGACAACTGGGACACCTCAACATCCAGAACAACTAGATCTTCTACTAGATGACTAGTTGACTTTGGAGGAAGCACAAAAAGAGGAAGGCCTTCTAAAAAGGCTCTTAGATCTAAGAGAATGGAGAGAGACATTGCAGATGGCGTTCAACGTCAATTGAACCATCAGGAAATTCCAACTACCAATCATTCCAAATGAATATTATTTCTTGGAACATCCGAGGCCTAAATGGAAACTCCAAACAGAGAATCATCAAGGAGTTACGGGATTCTAGTAATCCTAGTATTTTGATTCTGCAGGAAACTAAGATGAAAGCGAAGACCCTTGAAACTAATAAAAAGAGTTTCTGGGATAATTCTGAAATGGCGGCTGTTGACTCCCAGGGAGCTTCTGGAGGACTGGCTACTCTTTGGGATACAAGGCATTGTACTGGTATGGTTCTTAATGCTAGTATTAATCATCTTGCAATCAAATTTATTGCTATTGAGAATAATGGTGAATGGATCCTTTCTAACATTTATGCCCCTAATACGGTTAGTGGAAGAAGAAAACTTTGGGCTGACCTTAAAACATTTAGAAACCAACATTGTTCAGCTAACTGGCTTATTATGGGGGATTTCAACTCTCCACTAAACCCAGGTGAAAAGTATGGAGGAATCTCCAGCTTTTCTATAGTATGGAGGATTTTGCTGATTTTATTGTTGAACATAATCTCTTAGATGTGGATCTTCATGGAAATAAATACACTTGGAATAATAGAAGGTTGGGAAAGGAGTTTATCCAGGTGAGATTGGATAGGGCACTGATTTCAGCGAGCTGGATTCTCAGCCAAGACTTCCACCTCTCTTCCTTGCCCAGAGTTGGATCGGATCACAATCCGATTGCTTTAAATTTTCTCAATTGGACTAAACCCACCAGAAGCTCATTCAAATTTGAAAAGATGTGGATGGAGCATGAAAATATCTATGACAAGATAAAATAATGGTGGGGATGGAATGGTGAAGGCACTGCTCAATTTAGATTGGTTCAAAAGCTCAAAAATGTCAAAAAGCAAGTCAAAATCTAGAATAAAAGCGTTTTTGGCAATGTGTTTGATAATAAAAAGAAGTTAAAACAAAAACTTCAGGATCTGGAAATAAAAATGGATACTATGGGGAGATCAGCTGAAGATGAAGCTAATGAAAAGAATATTCTTTCAGAGTTGCATACGATCTGCAGCAGAGAGGAATCTTTATGGAGACTTAAATCTAGAGCTATTTGGCTTAAAGAGGGAGACAGGAATACGAAGTTCTTTCATATGACCACTTTGAAACACAGAGCCTGTAATAGGATCTTAGAAGTTTCTAAAAGTAATGGAAATATCATAAAAGATCCCAATAGCATCAAGAAAGAAGCACTTGATTTCTATAAAAAGCTTCTTGAGGAGAGGAATAACATCAATTCTGAAGCTATTTCTTTTATGTTGGAGGCCATTCCCCAAGATAAAATTGAGGAACAAAATTTAGAAATATCACCACAGCGGTCACGCTTGAAGAGCTACAAAAGGTTGTATTTGCTTTAGAGGGTGACAAGGCTCCTGGTCCAGATGGGTTCTCCATAATTTTTTTCCAGAAATTTTGGGAAATCTACTCGAGGATCTTCTCAGAGCGGTGAATGAATTTTATAGAACGGGAAATATTTTGAAAGAGCTAAACAACACTCACATTGTGCTGGCCCCAAAAAAAATGGATGCTAAAGATTTCAAAGACTTCAGACCTATCAGCCTTGTGAATGCTATCTATAGAATTTTTACCAAAATTATTACTACTAGGCTTCAGCTCATTATGAATGATCTAATCTCAAGGCAGCAGAGTGGCTTTATCAAAGGCAGGATTATACAAGACGGAGTGATTATGGTTCACGAGACCATACATTCTATGGAAAATAATTATAAGGCAAATATGGTCCTCAAGCTTGATATGAATAAAGCCTTTGATAAGGTCTCTTGGGTTTTCCTTGACAAAGTCTTAACTAAATTTGGTTTTCCGGAAAATTTAGAAAAATTATTAAGGCTTGTATCTCTATGGCCAGATTCTCAGTGGTGGTTAATGGTGAGCCTGTGGGTTTTTTCACCAGTAGCAGAGGGCTTAGACAAGGGGACCCTATCTCCCCCTTGCTCTTCATTCTTTTGGCTGACAACCTTAGTAGAACAATTGGCAAAGTAGTTAATGACGGTCTTTTAAATGGCTCTAAGCCCACTTCCATCAGTCAAGTTGTCTCCCATCAGCAATTTGCGGATGATACTATCCTTCTTCTTCTAGCATCAGTCATTGAAGCCAAGGCTACCAAGGCTTTACTTCGCTCTATGAATCTGCTTCTAGGCAAGAGATCAATTATGATAAAAGCTCCATCTTCTTTTTCAACACTCCTGAGGAAAGGCAGCTTAAAATTGCTAAAATTTTGGGTTGTAAAATAAGTGTGCTTCCAGCCACTTACTTGGGCCTTCCTCTCGGCACTAGGAAAGTCTCTAGCAAGGTGTGGGATGATTTATTGGAGAGATTCCAAAAAAAAATGGCTGGTTGGAAAGGAGCCATTTTATCTAGTGCTGGTAAGTGCCTGCTCATTAAAAGTACTCTTCAAAATCTGCCCATTTATGTCATGTCGCTCTACAAGATCCCCTCTTCCTTCAGAGATAAGATTGAAAGGATTCAGAAAAAAAAATTATGGCAAGGCATGGAAGAGAAGTTCAAATTTCACTTAGTGGCTTGGGATAAGGTTTGCACCCCGAAGTTTATGGGAGGTCTGGGTATAAAAGATATTGAGAAAATGAATGAGGCCCTCATTGCTAAAATGGGCTGGAGAATGTTGTCTGAGAAACAACCCTGGATTGATTTAATCAAAGAAAAATACCTGAATCATCAATCTGTGTACTCTTTCCTGCAAGATGAGCACCTTCCCTTTGGTTCCATCTTTTGGAACAATCTGGTTAAGAGCAGAAATTTCATTAAGCAGGGCAATAAATGGAAAGTGGGGGATGGTAGGGACATTAACTTCTGGGATGATAATTGGTTTAATGGCAATCTCATGGATAGATTTGGGATTGTTAAGGACAGTCTTGTAAGCAAGTATGACATTAAAATCAAGGACTATATTGAGGGAAATGGTACCAACAAGAATTGGAAAAAACTTTCTGTGGAGAAAATGATCTGATGCAAATTACTTCCTCCCTTCAAGATCAATTAGATCTTATTCCCTTAAGTCAACTGGATTCCAAGGATGAGCTGGTATGGAATAATTCCAATGATGGGAATTACTCTGTCAAAACTGGTTATAATAATTTCTTCCACAGTAGTCAAACAGAGTTCAATTGGAATAAGATTTGGATGACTGAATTAACTCCTAAAATAATTTTTTTCCTTTGGCTAGCTATCAGAGGCAGGATTCTTACCACTGACAACCTGATGAGAAGAGGATTTATAATGCCTAATAGGTGTCATCTTTGTAAGAAATATTCTGAGGATATCACTCATCTGTTCATACATTGTGAGTATGCTACCAGAATATGGAGTTTTTCCCTCTCTAAATTTGAAGCTCTATGGGTGGTGCCGAAGGATCTAAATCAGCTATGGACTCAATGGAACCCACCCTTTAGGCATTGTGTTTTCAAAAGGATCTGGAAGCTGGCTATCCCTCATTTAATCTGGAGGATATGGAAGGATAGAAATGATATTATCTTCAGAAATAAGAAGCAAAACTATAAACTTAGTATTGGTAAAATCTCTAATGGTATCAAAGAGAACATTGCTAGATTTAAACCCCCCAAGAACAAGAGATATCCAAAGAATGAAGAATATATCTTATCCAATTGGCGATTGAATCATATAATAGTCGTAGCAATCCCGGAATAACATTGATAGATCTTTGATTAAATGGCATCCTCTTGATTTTAATTGGTTTAAGTTGAACTTTGATGGGGCCTCTAAGGGGAACCCTGGGATTTTGGTAGGGGAGGAGCGATACGGGATCATAAAGGTAGTCTGATTGCTGCGTATGCTGGGAAAATGGGAATTCAAACCAATCATTTTGCCGAAGCATTATCTGCTTTATGGGGCCTGAGAATTTCCCAGACTCAAAATATCCAGAACCTCATTATTGAAGGGGACTCCCTGAATATCATTAATCTCCTTAAACAGTTCTCATCTCCAAGTTGGAGCATCAATGATTTTATCTCGAGTCCATAAGTATTTGTCAAACATTCAATAACATCGGATCATGCATACTTAGCGGGAGGTTAATAAATTGGCAGATGCGCTGGCTAATTATGGCATTAATGTTAATCACATTGTTTGGGATAACAATAGCATCCCTAAGCAACTTAAAAACAACATTCATGTGGATTTCTATACGCACGTAATTTCTTGAGTTGAGATATGATTATTGGGTGTGGATCAATATCAATAAAACTCCCACATGTGTTGACTTAAAAACTATGATTATGCAAATCCTGTCAAATAATCAAGATAGTGTGAAGTATATGGGGAAGTCCAAGTGGAGTTACTTTGATATGAAAATCATGCATATGCGGGCAAGCACTGTGCTTGCTAAAATTTGTATACAAGGCTCCACGGATACCAAATACGGTAATAAATAAGTAATTGATGATAGGAGTGGGCTAGCAAAAGGCCGTTATTCCCACATGCAAATTTCTGGCTCGATTAGTAGGCACGCAGACGTTCATGGGAATAGCAACGGCTCTCATTTTCAACATTGTGCAGATTACAACAGAAAAAATAGACTGGCTTCAGCGCTCTCAAGGATTTTGGAATTTGTTGCAAACAGTTAAGCACAGTGAAGATGGGGGGTCCCCCTTGCCAAATTGAGCCTAGTGCGGACCCGGACTGGAAGGATAATGTTGAGTTATGGAATATACTCAGCAAGGTGGCATCACCAACTTCATGGAGAAGGTTCAGGGACATGATCAAAGCATCTCAGTGTGTTTTGTGAAGGATTGGAAGGAGCGGACTATGGAATATGGGGGGCAGAAGATCTTGGTCAATGAGGAGCTTATTGCTGAAGCGACCGGTCTTAGCATGGAGGGCTACCATTTTTTTAACAAAAGGGTCGACAGAGATGTTGAAGAGAGGAGATTTGTGGAGGGATCTGAGAAGCTGATCTATATTACCGCGGGCCTGCTTGTTAGCTCGATCCCTCCACCTTATGATGAGGTTACTCGCATGATGATACGATTCATTTCTTTGGAAGGGAGGTTTGTCACCGTACCTGCTAAGCACCTTATCTTTCTCAACCACTTCCGTAGGAATCACTGGGTTTGTTTCCCCCATTATTTGCTGAACTCTCTTGAGCGCTCCATTTTGGAGTTTCAAAAGCATACCTAGGCGGTTCCTTTACACCAGGGGCTTATTTTGCTGCTGCATAAATTTTGTCTTCTTAGGTATCCTGGTCTCCCTTCCTCTCCTAGCTCTGTTCCCCCTATGCCGGGTTCTGCTGCTGCTAGCCCCATTTCTCCACTCTCTGCCCCCGCCACCGCTATTGTCACCCCCCCCGGCCGTCCAGGCTTCATCTTCCATTCCCCCTACTGCTGCTCCCGCCCCCCACTTCACTTCCACCTCGGCCAGACCGGTCACCAGGGCATCTAGAAGGCTTAACCTCGATACTCTTGCTGCGGGGAAGGGCCCTCATGAAATTGAAATTGCACATGACCTCCTGAATATTAGCAGTGCTAGTCCCCGAGATGTGCATATGGAGAGCTCTACAAAAAGGTTGGATGCCTTAGAAGCTAAAATGAAGTTGTTGAAGGATGAGGTTAAGAACTTGGCAAAACAGAAAGGTAAGAGGAAGAAGGAGGAGGAGGTGGATATTGATAACAACCAGATTGAAGATATCTACAAGAAGCTGAACTCCTTAGACTCCCGTTTAGGGAAGGCCAAAACTCGTCATGACTACAATATGGCCATTTTTAGTGCGATTGAGGAGTTCATTGAGCAACATGTCAGAAGTGTCTCCAATCTCAGCGGAGTTCCGACAACACTTTGGGGCAATGATAAGGAAAGCAAAAGGACCATTGATCAGCTAGATAAGACTGACACTACCCACATGACAACTTTGGGAATGTTCAGATCCTGGAAGAACATCAAAACCAACATCGACAAAGCTGCCAAGAAGTAGTTGTTGGTGCTTTAGCTACTCTTGTTTGTTTTTTTGCTATTTTTTGCGGTTTCTTTGCTACTTTTGTGCAGAGTTTTTGTTGTTTTGTCTTGTTTGGGTAGCTATTTTTTGGCTACTTTGGGCTTCATTGTCATACTTGGATTCTGATCCTTTTTTCTCTGATTTTCATTCCTATTCTGGATCCTAGGCCCTCTCTTGTACTCAAGGGTATAGTCCCTTTCAAAAAACTATTTGCCAATAATAAAAAAATATATTATACGAAGAAGAAATTCTAGAATTTCACATTCTAGAAATACACAACAATTTTTGGCTTCATTAAATTTGACGGTCAAATGACTGTCATGGTAGACTAAACATAAAACAATATGACGATCATTTAGACGTCAAATTTAATATCGTAGGTTCTAGGAAACGCTCATTTTGTTAAAATAGACGGTCAAATGACCTTCACGACAAACCAAAAAATAAGCCATTATGACGGTCATTTAGACGTCAAATTTAAGTTAGTCGATCTTTGTCTATATTTATTTTTTTCAAAAATTTGATGTTGTTATGCATTCTTAGGGGTCTCTTCTTCACTTCTATATGGTCGAAATATTTTTTATATAAATCTGGGGTATAATGTAGAGCCCTTTATATTGCGGGTTATTATTTTGATCATGGGAGGTTAATTAGTATGCATTGTAATGACATAATTAGTTATGATCAAATAGTTTCTTTAGATCTGATTCTATTAAAAGTGTTGTTTTTATTATCAATAAATATGTATCTAACTCTATGGTACATTGTATATTATAATAGGGCGTGTTTTACAATTTTAGGAAACAATGGCGTCTAACTATTTCTGTCTTGACATAACCCAGATCCTAAATGAAACCAACTACAACATTTGGGTCAAAATAGAATTTATGGCATGGAAAATTTGAGCGATTGTTTAGATCTCGAGGTTGCTCCCACCGGTTGTCAAGCATCTAGATAATATAAATGCATTCTTGTAACGAATTCGGAGGTTCTTTCTATGATTTGGTGCAATGTGAACGATGACTACCTTCTACACATTGGTAATATCGAACATCCAAAAGAGGTATGAACACAACTAGAATCTATGCATGAAGGATATTTGGTATATCGGGATAGTAATGAGAGTATAATAGCTGAAGAAATTCAAATAAATGGTCTATATATTTTATATGATTTCTCTTACGCATCTTGTTTTATATCTCAAAGTTTGTATAATTAAAAACTATGACCTGAAATGTTATGACATGTTAATTATCGAAGCTTATACGAAATGTATAGATATAATCTAGTGAAAGGTTTACATGTGTTGTCTTCTTCTCTTGAAGTTACTTCATTAAATGCTTCTAAATGATGGTTTTGATTTTGATTTAGTAAATGGTCATGATGATGTTTTAATGTTATAGATGTTTCTAAAACTCTTATCTTCCTAGATAAAAAATTAAATTGGGCTCAATCTATGTTAGAAAGTTTAAATCCTATTAACCTTAAGAAAATGACCAGAAGCCATCATATGTACCATGCATTAATTACCTTGTATGAACCTGAGTTGCAAAGTATTATAGGGTCTAGGTAGATATACAAATTAAAGTATAATGGTGATGGTAGTATTAACAAACATAAAGCTAGACTTGTTGCTAGAGGTTTCAATTAGAAACCTGGTATTGATTATGTTGAGACATTTTCCCCTGTAGCTAAAATGAGTACTATTAGGGCCTTATTTACAATTTCCACTCAATTTGGGTGGGAAATCCACCAAATGGATAAGAAAAATATTTTTTTGAATTACGATTTAAAAGAAGAACTTTACATGTTTCAACCTAAAGGATTTGAAGAAACTGGTAAAGAAAACTATGTTTGTAAGTTGAGAAATCCTTGTATGGTTTAAAACAAGATCTTAGAGCTTGGTATGTGAAAATTATTTCCTTCTTTAAATTGTTAGGTTTTTTTAATTGTTCTTCTAACAATGATATATTCATTAAGCAATAAGGCTCACATATTATCATTATATGTATATATGTTGATGATTTGCTTATGATTGATGACAATTCTGATTTAATTCATAGGATTAAAGAGAAATTGAAGCAATACTTTGAAATGAATGAGTTAGGTCTCTCACATCATGTTCTTTGTATGATCAGTATTTCATTCTATTGTTATTTTTCAAAACACAATATGCAACCATTGTATTGAAAAAGTTTCTTATGATTGATTGTAAACCATTTTCTACTTCAATGGAAGTTGGAATAAATATTATGTTACAAATATATTGTGACATTATTAATAAATTGTAATATTATTAATAATGATTTTATAGAACTCATATTAATAATATAGTTGTAATAGTTAGGTGAGTGTGAGATATTAATATTGTGATATTAATATCATATTTGTATGTACGTGAGTTAATCTCACCATTAGAATAGGGATATGAGATGATAGAGAGATATGTGGGATAGGTGAGAGATATGAAGGATGACTATTGAATCCTAGAACCAAGGAGAACAAGCTCTATATAATGTAATGATCATACATGCATAATATATCCCGAATTAATTTAGCTTCTTCAATATAATATTCGGTGTTTTATTGTGTAGTTTTTATCAAATGTATCGAGAGAGACCTTGATCATACCTTTGATGGAGAATTTGAGAGAAATAGGGGCACATCTGATTTCATTACTGCCTCAATTCATGAAAGTTTGATATATTCCTTTTGAGTGTAGGATTGAATATTTGTTATTAGTTTTTGTAGAAGTGCGCAGCTTTACCAAAAGAATTCAATGAAGAGGAGATGTCAACAGAAAAATAATTCTCTTGTGCATTATTGGATCGATGCTTTTGATCTTCATCTCAGCTTTTTTTTAAGAGACTCAGTTGCGGATTTCAATTTGGACTCATATTGTGGTTTTACATCGATCTTCACCAGGATTTGTAGTTTCTTGTACACTCTTGTCAAAGTGCATCTTATCAGCACCATGTTGGAAGGTTTGAGTCAACTATATATTTCTACAACTGATTGGATCTAGAATCATCGAGCTCAGTGTGTTGTATACCATGCATACACATCTACAGATTCAATTTGTACTTGCATTGTTGTAAATATCCCTTCTCCTCCCCATTTACACCAACAGATGTGCACTTCCTCTCGGCGGATTGGGCACATAGCATTCCATACTACTCAGAATTGTCCATGGTCTCCTCTAATTAGATGCGACTTTGCATCAAAAAAATCTTCATGTGCTTAGTTTTATTCACAATAATCCTCAGCCACATCAATTGTTGTTGGATAATGTTGATCGGAAAAACAAGTTAGTTTCGTGTGGATATTTGATTGTGTTAGGCTACTGGCATCATTGTTTCTGCAAAGAAAAATTCTTCCCATGCAATTTCAATAGTCAACAAAGTTTTATTTTATTTTTATTAGTTTTAAGTCATACAATTTAAGGGTGCGAAGTCATACTAACATTTAATTCCTAAAAATGTATTCATTTTCATGTGTTTAGGTCTAGCTTAAATTTTGAGTCGTTATTGTATTTAGATTACATTTTATGTTATAATGTCTTTCCTATTTTCATATTATTTTTTCATTAGTTTTGTTTAATTAACCGTCCTCTCATGTCAAAATTTTAAGTCATTTTTTTTTGTAAAATTCATCATATTATGAGTAACGTTAATAGTTTTATCTATAGTTAGAGTTAATGTCATTATCAAAAGTAAATCCATATTGTCAATGTCGAATCATTAATAATTGTCTAGTTGAAGTCAAGTATTGTTATTGTAAAAGTCGTGTTGTTTGTAAAAAGAAAAATGAGTGCATTTTCGGTGTAATCCGACACTCAATTTTTAAGAGAAAATGCAAATGAAAATCGTTCATGGCTTCAGGGGCTCTACCCCTCGACCCCGCCATGTATTACGACAAGGAACATGTATAGTCCTTGACTATACTTTCTACTAAGTTAGCAATGACATTCATGGAGGATGGAGGCAACAGAGGCTGGAGGTCAATCAGCGACCTCTCATCAGTCACCAATGATGGGGCCACACGAAGCTATGGTGGTAGTGTGTGTGTGTGTGTGTTTTCTTTTATTTCAGATTTGATTTCAAAGTTCCTGTTTGAATAAGTGAAATGTTCACATTGAGGGGGGGAACTGGAACATGGTCTCAATGTTCAATTTTCCTCTTTTCAATTTTTATTCAGTAAGCAGTGGTTCCTACATATTCCCTAAAGGAAAGACATAGTGGATAGATGAAAGCACAAAGGAAAAGTAACAACATGTTATTTGGGTTGTTGGTTGTCCTATAAAACCATCCTTGTTGAGATTGTTGGTTGTCCTCTAAAACCATCCATGTTAAGGTTGTTAGCTGTCCTACAAAACCATACAAGATCATGAGCACGCATGGGTAGAAAGCTATAGAAGGAAATGTGATTTTTTTTTACCTTGTCAACATTAGGGGAGTGTATATTGGAATTAATAATATTAACAATAGGGGAGTGAATGTTACAAATATATTGTGACATTATTAATAAATTGTAATATTATTAATAATGAGTTTATATAACTCATATTAATAATATAGTTGTAATAGTTAGGTGAGTGTGAGATATTAATATCATATTTGTATGTACGTGAGTTAATCTCACCATTAGAATAGGGATATGAGATGATAGAGAGATATGTGGGATAGGTGAGAGATTCTAGCAATGGTTGAGAGATATGAAGGATGACTATTGACTCCTAGAACCAAGGAGAATGAACTCTATATAATGTAATAATCATACATGGATAATATATCCCGAATTAATTCAGCTTCTTCAATATAATATTCGATTTTTTATTGTGCAGTTTTTATCATATTGACCCTAAATCTACATATGAAAAAGGTTGATCCTATTTTATATATGATGTTAGTTTATAGTTTGATTTATCTAACTATAACTAGATTAGATATTTCCTATACAGTAGGAATTACTTAAAGGTTTATGCACGAACCTTTTTTAGAGATCATTAGAATCTTGCAAAAAGAATTTTTAGATATATTAAAGGAATAATCAATTATGGGTTGCATTATACTAAGAATGAAAATGTTATCTTATATGGATTTTGTGATTCTAACCATACTGATGTTGTGTTATAAAATATACTAGATATGTGTTCAAGTTTTTTTGATGTAGGAACCATTACTTGGAACAACAAATGCAATCAACAGTCTCCATTTCTTCTACTGAGGTAGAGAAGTACAATGGAAGAAGTAAAAAAGCCATGTGGGCATGACAAATATTAGTAGAGATATACATGGATGTTAAAGGAAGTATTCCTATTCTATGTGATGGACAAATCGTATTACTCTTAATTAAGAATTTGGTTCAACATCAGAGGACGAATCACATTGAGATACATATATGCTTCACTTGTGAGAAGGTGCTAAGTGATGACATAAATCTCAAGTTCGTGTTGGTTGAAGAGCAGGTTGCTGACATCTTCACAAAGTCCCTGAGTGTTGTAAAGTTTTGTCACTTTCATGAAAAGCTTAGATTTTCGAGAGTTTCCATTGAGGGGAGTGTGCATGAAAATGTCACCTCCTAATGGAACTTGGTTTTTGTAAAAACCTTCAGAATTTGTAAAAGACCTTTGGGAAAGTGTAAAAAGACCTTCGGGCATGTATACCTCCTCAACTTATTTTTTAGAAAGAAGTGTAGAAAGATCTTAAAGGTGGTCTTTAGTAAACTCTTTAGTACTATTGATTTTACTGGTAAACATCCAATACAAGCATATTGTTAAGGAGTTCCTTGGTTGTAAAAGGATCATATATACTTGGGTTCAATAAATTTTTATGAGAACTTGTGAGAACATGTAAAACTCACAAATCATACTTAGCCATTGATCATGGGATGATCTTTGGGATTCCAAATCCTTTTGTACCAAAAGGTAAATTGAGTATGATGAAGGTGTTATAATTACTTCAACCGATATGCTAGCCTAAAACCTTTATGGTTTAAGGATTGTAAATCCTGTAGTGTACCATGGGTAGGTAATCTATTGGCATATGTTATGTTATCCCACTTAACATTAAGGGGGAGTGTTAGAACATAATGATTAAGTGGTTTGGCCAACCCTTAATGTATATGGGTCCATCACTAATATATAGGTTAATATTTAATAATATTTATATTTATATTTATATTATTAAATATGTTAACCTAGGTGTATGTGTCAACCATTTTAGGTTGAAAAGGTGGGTCGAGAGACATACCCGATCACCTTATATAAAAATACTTTAGGTCCTCATTTGATATATTTAGGAAATATATCAAAGGTGTGCAAATCAAGTGATTTGGTTTTACCCTTGGTAAATAGGGTTTTAAAGGAGGAGATGATCTTCTTTGGATGTAAAATAAGTTCTCTCAAGTAAAAGGTTATTTTCAAAGTGGTATTTACCCTATTGGATTTTTTTCACTATAAATATTGTGTCACATGTGTTATTTATTTCATGTAATTATTTCTTTATTTAATTATGTTATGATGTAATCTTTTTTTTAAATATTTATTGTAACATTATATAATATGTTAGTTGATTAAAGTCATATTTATTAGAATCCTCAAATTCTAACAACAAATTTACTCCCATTGATTCCTATCTTATCTCTATTGGACCTTAAAACTACTTGATTCACACTTAAGATCCCTTATTAACTAGATCCTACTCATCTTGAAGACATTAGTACTTTTACTAGCTTCTCTAAAAAAATTCCAAGTATCCACTCACTCTATATTCTTATAAGTTACCTTAGGTGCTAGTTGTTATCTTCTTTTTGTAGATAATCTATAAGATCTATCATGGAAAATTGATTATATAATCACTATAACTGATAGCAATGCTCATATATCTCTATTTTAGACCCCTTAGCAATACTTAAGAAACAATCTTGTTTTAGCTTTTTTGAAGCTAGGATCCATACCTTACTCTTTTAATTATCTTCAACTTCTTAACTTTTAGTACTTTGATAATAGATTCAAACTTTTCTTAATGTATCTCAAAATTATTAACTTTTTTATGTAGGTCAATTGGCAAAACCCAGTGAAACAAGTTTTAGAATGCTTAAACAAGACTGAATTTTGACAGCTTTATGTGGGTAATTTGATGTAAAATGCTCTCACATACCTTTAATATATTGCACACACCTCTAAAATACCTCAAAATATCATAAATTCAAATCTAATCCTTTACAAAATAAAGAAATAACCTTTTATCATTGAATTTATCCTCTTTGTTGTTTATTGTGTTCTTCCCTATTTCCTTGAATTTTTTTCACGAAGATATCTATACACACTTGTATTTTTTATCTGAAAATTGGTAGTCTTTTTGGTGATTTCAAGACATAGATTTCATGTAATTTTGGGTAATTTTTTTTCGGTGGAATGGAATTTAGATAATGCCATAGTTAGAGCCTAAACCTGAACAATTAGCTATAAAAATATTTACATCGACTGTCATGGCATAATAAAAATTCGTTGGGGTTTAGGATTACTCCCTCTAATTAATCGAGGTGAAAATGGAGCAAATTGGAAATGGTTTCTAGACTATGGGGTTTTTTATCCCTACCCTGTCACAAAACTCTTAGTATAATCCTTAAGTAAACAAAATATATGCTATAATCCTGCATGACCCAAAAGTATATCATTACTATTCAACCTTCCCACACGTTCAAATCCATTGAATACATGCTTCTTGAGCTTATTGAGCTCGAAAATTTCATTATTAAGACTAAATTTTCCTATTTGGAGCACTCTTATATGAGATCCTAGATGCTCTCTAACTTTCCTAGGAAAACTCAACCACTACTAAACATAGATTAATGATAAATGACACTATAACAACTCCCTAAATCCATACCATTATCTTTCATGATGAATACATGGCTCTCATAGCCTTATTTTACTCTTACTTAGACTTGGTCAAGCCTATCTTGTGACCCCTCACTTCACTCAATCACTTTTGACAACATGTCAAAGTGATTTTACATCATAGTAAGATATACATAAGCTCCATAAGACCATTAGGGTCATCACAAACTTCTGGTACCTTCCTATTTCATACCTATGGCCTTCACAAGGCTTGTTTACAATATAATTCAAATGATCCATTTTGGAAGAAAATGGAGAAACCATGTTTGAGAAACTTTGATTGGTGTTTTGACCTCCTTGATGACTTGTAATTACTTTTCCATCCTTGTTGACACTTCCGAAGTCCATTCACTCCATTCTTGTTCATGTTCTTACATTAGATTGCTCAACTTGATATTTTCCATGAGCTCCTACTCATGAATCTTCATCATTTCTTGTTCCTTGAACTTGTTGTTGTTGTTTCTCCTAATCTCTTCACCTCTGTCACTCATAAAATAAAAATTCATGATCTCAATGTTGGTACAAATTTCACAATTTCACTAAATGGTAGAAGCCTTCCTTTTTTAATTCTCTTCAAGTGATCATGATTATTTCTTTTTCTAGTTTTCATCCTTCCTCGAGTCGCACTGCACATGAAAAAACATATTAGTAGAAAACAACTCTTATCCATGTTTCTCATTCCATCCTCCTACATAGCTTCTCTCCTTACATGCTCGTGAATTTCATTCATTTGATTCACCCCTTCTTCCTCTTTACTTTTAGACCAAACATCATTTATTCTTCCTTCATCTATGCCAAAACTAATTCTTAACCTTTTATCAAATACCTTCCTTTAGAGAGCATAATTTCCACTTCTCATTCTAAAACTCACTCTATTTTCCTCAACATTACCTTTTTAGCCATTAACCTCCTTTTTCCATTCTTGAGTTCATTGTTGAATGTCTTCATTTCTCTTTGAATTTCAGCTCTTAGAAATGTTTTTGCAAACATTTCTCTCAAATCCTTCTTAATTTTTCCATTTTCTCTGAATTTCCTTTGAGTTCTTTCATCATATTGATTCAAATTTGATTTAGTTTTGTAATTTTAAACCTAAATTTGAACATCTTAAGGATTTACCTTTGTCTTTCAAGGAATAAAATTTTCCTTATTCTTTCTATTTTGAATTCCATTCTCTCACTACTCTTGTATATTCTAGTCCTCTTCAAGTCTATTTTACACATTTTCAAGTCAATATTTCCATTTATTTTCTCTCTTTTTACTGGGAAAACTAAAATCATAATCTGACTCAAAACTCTTTCTCATTTACCATTGATCCATATTTCAATAACCCATCTCTTACTTGTTTTAGGTTGTGTTTCCATTCCTTTGTTGCATTGTGAGGGTGTTAAGAATGTATTTTCTTGATCACACTAGTCTTTATTTCTTATTAAAACCTTCTTATACCATCTTCCTTTCCAATCATTCAAAACCTCAAGGGATCCTTGTTTACTTGAAATCATTACCTTAGTATTTATTTTGAACAAACATTTCTTTAAAAGTATTTTCTCGTGAGAATTGAATGAGGAAATATATATAAAACATGTTTTACCTCCAAGTAGATAGATTGACCTAGAAACTTGTAGAATGCAATGTATCATGGCTATGATGGAATGAAGATCAACAAAAATCCACTCCCTTGCCATCATTATTTTACCATAAATGTCAGGCTTCTTTGTTATTTTGGAGTTCTCCACTAATCCATCCTCCTTTTACATTGGAATGAAATGTTCTTCGTATTCTTATTTTATCATTTTCATGATGCAACTCTTTCCTTTCTACCTTTAAACCTGTATATCCATCATTAAGAGAACATGTTAAAGTGAAAATTTGAGGTAGTATAGTCCTTTATAGGATTTTGTTTCCTTGTTTCAAGTTTTCTTCATCCTTCTCTTTATAGTTATACTGATTTATTTCTCTCTTGTGGCTCTTCAAACCTGATCCAATCTGACATATGACCTTTATAAAGACTATCATACCTTCAATTTGTTTAATGTTCTGTCCAAATTATTAAAAAAATTACCTTGTCTTTGTCCTTCTTCCTCACATTTCTTCCTTGCATGGCTGATAAACATATAGATCTGCTCATATTTTTTTCAATTTCATCATTTATCTTACCCTTGAATAGGTTCCTCATCATCTCTATCAACATTCTATGTTTTTTTCTATCACATTTTCACAAATTTCCACTCTTATAGATGTAGAAAACTCGAGATTTCAAGTTCTTCATGCTTTCATATTTAGGTGGATTATATAATTGCTCGAAATATATATTTTCCTTGATTTATTACTCTTTTAAAATTTAAAAATACATGTTATTTAAGTTTTAATACAACAAATCCATACCCGTCATATAAAACCTTCACTTTTCCATCTTCTTGTGGGTTGATTTTTGTCTCTTTTAAGCTGTTATAAGGCTGAATTGTTTATTGTCCTCTTCTCTATATTGGAGAATCTTAAATTGCTCCTTTTTTTTGAAATTCACCTCTTCTTTTTAGATCCTTAAATCTCATTTGATTTTCCTTTGTCCACAGGAGAGACAAATTTTTCACTTCCTCTTTCTCATTATGTTCATTTTCATGTTCACCAAGACTTGCAAAAACACTTAGAAGCATAGTTAGATTGAAAAATTAGAGGCTCATTTTCCCCTCCCGGTGCCTTAAAAAAATTTATTTATCCCTCTTGCATGTTCTAATTGATTAAGTCTTATTTCATCTCTTCTTCACCAAGCATAAGTTCTTATTATGGTTCCCCTATAAAGACTTATTTTTCTTCTTCTAAAGACTAATTTTCATACCTCTTTCTACTTTTAGCCTCTTCTTTCTCCATTTATTTATGAAATCTAAGTTTCCTCTGTTCTTTCCTTATGAAGATCATCATATTATGCCTCATCCTTCTTACCATTAATTGGTCTAAAGGCCTTCTTTTTCATTTTCCAACCATTCCCTTGGTTTTCAGCAGACTTCATTGGGTGATCTAGCCTTTCTTTTATCTCTTTTGTCTCTTTCTCCATATCTAATTTACTTCTCTGGTCATCTCTCATCCTTTTATTATGATAATAATTTGTACGTCCCTCACTAGAATTGATTCTTGATAAGTGATCGTGCCCATTATTACTCTTTCTTGTATTGACAAGAACTATGAAATCAAACCCCGAAAGAGAAGTATTCACCTACGAGATGTGCCCTTTTAAAACACACTTTTTGACTAAATATTTCAATTCCATATGATCTATATAAAAGATAAATGGAGTAGCCAACAAGTAATTTCAAAATTTATGAAGCACGTAGATCATAGAAAATGCCTTGCACTTAGTGGTAGTGTAATTATGTTATGCTAGTGTTAACTTTCTACTTGCAAATCATACAGGGTGAACTACATTTCCATCTCTAGCTTGCACTAATATTATGCCTATAGCCATACCACAAACATCAACATACACATGAAAGGGTTTGTTCCATTAAGGAAAGAGCAAGATTGGTGCAGTTGTAAGCCTCTCCTTTAATGTCTCAAATTCTTGTTGTTACACATCACCCCAATTAAATTTTGCTTTTTCCTTGAGAAAATATTCTAAGGGTGCGGAAATATTCTCATATCCCTCAATAAATTTTATATAATATCCAGCAGTGACCTAAAATCCATGCACTTCACTCTAATTAGTAGGCTCCTCTAAACCCAAGATCACAACTATCTTGGCAGGGTATACCAATAATCCTTCCTTACAAATGATGTGCCCAATTAAAGTTCCAAATGGTATAGTAAAATACACTTATTAATGTTTAAGAAGATGCTCAATTGCCTTCATCTCTCAAACATGATACTTAAATTATCGAGTGCTCCTTATCGAAGCCATAAACAGTCCAATCATCTAGATATACCTGCAAGAATTTGTGAATAAAATCATGGAAATCTTGCACAATAATGCGTGGAAATACTATGGGTGCATTATTCTATCTAAAATGCATAATAATGTATGCAAAGATTCCCCACTTTGTAGTGAAAGTGGCATTTTCCTGGTTTTCTAACGTAAGTGCACTGATGGTATCCTTAAAACCTATCTATAAAATAATAGATCTCGCACCTTGTAACTCCTTCAAGGATTTCCTCTATGAACATGGTGGGAAAAGGATATATGATGCATGCGGCGTTAAATTCTCTGTAGTCTACATAAATCCTTATCCTTTCATCCTTATTGATGTTTATAACCATAAGGCTAACCCATTTAGATTCCTCAATTGGTTCAATGATTCTATACTTTAGCATTTTATCAATTTCCTCCTTCACCTTCATGTGCAAGTTCAGATTCATCCTGTAAGGCCTCTTTCAAACCAAATGCACCTTATTTTTGCTTAATTTTCATTTCTCCTAATGAGCAGTGCACTCCTTTCAACTTATGGTAACCTCACGTAAACAAGTTCAGAATTCGCAAGAAATCTCAATGATCTTTACTACCTTTTTTTGACCAATAATCCCCAATAATGGTCTCCTTGGGCATGTCTTCAATGCTAATGTTTACCTTCTTTGTTTTCATGGGTGCATGACATGTGTGGGCCTCCTCATCCGACGTATCCATTACTTGATGTGTACCTTTTGTATGGCTAACCTCCGAATTATCAAGCTCTTCATCATTAATGAGGTACACCATTTTACCCTTTTCTTTCTCCTTCCGTGGCATGTCCCATTTATAACTCATCCATTTCCTCAAGATCCAAGCGCACCTTAGGATAAAATTCTCCCAATAACTATAACATGATCTCCCCTACTTTTGTGTCATCCCCCAATGTGATGCACTTTGTGATCTACAATGCTTCATGACCGGAGGTTTATTAGAAAAATAACCAAATGTATGGACCGTACCTTTAGTTAGATCTTTCATGTTATAGTATCTCATTTGAGCTCAAAGATGTATATACCATGTGTACTCATACCCTCACGAGAGTTGAATAAAGCTTATGCACCCACGAGAGATGGTAGTAAGTCCTCATGGCATTGCACCCATATTATCTCACAATTATGGACGTGAATCAAAGCAAGGATTCTTCCCATAATATTCACATATATGTGTAGGCGCATTACTCTATGTGAACCTAGTTGAAAAGGTGATTCTCACCTCTCACCATCCCAACAAGTTGTTTTTGTGTGTTTCCCACCAAAGGCAATGTTGTATCCGCATAAACGTATAAACCAACATGTTTCTTTGATCACCTTCATTCTTCCAATGTTCCTCCATGGCGCACAAGAAATACTCAGATTTTCTTCACCAAAGAATCATGGTAACTCGAAATTTTCCCATGTGTGGCCCGATCCTCCTAGTTACTCTTACTTTCATCTCATGCTCAACCATTTCATACATGTCATGGGCCCAATTATCACAAGCAACACTTGTGGTGTTGCTAACTGACTATGTATCTCCCCACTACAACATGCCTTCCTTGGATGGTTCCATAGTCTTAGGTTCATGTACAATGCATGCATAAATACTATTCTAATCTTCTTCACTCGAGCCTCGATCATTCGATGTATAATGACGCACTCATTCCTATTCTCAAATCTTATGTATCCTTTATTGAAGCACACATTTGTATTGTTTGCATAAAACCACGGTCTCCCAAGTAATGCTATAAATTTGTCTTCTTTAAAAGCTCTAATACCTCAAAATATCCAGTAAACTTGGCCCCCTGAATTGTAATAGAAGCATCTTTCAACACCCATATAGGAATATTCCTTGTCTTATTCACCATATAAAACACATTCGAATATGGTTGTAAAAATGTATTCCCATATGATTCCATGCATACATAATGATTACATTTACCTAAGCACCTGTGTCTATCAAAATATTTATTACCAACCATCCATTAATTATTACATCCAATGTGATTTCCTTATCGTACTCATGGTTCTCGTGGTGGAAAGTTTGCATGTTGTATCTACCACTCACACTCTATCCTAGTGTGTGACACCTTCTCTCGTAGATATTATCCTAATATAGGAATGATATTCTCTTTGTGCAACATCTTACAAACCTCCTTCATATCGTCCATGTCTTTTAATATGATTTCAACATTCTGTTATCACAAAAAGTAGCACCATGAGATTAGGAAATGCATATCTATACTTTTTTCTAATATGGGACCATCTCTCAAGTTTTGGCACTTGCAAACTTGAGATGGACCTCGAGAGAAGGTCAGCTTTCCTCTTCCCGATCTAATGTTAAACTAATCCTACTTCTAGAAAGGAAAATGTAGCTAACTAATCCTTAAATAACCATGCCAAGGGGCTAGGGAGAAAGAGAGAGGGTTAGAAAGATGCATGAAAGGGAAATCCTAAGCTAAAAGATGGTGATAACACCAGAAAAGGGGTGAGAGACACTTTAGTGAGGGAGAAAGAGAAATAAATGAAGAAGGGAGAGGCTAGACATAAGTGACATGGACCCAAAGCTTCATTTACCATCTATTCTCACATGAAACATAACATAATGAACTTGCAAGGAGAAATACATGCACAACACAATGTAATAAGTAAAAGAGAGAAAAGGTTGCAGCTAAAACGAGCAAGGATAGACAAATGTGTCATAAAACAAGATTTATTGCAATAAAAATATGCACAGACCATTATAGTTGTAGAGGAAGGCACAAGAACACATTGCCAAGCCCAAAATGAAGGTTTGATGGCTCACAACTACTTTGGAACAAATTTGATAGAGTTCCATTATAGTTTTTGAATGTCCATCCTTTCAAAATGAAATATTTTACAATATATAGCTCGAATGAAAGAGAAGGAAGAAAGAAGAGGGAAAAGAGAAGGGGCATGACTTTTCTGGACTTCAACCACCAACAATCTACATTAAAATCCTCTGCAAAGCACATGGGCACCTTACAGAGCCATCATTCAGTCTATTTTGTCCTGTAGAAGCAAATGAAGCCATGCCTCATCAATTCTAGTGGTTGAGCTACCTGATTTGATCATTTGTGTGCCCAAATAGTCCTCTTCTACCTCTAAAATCCATGTTTTCCATTTTGACCTGCCAAAATCCACTAAAATCATATTTTGATGATGTCAAATTGAAGGGCTCAATGAGATCTTTCCAACGATATAAGATTTTTCTGATTTGGAGCTCGGGATCAAAAGATATGGCCATTTGAATATTTTTCTATTAGGAGGCACAAAAATTTGACACATGGCATCCTTTAATTGGTTCAGGATTGTCCTCTACCAACATGTACTTTCTTCACATTTTTCCAAGTGTTGGTCTCCCATTAGTTTGCAATATCGGGGTTTACTTTCCCACTCGCCATCTATTCTTGTTCTTTCCTTGGCTTTGGCTTTATGAAAATGCAAGCCAATATAACTTTGCCACATTCCTTCGGAATGTCGATTTCCTTATACCTCTGTCAATCTCCATGACACATGGACTAATGAAAAGGATCCACACTCTTTTGCATTGCAAACCTTGTCAGACCCCGTAGAAACATGAGCCAATAAGAAATTACCACGTTTCTTCACAATTCGCCCCTTGACTGATCATTACAAAATGTGAGCCAATGGAAAGGCTCCACATATTTTTCATGCCAGTCCCTTTGATTCCAACCTCTAAAATCCACGAACCATCAGCCAATGAGGAAGATCCACGCCTTGATGCGTTTTCGTAATTTGAATAGTCAATTTATGAAGTGCGAGCCAATAGAAAGGCTCCACTTGCTTTGCATTGTTAGTATTTTATTTGAACCCCATTGACAACTATGAAACATGAGAAAATGAGGAAGCTCCACATTTCCAAAATTTTAAAAGTTGTTAGTCTTTTTCTTCGTGCTTGGATCTGATTGGATGGGCCTTCACATTTGTCAGATTTGTGAAAGGTGAGCTAATGAAATGGCACCATGTAGCTCTTCATGTCACAGTTTCTAAGTCCGGGGAACTTAGAAAATTTTTGGCTTTGAAGTTAGCCACCATCTCTCTCATGGGCCTAGACCACTTTGAATTTCTACCAAGTGTCCCCATTGAATCCAACATTGAACTTGACAGGCATTTGAACATCAATCGACTTTTATAACCAACCCACTAATGTTTTTAAATTGCACTCCCACATGTTTTTGAATACCAATGGACATTTCATCCGGGAAGTGCAATTTGACAAGAATTTGACTATCACAAACCTATTAAAAATGGCTAATTCCATTTTTAAAGATTGTTAAATCCAAAATAACCTAGGGGGTAATTTTGGATAACACGTTCTTGATGCATTATATTTCACACGCCGGATCCTTCAAGCGTTGTTATTCACCTTGCGGATCCATGATGACTCTCATGGTCTCTTGATAAACCACCTTCGATGTGCAACATATGGATAGGTCACATGTATAACTTCTCTCATGATGATTAGTCGGATTTAAGAGGTTCACATGCACACCGCTTCGGCGTGAGTAGTGGTTAAAAAGTGTTGTAACTCAGATCATCAATCTTCTTCGGTATCCATTGATCACCCTTTTCACGTTGCACCTTGATTATCCCTACACCCTTTTCCTTCTTATTACTCTTGAATATGTTCTTATACATGTCTAGAAAATCCTCTAACTTATGTTGCTACCCACACCATATGTAGAATATATTCTGAGGATAATCACATTGGTAATGATATAGGGACACACAAGTATAACAGTCCCATGCAGAAATTGACTTCTACCTCCACAACCTCTCGCTTATAAATCCTCCATGGAATCCACCTCCTCCATTGTTATGCATTCTATACCTCGAGGGTTTCTTTCCACCGTAGTCGGTAGTAACCTAGTTTTACATGCCTCATGAATTTAGCCTATCAACCGACAATACTCCGTATCATGATTATGTGCATTATAAATCTTACGATATAGATTCACTCTTCATATTATCATGCTTTAAGAGAGGAAAGTTCTAGACATCATGGTCCAAGTGGAAAATTTCACAAGATTGTAACAACGTGCACACTAATCTATGTGGGAAGTTATCCTTATTTTTTCCTCAACCTCATAATATATGTACCATATACCAATTTTAGTCTCATGCACGGAGTTGGAAGATAGTTTCTCCAATTGCTTCTCCATCATTGTTATCTCGTGCTTCCAAAAATGGGCTCACTCTAGTGTCAACACTCCCAACTACTACAACATGTAAAGCTTCTTTGAATGCCTCACATGGATCTACATATGTCTTATAAGATAAATCTCTTTGGAAAAGTGTCAACAATCCTCTAACAAACCACTATGCATCCCGACCTAGATAAATATCATAAGAAAATTTAGACAACGAGTCTTAAAATGCATGGCATACTCCTTACACTTTTAGATGAACCTTGTTTGATATCCTTGAGCATGTTAATGCTCTGTTGCTCAAACTTTGAAATGTGAAACTTAGCTAGAAATGTTGTGTGCAAAGCATTATAATCCACCACAATATAATGTGGGTCATAATTCTTATACTAACTATGCACACACCCTTGTAACATAGTGGAAAATTGACTTGCCTTCCTATCTCGAAGTGTAATCCCTTGCGCACGCTATATTAACTCACACTTATGTACATGCTCGCCGTTGCATCCTCTATACCTCTATACTGGAAAGTGGAGTGAAAACTCAAAATAAACCTCGTAATGACTATTGAGGCTAGTTTGGTGGTGGTTTTGGACCTTTCCCTAAGGTATGACCTGATCTAGAACTAGAATCTCATCCTATATTCCCTCCGTGCATGCTGGTGACTGACCCTCCTAAGCCTCCCGTGCCACCTACTATGGGTTGCAACCTAGTTGATGAACTTCCTTGTGTCCCAATTATAGAACTAAACTAGATACACACTACCTTTTTTGTCACATCACCGAAAAAGGGCTTCCAATGATCTACATTCCAATACTTTGTCCTACTGTCTCTCCTAAAAATATCCTTGCAAGAGTACTTCCAAACATTGGTACTGTTGGGCTTTCATGGGTGCATTACATGTCTTATGTACTTCTTGATTCAACCCAAAATGATACCTACCCTGTATTTTCCTAGTTACCTTCACTACTCTATCCTTCAACTACCTTTGGATCTAGAACACCTTACGCAAGGGTTAGGTAGCCAGGATGAGTTAGATGCGCACATGCGGTTCTCACTCTCCTCGATGTGCTCTCATCCTAAGCTGATAGGAGTATTTATTGTGCTTTCCCAAAGTTTTGAAAGCATGATATTTCAGCTCCTCACCTTCTATGTGAGATTCAAAACCATCATGAGCCATCATTCTCCTCAACTCCATTAACACTTCAATTTCCATCTCTCGCTTCATTAAACATGAGCCATCTTTCCTCTCTCTACCTATCTTCTACCCATGTTGTTTCCTTCCTTCCCGCACCTACTCTTGTTAATAGGTACAATGGGGTTTTATGTAGCCATAGAGAATCTATCCAAATCTAGTTCTACCATTAATAGATTGATAGCTAAAGGGATAACGTACAAATAGGATCCTTTGAGATCACACAAGAACCTAAACTCATCTTCCTCTAGATAGCAATATGTGGTAATTAAATACATCAAAAATTATCCTACAAACTCTAGTCCAATATTCATCTACATCAAAAAGTGTCTAATAATATTCTTATGTCTAAATAATCGGTTTAGGACCCCAATATTTATTTGATGCATACACTTCCAACCACTAATACAACTCTAATGGGAAGAAGATAAATAACATCTCAAATTTAAATCATGATAAATATTATCTTCTACCCACTTACACATGTTAAAGTTGGATCCAAGTGATATACCTCTATGAAAACCTATCTTATCTCGTATTCTAGCCAACTTTCCATACTCTTCGAGATAGTCAAGACGCCATCTACAAGCAACATCCTTGCGACAAATTGAAAAGAGGTCTCGGAAATAGAACCAAAATGTAGTCTTATTTGTTTGTACCCCAAGGCCAAGTATGCTGGAACTTCATTTAGTAGATTTGAATGCTCACCCGAAGCACGCGTATATCAAACTAACAATCACCATAACTTACTCAAGTATAAGATCATCATGTGATCCCGAAACACATATAATAAGGAAGCAATGATTACAGATAAACCATAACAAAGATCAATTACATAAACACATCTCCATACTTAGTTACATTAATGATCATAATCCAACCACAATTATCCATTAATCTTCATAACCAACTACATAATAAGAAGTTGATACATAACATTCAGTACATGTGAACACATAGTCATGCGCAGTAACCATATCAGAGCATCATAACACTAACACATAACAACCATATAATAACCAATCCTAAGCCAAGTATTTATAGGGGTGGGGACTTTCCCTTCACCACCTATGCACTTCCTAATAATAGGCATGCTAAAAAAACATGTAGTACATCCAAAAATAGCCATAAATCCATAAAGCGTGCATTATTTTACAAGTGGCTAATAATAGATCTCCTAAATATTCAACTTTAATCCTATTAATATCTCTTCATATGTGTGCTTTATCTACATGTCCATTCTCCAAAAATATCCTTTGCTTTCCCACCAAGGTAGCATTTATACTTTTCTTTCTCAACACTCCATATTTTATTTTCCTATTTTTAGCCCATCTTAGAAAATTAGTTAATTCCTTGTCTCTTCCCCTATGCATGCACATCCTCATGCACCATCCTAACAGCTATATGTGTGCGTTCTTCTTCACACTATCAAAACTCCTCTACATGTGCTTGTTCCAACATGTCTCTCTCAAGATCCCGAGTGCACTCATTTCCATGCATAACCCTTTGTGCCTCTTTGTACTTAATAATTTTCACATTCAACAAAGTTGGAATGAATTTTTTTATTAACCACCTCATCATCTCTATTTACACGTAACATATGTGGATTTCATCACCACTTACGCTACACTCGATAACATGGATTTCACCACCACACACCACCACATTTGTATTTGCATTACACTTGAGACCTAGTCTCAAACAACATTCAAAATATACCTCACCTCTCGGGTCCCGCTTATAGGTTACAACACTATCATGATCTGGGACTACTCTAAGTAACACCTAAAATAGTTGTAACAATAAAGTGTGGAATTATCTCTATAAATATTCAGGGAGAAATAATGACACCATTTGCATTTCATTCCCCCACCACCCTTCCACCTTTTCATAAATCATATGTATTGGACGTGGTGATTCACTCCTAAGTAGGTTAGTATGAATTAGTGAGTCTCTTCTAGTATTCTAAGGGTTCCCCATACCACTTTTGTCCCTGTAAAGATTTGGTATATCAAGACTAGAATATATCAGAAGACACATTTGTATGGAGAGATAAGATCCTCGCATCCACCCATTTCATGGCATTATGATTTTTGCATTATTTACTAAACATCAATTTTCCTAGCGGATTTTTCCTTTCTTGAGCCAAAACATTCCATGAAGATGACTTCTTGTTGTTTGTAAAAGAGATATTTTTTCATATTACTTTCATCAAACTTGGATTATAAAATGTTTAAGTTGTAGCTTTCAATTTCATGTCATTTTCCACAAAACACCAATACAAGACAAACAAAAGAATACATACTCATAAAATTTTTCAACATCAATAAATTGAATCAACCAAACAAACAAAAATCCAACCCTTACATTGATTCTGAATCATTATCTTGTTTAAGCTAAACCAAAATTCATAATAGCTTGTTTGAGGTATATCACACTTGTATCGAGTAGCTTATTTAAGTTTACTCCTTACATCATCACTTGTTAAGCTTATTTAAGATAAATCAAAAACAAATTCATAATAGTTTTTTTGAGATATATCACACTTGTATTAGGTATCTTGTTTGAGTTTACTTCTTACATCGTCACTCGTTAATATTTTTAAGTGAAATAAAAACAAATTCAAAATAGCTTGTTTGAGTTTACTCCTTACATTGTCACTCATTAAGCTTGCTTAAGATAAATCAACCACAAATTCATAATAGTTTGTTTGATCTATATCACACATGTATTGATAAGCTTGTTTAATCTTACCCCTTACAACCTTACTTGTTAAGTTTGATTAATCCAAAAAAAGGATCACACTCAATAGATTTTTTGAGTTATATCACCTTCATATCGAGTAGCTTGTTTGAGCTTACTACCTAAATACTTACTCATTATCTTGTTTAAGTTCAACAAAATCCTTTCTTATTCACTTATCTAAACCTCCTAACTCATTTAAGCTTATCCAGTACATACCTATCAACACTATGGTATTCACTCACAAAAAAAACCCCTATCTTTGGTAACACTAATAGTTCGGATGATGAAAATGAGGTTAGACAACCCAAACTTGATAGAGAAGAACTAGAGTAGATAGACAATTTTTTACAAGAAAATAAAAACCAATATCTACTTCACATATTAGATATGGGAGTGAAGTTACCTTCTAATTTTGGTGTGATAAAATTGACTAACCTTATTAAAAAACTAGATTCAAGTAAGCGTAGCCAAAAATATGAAGACACGAATCACGCCTCCAATGAAAAATATTCATAAAAATTCAAGAATTCACACAACAACTTACACAAATAGATTCCAAGGTTACTAAGAAGTCACATGATCACATAACAGTAACAACCTACTCATAAATTTATTAGTTTCTTTGATACCCCATCGTAAAAAAACTATTCACATAAGAATAAAAAAATATGAAAGAAATAATCCTAGGATTGTAAAACAAACAATATAATTCAATTTTGAGGAACTTTTCCCTTATCCATTCGATAAGGACATGTTACGTTATCATTCCTCTGCCCTTTTAAACTCTAAAGTTTAATAAATAAAAAGGCAAGGGTGATCCACGTGAACATGTTAAGGAATTTTTCATGCGGTTCAAGAAGTGGACTATCACGACATCTACCTTTTATGTTTTCTCCCTAAAATTTTAGGTGGGAAGGCTTTAGATTGGTTCTTATGCCTTCCGAAAGGGATCCATTACAACCTTTGTAGAAATATCCAAGAATTTTGTTAAACACTTTTCTTTCAACTTAGACTTTGAGGTAACCATGTTTGATATTTGTAATACTAAATAATAATGAACAATAATTTTACATCATTCCTATAATGATGGCGAGGAATCACAAGTAGATTCCCTTACTCCATACATGAAAGGAAACTAATAAGCATTTTCATCCCTAATCTTAACAAAAATTATCATTTCAAATGCAAATGCATTGCTTAACTAATTTTGAGGAAGTCATCAAAAAGGGACACAAATCAAATGATCCTCATTTATAAGGACTACTTAAGACCCTTTTAAATACCAACCTCCTAAGGACATCCCCCAAAATCATAATGTAGTTTTCAATAGAAATTTAATCAATTATCAATTAATGATTATCAAAACATCCAAAATAACTCATCTAAATCCACTAAATCAAATAAAAAACCAATCATTATTCCCAGTAAGGAGGCTTCTCCTCAAGAATTTAGGTAAAGATAATTTACTCCACTTGGAGAAAGTTTATCTAGCTTCTTTCGTCAATTGGAAAGCACAATCACATACCTATTTTAAACCCTTCAAAGAAGGGAAACCAAAACCAAAATGGTAAAAAATACAAAAATATTATTAGAATACCATCATATAAATGGTCATCATATGGATCGCAATGTGTATGCTCCACCATTATGTATATATCTAATTAAACAAAGATATAGAAGTTGAAAACACTTCTGACACCATGACCCCTAACGAAAAATTAAACATTTTCAAAAACCATTTTCCTAAACATGATGAAACTACAAATACCACAAAAGATAAGGGTCAATCATCAAATAATGTTGAGTATGACTCAATCATATCAACCATAAATTATGAACAAAACCTAGTTGGTACTATTAAAATTAAATTTGATTGTGAAATTACCACTAGAAAAAAGAAAGTTTGGGTTCCTACAACTAAACAATCAGCTATTCCCTCTCAAGTTTCTACTCCAAAATCTTACATCTAATTCAATAACCATATCTACTTCCCAAGATGTCCATTCTTCTAATTCCTTTTAATATCATTAAATAATTGGAAAAATTATGACACAAATTTATATCATAGAATTTTTAAATCATCTCCCACCTGTACAAAATTCTTACACGTGTATTTGTTCCAAAGGATATTAACTCCAAAAATTTTAGGCCTAAATTTGAATCTTTTTCCTACTACTACTATTCTTTCATTTGGACCTGATGACCTTCTCAACCCAAATATCATTAACAATCAATCATTTATATGTCGAAGATTTTATACCCACCATAAATTCAAATGTGTACTCATAGATAATGGAGCAAAATTGAATATTTTCTCCATGAAACTATTAACGTGTGTCTTGGTTATACCAAAGAAATCTTGCAAAATGATATCATAACCATTCGTGGATATGATAATAATGAAAGGCAATCTGCAGGAACAATCACATTACCACTTAAAGGTTGGACTAGTTGACACATTATGCCATGTGGTGGACTTAGAATTTCCTTATAACATTCTCCTCAGTCATCCATGGATTCATGTCATGAAGGCTGTCCCATCTACATATCACCAGTGCATCAAATTCCCTCACTTGGACAAATAATTCACATTTCATGTAGATACCCAACCTTTAAGTATTACATAAATCCTCAAAGGAAGGTATAAACATGCAAACTATTGTTTGTCAATGGAAAAATCATCTCCACCATATATAATCCATTTTTGTAAACCACATGTATCGATCCGATATTCTTCCCAAACATTTTCCAAAATACTTACCAAAATTCACCACCATGAATAAACTAATCAACCCCATCTTCTTCTAACCTAACCTTCCTCTCATCTAATCATCTTCCTCTTCTAACCAACCCTCATATTCTAATAAACCCTATTATTCTAATCAAAATTCTTCCTTAAATAGATCATATTCTCTACTAAAAACCCCTTTCTTCTAATAATCAACCCTTACACTAATCCATCTACCTCCTTTAATCAATTCTTTCAACCTCCTAATCCCAATAACCAACCTTTTACATCATACTAATATATCTATTGGTTCCTCGACGCACACATTCAAGATTATCAATAAAGGATGTGGTGAGTATAATTTCTATAATATCAAAACTCTTTTCACATTGGTAACTCACTTCCATCCCCACATAGCTATGGAAAACCAAATGCTCCCCATATCAAATTTCCTCCCACTTATAACCTAGGTAAGTCAGTATGGCTTAAATTTGGATATCTTGATGAGGAACATATTCCAAGTTCCTTAGGATCATGGTTATATAATGACAAACTCACTTCTTGCTATGAATCCCCTCAATTTACTAAATCCCATGAAATAATGAAAAATATGTAGTGGAAAGGTAAAGGTCTCGGCAAAAAGTGAACAAGGTCATCTGATCTCGATCACTTATACAAAAAATCCCCATAGACATGGCCTTGGTTTCAAAACATTTGAAACATCACTCATATTATTAGATGTCTCGATTAGTGTTGAGGATATCGATTCTAATGATGAAACAAATTCCACGCATAGTCTCTTTGATAACCTCACGAAACAAATCTCTTCCTTTAAAAACTTCCCATTAATATCAATGGCCTCGACCACCACCTATACTTACAAATCAAGATCAACTATATCACATTTCCATGGGCCAAATACTTGAAGAACCCATGAATTCTATCCATCTAAAAAATTATATTCCTAAGGTGTTCTCTATCCTAGAGAAACCACTTGTACATTCCTTTACCTAGTTCCTCTACAAATAGTCGTATAATTTTCACTCCATTGGAAGATATTCCTATCATAAAAATATCATCTTCATAATCATCATCATGAGATGAGTGTTAATATTTATCATATTAATTATTTTCCATCTCATACTTCTTATGATTTCTCCCATTTTGGATATTTTTACCTATGGTCATATCTAGAATCTTATTGATGGAAATATCCTCCATTCAAAACAGTTCTTTCTTTAACAAAAAATATCTAAACTTCTTTACCTAGTTTATATGACCATGCATATCAGTCTTTCATGTTGAAACCTCATGTCCTACTAGTTGTGTGGGGATGAGATTGGGGTAAAATGTTCCTTCCCAACCAATCACTAAAACAAGTTAAATAAAATCAAATAAGTTTATATATAGCTAGTTATTACACTTTATGTCCTTCACAATATTTGGTGATGATCCCACACTTCTTCCTAGTAATGTGAGGATGGGAATAGAGAAAGCTTTCCTTACTCACCTATGTTTTGTCTTCAAGTGAAGATCCTTGCATCTTACTAGTGGCATGGGGAAAAGCAAAGGGCATCATTACAAAATAAAATAAAAACAAATATTACTCGCCTACATTTTGTCTTCAATGATGAGCCCTTTCCTCTTATTAGTGGCATGGGGGAAATTGTAGGGGTCATTACAAGAAAAATAAAAAATAAACAAGAAAAATCCTTTCAAAATAAAAATTACTTGATCTATAAAATCCCGAGAATAAATTTAGTTTCCCAAGTTAAGAGAGAACTATCCCTTAACCTAATCTTGCCAATCAGTAGGCCACTCACAAGTCTAAGTCTAGTAAAGTGACCTATAAAGTGAAATCATTTTAGAACTGGTTTAGTAATCTTAAGAGGAATTAAATCACAATTTCCCAAATGGACCATTATTAAAACTTGTCTCTACATTCATTTCATATGTCCTACGTCCTTCTTGACTCTTAGTGATGAACCCTCACATCTTACTAGTTATGTGGAGTCAAGGGTGGAGCTGGACTTCTTCTCATCATGTCATCAACATAATATCCTTTCAATGGAGAGAAAAAATTAATATTTTTCAAAACATGAGTTACCATGAGGCACAATGTACATACGATGATATCTCATTCCTTCTATCCTATCACCTCTCATGACCTCTACTTTCCTTTAGTTAAGAATTTTACCATCTAGTATATCATCCACCTTCAAAAAAAAAATTCAAAAATCCAAAAACACTTAAAAATTCAAAAATCAATTTCAAAAATAAAAAAATCCAAAAACACTCAAAAATTCAAAATAGTCTAAAAACTCCTAATAATTCAAAAAACACCAAAATTCAAAAAAATCCAAAAAAACTCAAAATTTCAAAAAAAAATCCAAATCAAATCACCAAAATCCAAAAACATTTAAATAATCACAAAATCCTAAAAATTACAAAAAAACAAAAAAAATCTCAACAATCAACACAATTCAAACTTTTAACTCCTATCCTAGCACTTTTTCCAACCATCTTACGACTATCAAATCCAAATAATCTCTCATCATTTGTATCCTCATTTGAGGAAATCCTCACTCTCATTATTTCCTTGCTTGAGGAAAATGACCCAATCCATCCTAAATCATCATACCCCTACTTGGGGGCACATCCAATCAGTTGTCATTATGTGGAACACATTAGGGATAGATTTGAAATTTCTTGTGTTACATTGTTAATTACAAGTTTACTATTTGTCGTCTTGTGTCTTTATATATTATAGGGGACATCTTGATTTTATGTATCCTGATGTTCCCTATAATATGCTTCTTTTTTGTATGATTAGATATCATATGATTGTAAACATAATTTTTTATGGCCCCTATCTATGCTCTATTGCATATCACATCCAATCATCATGATCTTTTATATCATGATGCATCATGTTATATGTTACATTAAAATTAAGATGCTTTCATCACATGAGTATCTTCCTACATGATCAAAACCTTATTTGCACCACATCCTTTCACCCTTCCTAGTAACTCCTATGGTTTATGAATCCTACTTGACCACTGTTGCATTTTATGAATCCTTCTTGAGGTTATTCCTCGTGAATAATTCTCTATCCTATAACTCCTCATCCCCCACCATGACCATCATTTATTTTATCCATTGGTTCTCTCTTATCCTATGAACCTACACATCATCTTTACACACATCATACTTGTCACCATTCATGTCCCCTTCCCCACTATGTGTATCTTTACCCCTTTTCCTCCCTCTTATGTGTCCCTTTACACTTCTCTACATATTTTTCCTTCAGCTTGGATAGTCTTATTTAACCATCCATATAGCATGGGACTCTTATTTTAGGTAACCCCTCTTACTAAGTTTTTCCTACTGTATAAAATCCTCCATCATCACATCTCTCACAACACACCATCACCACCACAAACATATTTCTGCCCCACCTCTTCAGTTGACAATATTGCCTCATCACTCCCATAGTATGGGAATCCTACTTGAGGATTCCCTCACAATCTGTATTCTCTACTACATATCTTCCTCCATCCATTCATCCTACACTCCTTTGGTCCCTTCCTTCCTCATTACCACCTCCTATCATCACAACTTACTCCATTCTCACAAACATCATCTCTTATTTTTCATTCTTCCTAGTATCCATCTTCTACTTGGTAATCTTACTTACACATCCTAAAAGTATGGAAAATTTACTTAAGCGTTCCCTTCAGTCCATATTGGCATATTGTCTTTTTCCATCTCTTCAAAATAATCTTCACATCACCACATATCACACTGATTTTCTTCCCATCATTCCTCATTCTCATTTCTGGCTTAATTCTTACTTAACCACACATGTAGTTTGTAAATAGTACTTAAGTGTTCCCCTTGAGATCACTTTGACATCATGTACTTCCCCATGATACTACTTTTTCTCCCTACCATTTGTCCTTCCCTTCACTATCATCATCTCTATCAACCAACCGTTATATCCCCATCCACATTACATTCTTGTTTCTCATCCTTCATCATCACCATCATGTGCTTGATGATATTACTTAATCAATTCCACTAAATGAATATTACTTAATGGTTCCCATTAAGATGGATTTGTCATTTTGTACTTCTCCCTCTATCCAACTCATCATTCTTTTAATTGATTATTCCTTCCTCCTTGTCTCCCCTACCAACCAAATTTTCCTTCATCCGCTCCTTCACCAACATATTACATACCATGCCCATCACATTCCACTTACAAATCCTACTTGATCACCCTCCTCTTGACTACTTTCCTCTCCCCTATTTCCCCATATTCTTCTTTTCTTTTTCCATTTCACTCTCTAACATTTTTCTCATATCTCATTTATTGTTTTTGTTTCCATTTATAATTTTATTCTACATCATGTCTTCTCCTTCATCTTGTCACAAATCATCACTCACTCTCTCTTTAATCCTCAATCTACTTCTTCTCTTGTTCTCCCAAATTTCTACCCTTGTTACCCACCCTAATTATTTTGGTCTCCCCCTAACATTCTTTCATCATCATCTTTTGTTTCCTATTTCACTCTCTTTTTCCTGCTCCGCCTTCTTTCCACATCCACCCATTTTTGTGTTTTCCTCCTCATCTCTTCATCCTCCATTCTTCATTTTCAATATATTTACTATCTTCATCATACATTCTTTTTCTATTTCACCATAACACCCTTTTCACCTTTATCTTCATCCTTATCTACATCTTCATATTCTCCATCATCCTTGCACTCCATGCCATTCCTCTTTTCATTATTCTCTTTACATTCCTTATGCTACTCACTCTCAACTACATATCATCACTCTCACTTCCTTTCCTTAATCATCTCTCCTCTTTTCCCTATTTTCTCCCATTCTTATCATTGTCCCTCTTTCTCGCTCATGCTATCACCACTCCCCTCTACAACACCTCCTCCATAGTTTCTCCATCCAAGTATATTTTCTTTATTTATCTACTTTTTCATCTTTTCTTACACTACCAGTCCTCATTTTCCCCATTTTCCTCATCCTCCTCATGCTCCAACCACATCTCCATGTGGTTTATTCCACTTTCTCTCTTTCACAATATCCTACCCCTTTTATTTTTATGCTTTCACCCTCATCTCTCCATCATCCTTCACCAATACTTATTATATTCATCATTATCCATTCCCTTTTCTTTCTATTTCAACCTCCTCTTCACCACTTTCATCTCCATTTCACTCTCCTCTCATCTTTTCTCTTTTTTTTCTCCTGTGATCCCCTTATTTTATCCATCATATCATATTCTATCCAATTCTCCCTCCTCTTTCGTCCTTCCTAATTTCCTTTCTTCCCCTAGCATCCTTCTCTCTCACTCTTCATCCTGACATCCATTCCATTCCCTCCTTCTCTCCCATTATCCTTTTCTAACTATTTTTCCTCCTTTATGCTTTGTCTTCTTTAATCCACCACTCTCATAATCCTCTACTCACCTAATTCCTCATCACCCTTTTCTTTTCCTTCCTCCTCCTTTTCATTATCTCTCTTTCTTGCTATATATTCTTGCTCTTTCCCCTCATTATCCTTCCCCACCATTCTTCACCTTCATCATATCCTTCTTATCTCCCTTCATTTTATACATGTATCTCCATGTGGTCTATTCCATATTCCTATCCCCTACAAGTTACACTTCTTTCCCCATCCTTCTCCATCCTTATCCTCATCTCAAGCTTCCTCACTTTGATTCCATTTTTTCACTTCACTTCTTCTTGTCAACATTTCTCCATCATTTCTCTCCCTTCATGGCTATTACACCACACATCCTTCACCTTTCCATTATCTTCCCCATCGACTTTGAACATGTCTATCAAACCAGTTGATCTATTTCAATATCCATTCACATCTACTTCAATCCTCAACACATCATCACACATAACATTCATGGTCGATTGAATTCTTCCCTTTTGTGCACCCATACTACTCCACTCCAAATCACTCACTTCTCCTCCTCGTCTACGAGGAATTCCTTTATCACTTTCCCATTTTTCATCCTCATCAACGAGGCATTGACCTCTCCTCTTTTCGAGAGATTTGTCACCTCTTCCATTCTCGTCAGCCCTCTCGAGGGGGCATCATCATATCCATCCCCAATCACATTTTCCCATGGTATTTTTGTCTTAGAGGATACCATAACACTCATCACCCATACTCTTTTCCTCCTCTAATAACTTCTTATCAAAAGAAATCCATCATGAAAATAATGTCTTCAAATCCCTAAATCCCAACACATGGGTCATCCTCATTTATTTCATCTACTTTATTATTTGTCCCTAAACACACTTGCAATGGTATTTTTGTCTTAGAGGATATCATAACACTTGTCACCCATACTCTTATATTCCTCCAAAACTTCTTATCAAATGAACACCTTTATTAAGAAGAACCTCTTAAAATCCCTAAATCCCACCACCTCGGGCCTATTCATTCATTTTATCTACTTTTTTTTGAAAGGAAACTACTTTCATAACACCCTTCCAAAGAGGGGAAAATGTAAAAACCTAGATTTTACCATCCTCTTAATCAATTAATTTCCCAGATTATTCCCACAAAAATCCATGAAGAATTAATTGACATTAGTCAATTAATTAACCCTCATCATTACCTAATTATACTTTCCACATCACATTCCACCTTGACCCACTTTTAAATTAAATATTTAGGTCAAATATTCCACTAGTCCCCCATGTTCCCCACTTGTAAATATAATATTCAGGTTTAATTATCATCCATTCTCCATGTCCCCCACTCATCAAATCACAGTTACTTTTCCAAAACATGATTAATTAGGTTTCTCTACTTAATCCTATGCCAGAGGCTATAAATAGAGCCTTTCCTCCCCTTTCAAAACAAGTAAGAAATAAATTTTGAGCTCTCACATTCTCTTTGCATAGAGAATCCTTGTTTCATCTCATCTTAATGCCCACATAATTCCCTAGATCACCCATCCCCAAATCCATTATCCTCCCTTAATTGGTGCAAATAAGAATTGTCGATCATCCACATAGTGAAGTTTCCTTACATAAATGATCACCTACATTTTGATCCATTTTGGGCATGTATAACTCTTTTCCCAATCCTAGGTTCGTGTAGACACCAAAATTGGGTCACACCCTCTAAGCCCCTTCTAATTAATTAATCGACACACATGCCTAACCATGGCCCCTTCCACACATTAGTATTAATTTAATTACCCATATTTAAATTAATCCTTATTCCACCTCACATCTCCACCTCACCTAGCCACCTCATCCTAGACCTATTCCAAGCTCATTAATTAACCAAGACCAAGTCCCCACTCCCCTTAACCAACTAGGACTTATTCTAACCCTAATCTTAATGGCCTATTATCCCTCTAACTACTCTCCCGCTCCATTTAGCTCCATTGACAAATTTTTACTAAGAACCAAAATCTCAATCACACCAAATTTGGGAGGAATCGGGCTATTTTTAGCAAATATGACCTTTTCTCCCTAACCAATGCCAATTATTCCTTAGCCGATGCCGCTACATTACCTAAACATAGTTGGTTAACTTACCTAAACTCTTTGTTCGTGTTCTAAATCTTGTTTTCTCAATCTTACGACCTTGCATCTTGACTCACAAGCTTTCCAACAATATTTTGACATACTAGAGACCCTTATAACATTCATACACCACACCATTCATCAACATATTGATCCAAAGCTCCAATACACTCACAAGGAAGAACCGTGCTCTCTTATTGCTGAATTCATTCGAACCACTTCTCTCCGCAACCATCACCACCACCTACTTTCTACCTACATTCTACAAGTAAGTACATTCCTCCTTTGTCATTGGTTTAATAGATTAGTTCCTTATTACTTATCTATTTCATTCCATCCTCTACCATACCCAGATCTCTCCCATAACACCTCCATTCAATTGTCTTCTCATTTTACCCTTCATACCTTGCCCAAACACCCATTTTATTACCTCTAAGTCCTCATAAACATCCCATGACCTTAACCAACCTTCCCTCACTCTCTGTGTAATCATAGAGAGATCCAAACTACCCCATTTTAATAATTCCACCTAATTTCCCCTACTGACACTAGTCACCCAATTGGCGTTGGTTCATTTCTAGTACCGGCATCAGTTTCCCAACTGATATCAATCTCTATGACTGGTAATTTCCTCCAAACCAACAACCTAATTTACCTATCCAAAACCTCTCAAAACTTCCTAGAACCTCACCTAGACCTCTGTAATACTCTCTATCATACTTGTAGACCTTGAACCATCAACCACCTTCTTTAGATTTAGTCTTATATGCCTTTATTAGACTAGATTTGATTTACTATTCTTGTGTAGGATACCTAAACTATACAACTATAGTAGGTATCTTTATTTCATGTTCTTTATTAGCATTAACTTGTTTTAAAATGTGGATTGATGGCCTTAAGAAGCAACCCGCTTCCTGGTTTTAGATTTTGGTAGGTAATCCACCAACCAATATTTTAATACTATTTTGTGGTCTTATGTTCTATTTCGTGGCCATTCCTCTTAGCCAAAGGGAATCTCTTCACAATCATCTTGGTCAACATTCAACACACACAACCTATCTTTGAATATCACAGGTATTCCTCCTTGCCCTTACCTCTTATCTATTTTATCTCTACTTTGTGGTGAAACATTTTGGCATGCCCGATGGGACCCTCTTGTGGGTTCTTTTCATTGTTCATATAGGGTGCATTTGTGTGTTTGTTTCTTTCCTAAAAATTCACACTAAATCTCTCCCTAGAAATCTTCTTTTCTTTCTATTTGTCTAAAATAAATTTGTCCTTTGGTGCTTAAAAAGAACACTTCTTCTTTTCTTTTGTACTGCATTTAGTGAAAGAGCATTCCTCTTCCTATTCTCCTTTTGCTACATCAAATATCATTTTCGATTTGGGTTTAAAATATGTGCATTTCATCCTTTGAGTGTTGCATTAGATCACATAGATTTAATTAGCAATCACACGGTGGAGGTCATGACCACTTGGTGATTGGATTTGGATTAAGCGTAGTTCACATTTGTGCACACACTCCCAAGCCAAACCACTTACATAATTTACACATTTCTTAAACATTTCCTTCCCAGAAGAAGTCGTCAAGGATTTAACAACCCATTGACAGTGGGCACCACCTAATGTTTTGGTTGGTTTTTCATATCAGAGCATGGACCACATGTATTGAAAGGTATATCGGACCACTTTATCAAAAACTAACCTAAAACCAGCCATAGATTACTTATAGGGCACCTTCGTTATCCAAAACTCTATTTCATTCACATTTAGTTTAAAAAGGAATAAACCACTAAACACTAAAATTTGACACCTAGGATTTGTGTGTTTTGCTAGTTTTTACTTGATTGAATTATGTTTTGAGTTGTGAGGATGATTCATCACTCTTTCTTTTCTTTCACACTCCATAATCACAACTGGTGTATTCTAGTTCTTTTTGAGTGTGATAGGACATCTTGTTGTCATACACAACTTCTGGGTTGGCTTTATTTTGACTTAATTCACTCTAAATCAAAAATTTCTTCATTTTCTCAAAATATCATCACCCAAAGGTGACTGTATTGGTTCCTTCATCATACTGCATCGCTTAATTGATTGGTATTGGTCTACCTCTATTTTTGATATTCCTATCAAAAACGTCATTTATTCACATTCACCTCTTTATGTGTTCTAATTTCTTTTGATAAAAATTTCTCGATCTCTGTCACTCTTAATAGAACCTAGTTTCACCAGCTTTTAGACTTTTTCTCCAGTATTTCCAAATTTCTTGGTTATCCTCGATAATTGGCATCATTCTAGTGACTGAAATTGGTTTTCTTGCCTAACCGATATTGGTATTGGTCTCTATGTTTTTTTATTTTTATCAAGAACAAAACCTATTTCTATCCTTCAAATTCTTCCCATCTTCTCGCTTATGTGTTTCTCGTAGCATTTTTAGAGTTGAAACTACCTACTCTTTGTCATTCACATAGTTTTTACTCGCTATCAAGCTAACACCCTAGTTTTTCATGCCATCTGCTACCCGCTACCTCCGAACCATTTACCACCTTATATTTCTTCACCCATGTACCCCAATACTTCTACCGCTATACCCGAAGGGAAGAGGAATTCATGAAATTCATTGATCATAATACCACAACCTTGCAAGATTAGCTCAAAAATTAATATCATAATTGCATAAATCAAATTTGAAAACTTACTCTTCATTCTTATTATTTCATAGGAAGTATTACACCCATTTATATAGGAGATGTTGTTCCTATATTTAAGGAGATATAATCTCCATAAATATCTCCACACATAACTCCTAAAACAACTCCATGTTATTTTACGTGAGATTTTGTTTTCTCACAAAACTAATATTGTTAATGATTTGTTTACTCAATAACTCATAACAATATTTACTCACCCACTCATAATTACATTTACAATAATGTAATTAATTATTACAACACATATTATATTATCCTAGATAATATAATCACTTACATAATATTCTATGTTCACACTAAAACATAGATATTCCTAACATTCGCCCCCTTAGTGTGAACATGGGGTAAGAGCTCTTGGAAACATCAAACTTGTCGGAGTAGTCATTGCTACTAGATCTTGCTATCTGGATCTTGCTACTAATGATCATCCTTGTCGTATGAACATCTTCATCAACTGATCACCTTCCAACGAAGTACCTTCCATCGAAGTATGGCGGTCGGGAGGACCGTGCGATAGTCATAGGACCGTCTTAGATGCTTTGCCCCTGTAAGCTGAGTCAAGAAGTTTGCTTCTTCCACACCAAATAGACACTCAGGAACTGTTGTTAGTCTATGTGAACACATTAAAATCAAAACATGAAAATAGTTTCACCCCCTTGTGTATAAACACACCACATAACAAATAAAATATCACCACATCACACTGCGACCCCATCGTTGGTGAATGACGAGAGGACATTGATTTTCCTCCTTCCTCCATTTCCTCCTTCCTCCAACAAGAGAAGAGTCTACCATAGGTAATCCTCATCACTAGGACATGAAAGTTCTTTATCGGTTGAGTAGACTTCCCAATCGGTTTCTACTTCAGCTAGAAGGCTTTACGATCTATCTTGTCATCAAGAAGATCTTGAGCTCTCTTTTTACAGTTCAATATTACATGCCCAATCTCATTACAATAAAAGCATTTTATTTTTCCATGTGAAGGAACCTTCTTTGGTTTATGTTTTTCCTTCTTAGATGAGGAGCTAGGTTTGTTTCCTACATATAGTACTTCTTCATGTTCTTCATGACTGATTTGTTCTAACAATGTAGAAATCACTCCTTCTAGACTAATAGTAATTTTACTCAAAGTAAATACAATATTTGAGTAACTCTTAGGCATGCTATTAAGAAGAATAGCTTTAGCATCATCATCTTTTACATGTTCTTTAATTCCAGCTAGTTGATTTAGCAAAGAACGAAACTTACTTATATGATCTGCCATTTTTGAGTTCTCTTCCATTTTCAACCCGTACAAGTGTTGCTTCAGTGTAGTCTTTGCCATTTCAGCTTCAGAACCAAACAATTTGTTAAGAGACTCCCAAATTTCTTTTGCAGATTTTGTGAAATCCACATGATGTAGATAGGATTTTGATAAGCCCAGACTAATGGTACCCAATGCTCTCTGATATTTTGCATTCCACTTTTCCAATTCATTTCCTCCATTGGGTAGAGTTTAATTAGACTTCACCACATCCCATAGATCCTTTTCTATTAAATGTAATTGCATCTGTAGTTGCCATGTATGGAAATCTTGTCCTTCAAACTTTTCAATCAGATTTAGTTTCTCCATTATTTTGTACAATACTGATAAAAAAATACAAAATTGAATCAAGTACTTTAAAATTTTATATTGAATACCTTTTAACCTCCAAGCAAGTCAAGAACTTGTATTAACAATTCAACATTATTGAAAATTGGAGAAAACTTTCAGTAGAAGAATTGATGTGCTTAATTTGATAGCTGCATAGTAAAATCCGTATTTCTTCCAAACTACGATCTTTGGTTCTACTGAAATTTCTTTTGTATTTTCTTGACCAGCATGTTATTTTTCACACAAAATTAAATAAAAACCCACATCCATAAATGAAAAATATGATATATTCTTTGAGACATATTTGATCATGAAAGCACTGAAATTTCTTGCATCAAACTCCGCTCTCACGATACCAAATGAAAAATTAATATCATAATTGCAAATAGAAAATTCAAATCTTACTCTTTATTCTCACTTTTTTCATAGGAATTATTACATCCATTTAAATAGGAGATGTTGTTCCTATATTTAAGGAGATATAATCTCCATAAATATCTCCACCATAACTCCTAAAACAACTTCATGCTATTTTACATGAGATTTTGTTTTCTCACAAAACTAATATTGTTAATGATTTGTTTACTCAACAACTCATAACAATATTTACTCACCCACTCATAATTACATTTACAATAATGTAATTAATTATTACAACACATATTATATTATCCTAGATAATATAATCACTTACATAATATTCTATGTTCACACTACAACATAGATATTCCTAACAAGCTCACCCATTCCTCAACTCACAACTCCTTAGGTCAGCCCATGCTCAAAATGCCTACCTCCATTTCTCTCATTCTCACCCCCACTTTCATGTCGACCAACACCAATGTCGCATTATCTACTCCCACCTCACAACCCGTTATTTCTTAGATCATCCATACATTTGTGATATTTGTCACACCTACACCATCTATCACACCTTCGGGTCTATTTACCCTTCGAAATTCACTTCACCATCATCTACATCTCTTAGTGTAGGGATACCCACATCATCAGCACCTCATGTACCCATTGCTTCTTAGCCACCAGTTGTTTCGACATCTCATACCCCTTTCCGAAATCGGTCCTTTCCATACCCCAAAATTTTCCACCTATTTCTACGAGGGTCTTCACACAAGTTCCTCCCACCTATACCCTACCTCAATAACTACCCATCACCTCTACTTCTTATTCAAGGTACATGCCTTCGACATCTATTCCCTCTTACATACCATACACTGGTGTGTCATCTATGACTTATCTACCTCATCCACCCCTTATACCACGGGGGATCCCTTAATCGAATCCTACAATGGATCTTATAAAGATGATGATGGATAAGATGCAAACCCTTGAAGCATTTGTTTCTAGCTCTCGTAATACCTTGACTTACGATGAAATATGTAATGAGCCTATTCATCCATCTATACCCATTCATCCTTATCCCGCACATTGGGAGATTCCTAAGTTCAATCAATTTAATAGCAAGGAATATCCGCAACAACATTTGTAATCGTTCAAACACATATGTTATTTGATCACCCATGATGATGCCTTGCTTCTTAGGACTTTTCCCATGTCCTTGATAGGACCTACTTTAGATTGGTACAATGCTCTACCTAAGCACTCAATCTTCTCCTTCAATCAGTTAGCCTAGACCTTCCTTGACCACTTCTCCATCAATATCTCCAAGAAGGTATCCATGAATGATTTAAACTATACTCGTAAGTATGATGAAGATTATATCATTGACTTCATCACACACTAGTGAGGTCTCATTAATTAGCTCACCTTTCAACTTCTGCAACCCAAGATGATAGATTTATTCACTTGGGCTTGTGTCATACACATTTCCCCAACTCTTCAGGTATAAACATTCTGATTGTTTGATGAGGTGTTAACCATGACTCGGAAGATCGATATTTGTGTCCTGGAAGAGATGAAACTTAAGTTACGTAACAAGAGTGATTTGTTTAAATCAAATGACTTCCCTTCTTCTAAACTGAAAATAATTATTCTAAGGTAAAAGATATGCCAACGTGGTGGTCTTGAAAGCTAGCCCTTCTCATCTATCAAAGCAATCAAAACCTCCTTCTAATCTTTCACATATTTAGAATTTCTAGTACAAGTACAAATAGAGATGTTATACCCCATAGGAGAACCTTACTCCTCTCGTATTAGAAAATCAATTAAAAATGAGAGTCATTACCCTTCCACCTATTAAACAACATACTTGGTTTCGACCCTTCTCATCTTTTACCCACATGGTATAAGGAGAATGATTATTGTAACTATCACCATGTTAGGGGGCATAGTGACAGCAATTATAAAACATTTAAGAACATTGTCCAGAAATGTTAGATAATGGAGATATCATCCTGGACAACCCTAATGCGCCAGAAAATCAAAACCTTTAGATATTTAAGAAACCTTTTCCAAACCATACCCCATCATCAAACCAGGCTAGCAAGACCTCTACCAATGACACCAATGTTCAAAAGGTCCATGTTGTCTTCGACATAGTACCTTTCCCTTTTGTTTAGTTTCCTCCCATCCTATCCATTGAGGGAATTCTTACATGAGATCCTCTTACCATGGAGAAGCCTATTTCACCTACTCCTCTACCCATGGAGGAACATATCATACCCACTATTTTACTCACCAAGAAGACTACCTCACCTACTCCATCTACAGAGGATCATACCCCACTTATCCCACTACCTATTGAGGAGCCTACACTAGCCATGCTTCTACCCATGGAAGAGTCTATCTTATCCTCTTTTTCACCTAAGGAAGAGTATACGCCACCAACCTTACCCCCTCATTGACCCATAGAGGATCTAATTTCATATCCTCTTCATGTAAGTGATGCTTCACCCAGAGACTTCCAATATCATTTCAACCTTCTTACGTCACTTTTACAAATAGAGTCAGTAGCCACAAATTTCCTTGTCTTATAGACTCGCAGAATTATTCACAAGGATTACCACCAAGTCTTCATCATCCTCTTCTACTTCTACGTAATTCTCTCGTTTAGTTGATCACTTAGAATATGTTGATTACTCCACACTTTGGGGTCACCTTTGACTCCAAGATATCCACTCAAATGTAGATGTTGTCTCCAGATAATTTGATGATCTATCCTAAAATATTCAAGGAAAATAAATATGTTACACTGAGCTAGTCATATTAGCCTCCTCTTCATCAGCCTCACCTTCATCCCAACCTTCGTCTACACCTAAACCTACCACTACATTGGGGGTCTTGCCAATGTCTAGTCTAGTCCATCCCCCTGTGAAGATAGATTTGACCACCTCTTCACAAACTTCCACCAAGTCTATTCCTGCACCTAAGAGGAAGACCCAACCTCTTAAGCCTCATACCTTGGTTTCTCCTACACCTTCTTATTCACCTTTTCCTCTTCCATCAATATTAGGCCCACATCCATTGACCTTGGTCAAGCAACCTCTCCCCTAAGGAAAACTCAAAGCAAAACAACCCACACCCTCACCTTGATCTACTATTTTACCCACATCTTCTTCATCACCCACACCTCTACCTTCTCATTTACCACCACCCTCTACATTACCTATAACCATGCCATTACCCACACCTCTATTATCACCTTGGTTGACTCGCACGCCTACACCTTTTATATCCCCTTCTTCTTCGCGCCCTACCCTAGCACCTTTACCCAAGAAGGTGCAACCTAAACCAAAAACTACACTACCTACCAAAAATGTAGTTAAACTGACCCAACCCCCAACTCCACCTCCTTCATGAAAATCACCCATGCCTTCATCCAAACCAACACTGACTTCTCATGGTGATCCATTAGAAGGATCCTATTCTAACATCCTCACTAGGTTGTTAGAAACCTTTGCTATCACATTTTCGCCCATCAATCCGCATGATCAAATCAAGCCCAAACTAGAAGGGTTTGATGATACTAAATTTTTGCATATCATCACTCCCCAGGGCATGATGTTGAAGGGTGTAAGGCCCTAAAAACATTCTCATTCAACTTTATGATTCAGATGGTCTTTTAGATGATGATGACCTATTAGAGGATACTTCCATTCCTCCTTTACCTTCTCGCCACAAAACCTCATCCTATATCTATTCAACATCCTTCATCTCCACCACCACAACCCTCTTTTCCTCTTCTCGATCTTTGAAATAAACATGGTCTGAGTAGCCACTTGATCACAAAAAGAAAAATGAAAAGATAATACTGGTAACCCATCCAGTAAACCTCTAACCACCATTCCATCTACACCTACCCCCAAGGTAACCATCTGAGGCCAACATATCTTGTTTTTGATGGAGTCACACATCATACTATGATAAAAAAACTTCATCAATCTTTTTTGAAGATGTATTTGTATGACTTAATCCAAACCTATGAGTCTCATTTTTAGGCCCTCATTGAGGTCCTGCAATCTATCAAGGTTCCACCGAATGATCTAACACTTGTGGCCACCATCATTACCCCTCATCATGTGGCCACCCTAACTACTCCACCTCAAACTTCTATACTTGTTTCCTCTCCTCAGGTTTCCACCATCATTTTTGATGATTATGAGATTTCCCTCTCCAATCGAATGATCCTGATCCCGCTCTCTTCATCACCACCTACATCAATGATACTCACTTTTAATGCGTTATGGTTGATGGAGGTACTAGCATCAATATCATATCTTCCTATGTGTATGAACAATTGTAAATAGCCACCCATTATATGCATAAAAATTGGTTATGTTATGTTCTTTCAATGATTCCTTGACTTCTACCCTTGGCACCATCATCCTCCACATTCGTGTGGGCCCCGTACTACTCTGAATTGTTTTATGTTCTAGAGGGGTAATTTCAATATAACTTGCTGCTTGGCTGACCTTGGATTCACACTATGGGATGTGTCACTTCAACCCTTCACTTTGCATAAAATTTGAGTATAAAGGACACCCCTACACCATTAAGGCAAATCCTTCCCATTTCCAAACCTCGCAGCACACTTTATTGACCAAATGATGTCCTTATTCCAGTCAAGGTATCTACCACTCCTCCTACCTCATCTACCACTTCTACCACTACATCTTCCACTACCTCATCTACTAATTCTGCCACTACATCTTCCACAGTCAACCCATCTATCCCTTTTTTTATACAACTTCCATAGCTAGCCCATCTACCAATACACCTATTTCACCATCAACTGATACCCCACTTTCTCAGGCTTCGAGTAGCTCATCTATTCCCGCTACTCAAGTCCCAACCTCTAATCCCTTGGTAGGTTTTTTTCAATTCCTTTCCTTGGGGAATACCATTTATACAACATAAACACCTTCCTTACTCCTCAAGAGTATGGAAGCCTTCACCAACACCCACATTATGACCATTATGTATAATAGGTTCTTCCATACGGTCCTCCTCGGCTTCGTACCAACCTGACATATGGGGGAATGGACACTTCTTCTTATTCTCCAAAACCACCTACCCAAACCCAGACTTTTTCATATGATTTCAAATACCTCACTAAACACTTTTTAGCCCACACTTTTCTTCATCGATGTACCTAGAAAGGCTTTGGCTTGGGTCTGTGAGAAGGGTCATCACACAGTCATACCTTACACCACCCAAAAACACAAGGACCATTGTGGACTTAGTTTTCTTCACAACTCCTCCTAAGAAGGCTCATGTTACAATTGTCAATGATGAAATTCCCTCTTCACCTTCCCCACCTTCCTTTCCTATTGCGCCACCTTCACCCATGAAGTCCATGGATCTAGAATCCATCCCTCCTAACTTTATTTTTCATAATAACCATTTCTTTGGGACCTTTAACCTATCGGTTTGATGTCGAGGCACCCTCTTCCCTTCCTCTTTTTTATTTTGACATGTTAGATGAAAAAAACATTCTATCAATGTCGGGATGATGATTCTATCCTCACATACTTAGGTGCAAAACATTCTTACATTCATCGGTTGTTACCTTCTAAGACAAAACATATGCTAAATGAATCAACCATAGAGATCAACATTCACATTCACAATGACCCTCACATTCTAAATATAGGATAGTCTTTAGATTCCACCAAACAAGAAGCTCACCTCTTTCCTTAGAGATCATAGAAATGATTTTACTTGGTCTTACACCGATATGCCCAGTATTGACCCTAATATCATGGTCCATAACATCGTAACTATCCCCAATGCCAATCTTATAAAACAAAATCTACAAAAATTCATCCACACATTACCCAACTTGTAAAAAAGTAAAAGGAACGATAACTAGATCGTACCAAGCCAAGAACTCAGATGTTAATCAAACACCATGATCAATAAGATGAAATAAATTCACTAGAATAACTTTACAAAAACCTTTGCAAACAAATGAGCAAAAATATCATATATTATTATGAAACTCAATAAAATACAATGAGAATCAACCTTGCTTATATAGGTAAGGAATAACAATCTAAGAACCAATCAAGGTCATAGATCAATCCATAAATAATGGAAAGAACTAGTCACCAAATAACTAGTCAAGACCATAGATTTAAGAAAGAACTAGACATCAAGGATCTATTCAATACCATAGATCAAGGAAAGAACTATACCTAACAACTAGATAATATCCCCCTAATATCTAAATAAATAAAAATAAATATCCACACACATAAGTGGGTGAGGATAAATGTAATAAAGGTAAATAAAGTACCTAGGTGAAAATGAGCTAAGGTAAATACCTACTATAACACCCCCTCAAGTGAAGTTAGGGGCCAAAATAGAAGTGGTATGTCCATAGTATGAGTCTCGACAACTAGGCTTGATGAGTTACTCATGTATATTATATCCATGAAGAAATATCAAACCAAAAGAAGGAAATAATCCTGCTAGAAGGAAATAAGAAGAATAAGAAGAAGGAAGATGTTCTCATGAATAGCCCCAAGAACAACTTCTGAAATGCCAAGCATGTCACGTAACTCAAGGTAGTGAGGTGATGCAAAAGGCTTCATAAATATGTTTGCAACTCCGCCGCTAAGTTGGAATGTACTCCAAGCAAAGAACTCCATCCTGAATGTGTTGACAAATGAAGTGGATGTGTATCTCAATTTGATTGGTCTGCTGGTGCTTGACCTGGATTGCGAGAAATGTGAATTTCACTTTGGTTGTCACACCAAAGTATAGTCGGTTAATCCTGTGGGAATCCAAACTCTTTCAATAACTATCAAAGCCAAATAATCTACTAATTCAATGTAAATGTTTCCTGTACTCTTCCTCTAAAGATGAAAGTGTAATAGGCTATTGATTTTTGTACGCCCAAGCAATTGGAGAATAACCAAGACAAAAAGATAGCTAGAAGTGGAGTTCTGTCATCGATAGAACCTACCCAATCTGAATCTATATACGCAACTAACTAAGTATAACCCCTAGTGTAGTGTAAGCCAAAGTGGGAAGTGCCCTATAAATAGCGCAAAATCTTTTTAGCACTAGCAAATGACTACTATGAGGTGAATGTGCAAATTGAGATACAATCCTGCTACAAATGAAATATCATAGTGAGTATAGGTCAAATACATGAGACTCCCAACTAACTACCTATATAATGTGGGATCACAAAGTGGTGTGGTACATGTGGAAGTAAGAGTAACCCCAGATCGAAAAGGAGATGGTCTTGTCTTGCAATCAACCATATCAAAGTGGTGAAGATGATCATGGGTATACTTTTTTCGACTCAAATGAATCCCTAAATCTATCTAAGAAATCTGCAAACCAAGGAAACAATGCAATAATTCAAGATCTATCATGTCAAATCCGTAGAAAGAGCCCTTTTAATACTCGAATGTGGGAAGAAGAGCTACCAATAAGTAATGAGATCATCAACATACAAGATAAGTATCAAAATATCCTCACCAAAATGATGGAGATGAAATGCATGATCATAGTGGAAACAAACAAAACCATTAGATAGAAGAAAATAATCCATCTTCTCATAAGAAAATAATCCATCTTCTCATACCAATCTTGAGGGGCTTGTTTGAGACCATAGAGAGACCTTCAGAGCCTACAAATAAGAGAAGAATCCTGAACAAATCTAGTAGGTTTCTCCATATATATTTCCTCTTGTAAATATCCATGTAAGAAGGCACTCTTCATGTCCATCTAGTATACGGGCCACCCCTGTGATGCAGCAATAACAAGTATAAGGTGTATTGAATCCATCTTGCAACAGTCTGCAAACATCTCGAGTAATCAATGCCTTCAACTTGTGAAAAACCTTTACAACAAGACAATCCTTATACTTGTCAATGGATCCATCAACTACATATTTGGTTTAGTATGCCCACTTACACCTAACCATATTTCTTCCTTTAGGAAGAGATACCAAATCCCAAGTATGATTCTTCATCAAAGAAGAATACTTATATGTCATCGCATCATCCCACTCCTATTTCCCATGAGCCTTTGAAAAATATTTTGGATCCTTAGACACTACCTGACGACAAAAATTCTAGAACCTATAGAATGTGTGTGATGATTCCTAGTGGATGGAAGATCATGTATTAAAGGTGTTGCCTTAGAAACTGTAGTACGATACCACTTAGGCATAGTGAAAACATCAATGGGAATAAGATCCTCAATGGAATCTATAACCTCCTCAAAGAAAGGATCCTCAAGATGAGATGATGAAGAAGAAGGAGGCATGGAAGAATATGAATAATCATGAGGAGTGAAGTGCTCATCAAACTGAACATGTGTTCAAAAAATAATGTCATGAGTATCAGGATCTAAAAGTCAATAAGCTCTCATGTCCTCACAATACCCTACAAAGATCAAGGGTTTTCTCTTCTTATCCAAATCTTTCCTTTTCTTCTTTGGCACAAAAGCCCAATAATGGCTCTCAAAGACTCAAAAATGAAACATCTCGGCTTAGTGTTGGACCAAGCTTCCTCTGGAGTCAAATATTCAAGTACTCTATGTGGTGTGTGATTTTTAGTGTAGTTAGCACAATTAATCATTTGCTACACTTTAATAGATAGGAGATAAATCTCTAGAATGCATCATATAGTTAGCCATTTCCTTCAAATTTCTATTATTCCACTCTGCTAAGCCATTCTATTATGGAGTATGAGGAACAAAATGCTTTGGTGAATAATGTCTTGAGTTGCCAATAAATCGAGAAAAATTATTGTTGAAGTACTCTCTCCCATTATCGGTGCAAAGGTTCTTTATGCAACTCAAAGATTGTTTCTCGACCAAAGCCTTAAAGAATTTGAAGTGTGAAAAAACATCACTTTTGTACTTGATAAAATAAACCCAAGTACGCCTCAAGAAATTATCAATTAAGGTAAGTGCATACTTATCTACATTAAAAAACGGGTTCGAAAAACCATCAAGTCACTATGCACAAGCTCAGGTGGTGAATAAGCTCTCCTAGACAAATTCTTAGGAAATGGATATTGGTGTTATTTCCCTAATGCACAACTAGAGAAAATTACCTCAAGACAAGAAAATATAGGAAGACCATCTACCATACCATGAGTTCTCAACTCCTTCGAATATTTATAATTAAGATGTCCAAATCTTTCATGCCAAAGCTTACTCTCTAAATCTGCATGAGAAACCAAGCATGTCCCTATAGAAGAAGTGTCATCAAAACCCTCAAAGTGATATATTATATAACTGTGATCAACAATACCTTGATAAACAAGTGAATAAGGCTCCAAAAAGGTTCTTACTTCTTCCCCATTTGGTGTAAAAGTCACTATTTTCCCTTGACCGAAATGACAAATTTGGTATATAGAAAGAAAATATGTAGTGATGTTAGGAACATATAGTGCATCTTGGATACTACCACCAACAAGTTTTATATCACATTTTCCCTCAACAGAAAGAAAGGAAGAATATCCAACCTCAATTTTGGAAGTAGAACTCAAACCTAGAGAAACAAAAGACTCCTTGGAAGAATTCATGTGATGAGAAGCACCAGAATCTATAACCCAATTATCTCGCAAGTGGTGAATTAGATCTCCCAAAGCAACATTAAGTGATTTTCCATGTTGATTAGAAGGAGGTGGAGTGGAGATAGAAATTTTTGTTTCTTGAATGCATCATCTAAGGCTTGCATTCACTTATAACACATGTTCTTCATGACCTCTACCCCACTAAAATAGCATGAAAGGATAGACTTATTCTTGGATTTAGAAGATGCCTTAGGTTTAGAGTTGTTTTCTTTAGGTTTAGGATCATTCTGAGATGGAGAATGGGTGGATTTGGTTTTACTTTTTGTTTTTCCTTTCCCTTAGGATTAGATGCAACTAATGCCTTTTGACAGGTGGAAGACTCAAAGTGAGACAATTTGGATTCTTTCGTAGTAAGTCTTTCACAAAATATTTCTAAGTTAGGAATTTAAAATTTTTCACCTAAGGCATCCATACTAGAGAAAAAGGTAGAAGAAAATATTTCAAATGGTCCTCTTAAATTAGATAGAATCAAGTAAACAGACTCTTCATCCTTCTTATCTCTTCCACTCTCCTTCAAATGTGTCAACAAATTCTTGAACTTGGTAAGATAGTCTATAATTTTTGGAAAATATTAAGGATTAAGAGGTGATCTCAATTTCAAGTTGCATGGCTCTCATATGATCCACCTTACCAACTGAATCCTCTAATTTCTCCCATATTTTGAAAGGAGAGTCACATTTTTCTAAATGAAACAAAAGACTATCAACTACATAAGTTCCTATCAAACCCATACACTCATCAACTTTGTATCGGTACTAAAATTTCTCATATTCTCTAGTGAACACTAGTTGTTCGAAGAAGTTAAAGCCCATAATCCTTTCCGCTTAATTATTATTTCCATTATCAGTTTCCATGTGTGGTAATTATGTGTTGTTAATGACTCAACATGATCTAATATAAAAGTAGATAAATACGCCATCCTCAAAAAATCACCAAAATAAATGCAAGAACCAAGCAATGTAATAAGACCCCAAAAATGCAACAAAATCCCTGGCACTTTATAATGAGTGTGTGTTACAATATGACACTTTATAATTATAGTGCAATTCTCAAAATAAATATTTCCAATGGAAAGAGCACAGAAAAAATAAGCACTTTTGTAAAACCCAACCCTCAAAACTCGAGTTACCGATCAAAAGATACAAGCTTTTCAATATTATGCTCTACTATTTATTTTAGTTGCCACTAAAACAAAATAAAATGCTCTTGCCTTCACCACACAAATAAAATGAAAGGGGGCTAGAGTTAAGCACCTACTAGTAGGAATCACAAGCTTTAATCCCTCATATGACCATACCATATGACCAAGGGATAAGGATTTCAATGGGTGGACTGCGTTGCCGAAAATAGCAAGACACGAAATTTCCCAAAATGGAATTTTTTTGCCTAGTCATCCTGTTACCTTGCCAAAAAGGAAATATTCCTCCTTTCGAAAAGGTGTCCTATATGCAAACTGAAAATGCTATGCCGATACTGAAAAAATACCCAATACAAATCTTGAGAAACTCAACAAAACCACGAAAAATAATTACTTGACTTTCGTTACTCGTTGGCACTTATTCCAATGTAGCACAAACCATTCCTCTACAATGACAAACAAACTTGAAAACCGACTGCCTCTAGAAATGGTTGAGTTTATGGTCGATCTTTTTCGTTACTCGTTGGCACTAATTCCAATGTAGCACAAACCATTCCTCTCTGATGACAAACAAACTTGAAAACTGACTGCCTCTAGAAATGGTTGAGTTTATGGTTTTGGCACCTTCCGTATTCAATGGAAGCTTCTATTTTGCATAAAAATGCACACAATAATAAAATATGAACAAATCCTAAATATATGAATATACAAAAAAATTATTTACAAAATAAAACTTACAGACATGATTTCAATAGTAATCTCCTACTCGATACCATAAAAGGAATGATAACCAGGATCGCATTTGAAGCCAAGAAATCGTATGCTAATCAAACACCACGATCAATAAGATGAAATAAATTCACCAGAATAACTTTACCAAAACCTTTGCAAACAAATGAGAAACAATATCATATATTATTATGGAGCTCAATGAAATAAAATGAGAATGGGCCTTGCTTATATAGGCAATGAGTAACAATCTAAGAACTAGTCAATGTCATAGATCAAGCCATAAATCATGGAAAGAATCGACCAATACCATAGATCAAGGAAAGAAGTATACCTAACAACTAGATAATATCCCCTAATATCTAAATAAATAAAAATAAATATTTACACACATAAGTGGGTGAGGATAAATACAATAAAGGTAAATAAAGTACCTAGGTTAACATGAGCTAAGGTAAATACCTACTCTAACAAAATGAACTCCAGAGCCTTATTTCTATTTCCTTTATTCTACCCATTGATTATCCACAATGGATTTCTAACATTGTTCTTGTCACCAAAATGTCGGGGGACTCCATACGCACAAAATTTTGTAAACTTAACCTTGCTTTCCCTAAGGATGACTTTCCTCTACCTATCATTGACCAACTCATTGATCTTACAACCAGCCATGAGATGTTATCTCTTATGGATGGATTCTCGAGTTATAATCAAATATTACTCACTCTAGAAGATCAACACAAAACCACCTTCATCACCCCTTGGGGGACCTTCTATTATTGCATCATTCCCTTTGGCCTAAAAATGTTGGTGCCACTTATCAACATGTTATGACCTATATCTTCCATGATATCATGCATGACATATTGGAATATTATGTCGATGACCTTCTCGGGAAGTCTAAAAGTCATGTTGAACACCTCCCAGTTCTTAAAGTCATCTTTGATCATCTCATCCAATACTACGTTCACCTTTAACCAAAGAAGTTTGTCTTTTCCATGCTCTCTGGAAAAATCTTGGTTTCATTGTCTCTTTGCAAGGCATCGAATTCAGTCCCGCCAAAATCAAGGCTATTCTCGTGATGCCACCACCTACTAACCTTTGACAACTTTGTACTTTGCAAGGAAAATTGCAATCCATTTGACGCTTTATTTCCCAACTTTCCGACCAATGTCACCCCTTTCATCATCTTCTTAAAAATGATGTTTCCTTCAATTGGAATGATGAGTGCCACAAAGCCTTTGAAGAATTGAAGAAATACCTTCTTCACCACCTTGTGCTAATATTACCTAAAGATGAAAAACCTTTTTACCTCTACATTTCTGCCACTAATCATTCCTTGGGTGTCATGATCACTCATCATGACGAGAAACACAGGAGTAAGCGGTTTATTACATAAGTTGTACTCTTTTAGACTATGAGACTAGGTATACTCACGATGAAAATATCTTCCTAGCTTTAGTCTTCATGGCCACCAAACTTCGTCACTACCTACTTAACCAAAAACCTTTGTCATTACCAACACCAACCTTCGCATTACATGTATGATAAACCTTACCAAAATCAACACACCTCACGTTGGCTCATGCTCTTTACAGATCTAGACCTAAAATTCACTCACCAAAAGTCTCACAAGGACAAACCATTTCCAATCAGCTTTCAGATGCTCCGCTTCCTAGACATCAATCTTCTAACTTTGATTTTCCTAATGAATCTATCGCTACTCTCTCCCTTGTTGACACTTTGCTTATCGATGACCTTATTCTTCGATGGGTTATCCTAATTCCTCTTGATGGAAAGCCCATTCCTTTATCCTTTAAACTTGACTTTGAATGCACCAACAACATTGCCAAATATGAAGCACTTGTCTTGGGTCTTCAAACTATCATAGCCTTAGATGTTAAAACCATTAATATTTTTGGTGATTCTCAATTGGTTGTGAACCAAGTCAATGGTTTTTACCAATGTTGTAACAAGGTCCTTCAAAATTATAAACATCATGTCGACATACTTTTGACCATGTTTGACACCTACCTCATTCAAACCACTCCGTGATCCACTAACAAATTCACGAGATACCATGGCTTGCCTTGCCTCACAAATACCAATTTCACCTTCAGACTCTAAAATCTTTGTCACAATAAAATGATTGCAGTCACCCTCTTATCTTATTCATGGCATGAATTTTGTGGGAATAATCAAATGCCCACATGATATATGGTATAAACAGTTCACTGAGTACCTCTCCCTTTCAATCCTATCTCCAGATCTCATTTGCAATGGTCAGTGAGCCTTCCTCCAAAATGTCTCTCATTATGTCATCATGGGGGTATTCTCTACAAATGTGGCTTTGATGGTATCCTCCTACAGTGCCTCACTAGTTTTGAAATTTCATACACCATTATAGAAATCCATGATGGGATTTTTGGTGGACATTTTAGTGGCCTCATTGTTGCCAAATGTATCCTTTTCCTTGGCTATTACTAGCCAACCCTTAACCAAGACTGTTGTGACTATGTCAAATGTTGTGTGAAGTGTCAACAACATGCTAACCTTTACCACACCCCTATTCACACCTTACAAGTTGTTAGATACTTTTGGCCCTTCTCTCAATGGGGGTTTGGATCTTATAGGAGAGATTAACCCTCATTCTTCTCAATGTCATCAATAAATCATCACAATGATAAAATAATACACAAAATGGGTGGAGTCCATTCCTCTCATTTCTAGCAAAACTGAAAATATTGTGGAATTCATCAATCATCATATCATTTTTCATTTTGGTGTTCCTCACCGCCTTATCACTGAAAATGGAAAATAGTTTAAAAAAAAACCCTACGCAAATTGTGTGACAAATTTGGCATTCAACTTAGTTTCTCTTCACCCTATTACCCACAGACAAATGGCCAAGCTGAATCTTCCAACAAAACCCTCAATAAAATTCTTATGAAATTCGTTGACGACACTAGTAAGGATTGGCACATGCACATTCCTTTCACCTTATGGGCTTATTATACTAGCATTCATACTTCTACCAATGTCACACCTTTCTCTTTGGTCTACGGTATAGAGGTTGTCCTACCTCTTGAAGTCCAAATTCCATCTCTTTGTATATCACTCAAAGATATGTTCTCTGATGATGATTTCCACCAAGAACATTTTACACAACTTGAGTTACTAGATGTGCATCGTCTAAACTCTCTAGACCACCTTCAAATCTACCAAAAATGCATCAAGTGTGCCTACAAAAATGTGTTCATGAGAAAAATTTCAAAATTGATGACCTTGTCCTGAAGGAAAACCAACATGTAACCAAAGAGGAGAAAATTAAATGAGGCAAGTTTTCCCCTAATTGGCTTGGACCTTACATTGTCACCCATACCTATGGATCATGTGCTTATCATTTATCTTCCCTTGAGGGTAAACCCGAACCTAATCCCATTAATGCCTTGCATCTTCGAGCATTATATTGTTGAATAAAGTACTACATCACTTTATATCACTTATATGCTTGTCCCTTGAGTGAATCTTTCCTTCCATCTACCTCTTTTAAGGACCAACGACTAAACTAGAATTGTGTGATTATCCATCACCATTCAGCCTTGTCTTCAATATGAGTACCATGGTTCTACTCATGGCATGATTCTCATGGATACTTTTCATCCTTTTCAGGATGGAATTCCATGGTCATTCATTACTTAAAACCCCTCTTTCATAGCTAACCTTTTCATGCTATGGTTTTTCCCTCATAAAAGAGGCTTATACTCCTTTATAGTCTTGTCCATGACTTCAAGTACAAAAATAATAAAAGAAAATAATGTGGGATACCAAAACTCTACTCCTTGAGTCAAAATTATTAAAAATAGATGAATCCCTCAAAATGAAATCTATGTCTCTCTCTTGTTGTTATAAGTAGACTACTCCCTCGAAGGACAACTATAAAAAGCCAACCACTTATTGTAATTAGTCTATCAAAAAAGAAGACTAATTTGTATCTCTCAAATAAAATAATCCTAAAGCTTCCCGCATTGATCAGCTTCATGAAGACCTCAAGGAGAACCTACTTATCTCAACATAGAATTCCCACATCGATTAGTCTATGATAGAAAAAATAAAATAAAAAATCAAGAAAAATACAAACTTTTGGTCATGGACTTGCCTATTTTTTTAGGTATCTTGTAGAAGGGGCATGTTGTCTCACAACAAGGTTACACTTAACAAACTCTTCCACCTTACCTTTTGTTTATTATCTTCTAACTCAACTCAAGGGATGTGGCGTGTATTCTACACATTGTGATCACGTAACTTCTTTCAACTCTAGACCCATCACTCATGCAGTGTATCTAGGGACTTTTGTTCAATAAGTCTAGGGGTATGACCATTTTGGTTCTTTCCAACTATGGAGCATTTCACTTCTCTTCAGTTCACCTTTTTCCTACTTGTTGCTTCTTCACACAAGACAAGACCATCAAAATTAAAACCACCTTGATAACTTCATCTATTCCTATGCCTAATTCACCTTTCCTATTACCTATTCAACATTTGACCTTGCCTATTTTCAAAACATGCCTTACCCAACCCACTTACCTATTCATCTTACCAAACCCAATCTCATTCTTCCTGGTTTATGGGAGAACTACATCGGCCCCTTTCACAAGGGCTATGTAGGCAACACTCTTAGGGCATGGGGCCCTCTGAGGTTATCTCGGACACTCTTTTCCCCATCATCATTTCCCCATCAAACAAAAAATTACTTAGTTAATTTCCATAAAAACAATAATTTGGAAGTTAACTCAAAACAAAAACCATACATCACCTATATACATCATCATTTATTTTCCATAATACCAATAACTTGGAAATTAAATCGAAACAAGTCAAACTCAACCATGCCTATCATCTAGTTTCCATAACATTAGTACATTAGAAATTAAGTCATTTAACACAACATCATTTCATGTCACAAATAACATCAAACCAAACCATGTCCAATCATATCATTTCCATGACATCAATATAATGGAAATGCAATCACATCCTACCAACATTAACTCAACCATGCCTAATCATCTACTTTCCATGACATCAATATAATGGAAATTAAACCAATCATTCACAACATACATCACTTAACCATGCCTAATAATTTAATTTCCATAACATCAATAACAATGGAAATTAAACCATTCAATCATATAACCATAACCAAACCATGCCTACATCTACTTTCCATGACATCAATACAATGAAAATTAAATAAACCAAACACAACACATATAAATATCATCATCCATCTATATACTGGAATGTCTATGTATCAATACACTATATACATAGATATAAATACAAGTATCTCAAAACTATCATATACATCACGCACCTTCAAAGACGTAGGCCAGTATCTATAAAGTCCAAGATCAAAAACTAATAAAAAACTATCTTCATATCATCGTCGAGAGGGCCCAACACCTCTATTTCTCTCTCTTGTACCCTCATCTGGACTCTCATTGTCGTGAGATGGTCACCTCCCACTCACCATGCCTATGATACTATTGGCTCTCTGAGCTACTAGTACTATATGTACATGAGCTAGTCTTCACACTTTGATGCCTAATATGCTTTATTCTCACCATAAGTCACATATAGGATACCACTCTCTATCAACCAATCCTGATAATACCTAGACTTAGACACACCATCTCTATAACTAGCCATGGATATCCCCTGGGGAGGTGTCATCACTCGAATCCAACTTGTGGACCTTGTCCCGAGTAATAGTGGCCCCTATCCCTATACTAGTGGCTACTATCCTGCTGCCTATAAAACAAGACCCTATCTTGTTCTTGGTGTTTGTGAAGCTACTAGTTATGCCTGAAATGTGGCCACATGTTCTCGTAAATTAATCACCTAATCCTATAGTCATACAACCTACCCTCCACCCCCTTCTTGTGCTTGTGCTTGCACTTGTGCCTGGGATGCTTTGCTAGTTTTCCATGTAAAGTGGCTACCTATGCTTTTAATGCCACAACCTTCCTCCCATCTTCACCAATTCTGTGATGTCGCTTGCTATCCACATATAAGGTGGCCATCTAAGCTCGAGCCCCTACTAGTTGTCCCTATATAGTGACTACATGTGCATATGCCTAAGCTAACTGTAATTGTAATTTTTTCACATGCCTAATCGGGTCCCTTTATACTCTAACAAAGTGGCCAAATCGGTTGTCTGACTTTGTTGGAATTACCTATAGCTAGGTTATCCATCACCATCTATACCCATCATTGGTGCTTATGTCATCAATCCTCATATCGACATCCCGATCCTTATTCCCTTCTCGGATCTGCTAGATGTGGTGGAGATAAATGTCTCTCCATGTCATCCCTGCGATACTATGGAAATGGTGGAGGCACATCCCACTGAAGCCCAAACTAGTGTCTGACTCTTGCTCAATTGGAATCATCTCATGCTCCCTAGGTCTCCATCCCTGTATCCATTTATCCAGCTGTAACCTTGCCAACTACTCTTCCATACCCCCGTATGAAGGGAAATCCACATTAGGCCACCATAAAATATTCAGTCCTAATATGCCCTCTAACATGTGTTTGTAGTACGTCACATCTCATGACACCTCATCCACCCTTAGATGTGCCCCTATTGGAACCCACCACCTATATCCTACCCTATGGAATCCTATGTACCAATCTGTCTTGGGAAGTCCATGTGGATGTAGACACACTATGTGCTCATAAGCCCAACAATGAAGAAGATAGGTGCAACACACACCAAACCTCTGAATCCTCTTATACACCAAAAATTCCCTATAAATTTGTACCAGATATGTTGGCGCCCATGCAAAACAAACTTGCTCCTTAATCATATCCTCCAAAACTCCCATCAATTCCCATAGAAATCTCCCACCCTCTAAATCGGGAGAGCATAACATCCAATATACACCATCATCAACATTGATAATCTAGTTTCCTCGGGGTGTGCAACATACATATTCCCATAATTAATGTTAGCAATGTGATATGTCAAATATGTCATCACCTCTCCAAATATTGAAACAATAGGCTTCAACACATCATCAGAAGAAATTTGATATAACGGCTCTCCAACAATTGGTAATCTCAATATTCTGTAGACATCCTCTAGTGTGATCGTCATCTCTCTTGTAGGTACGTGGAATGTGTTAGTCATTGAATCCCATATGTCGATGAGAGTGACCATCATGATAAAATCCTAGAAAATATGCCTATATTGCCTAATGGTTCCCATCCCAACATCCTTCATATGATTCCACTCTTCCTCAACAATGTTGGGTCTCATCTACACCAAAAAGGCAAGAGTAGCCTATTTCTCATGGTCAATTGTTGATGTGTCAACTCATCACCATTTAACCTTTTATTGCCCTTTTGACAATTTATTTGACCCTACCCATCCCAATACCTATATGTGCCTTTCCCACCTTCCCACATTTTACCCAACTTTTCACCTAATATATATTCTATCTAGCCTACTCATCTACACTTTCTCTATTTCATTCCTACCCCACCTATACCTACCTAATTTAACCCTAACCCACCTATTCATACAAAACTTAACCCTAATCCACCTATTCCTACCAAACTTAACCCTATTCCACCTATTCCTACAAAAATTAACCCTAGTCCACCCATTCCTACCTAACTTCACCCTAACCCACCCATTTATACCTACATTAACTCAAACCCACCTATTCCTCCCTAACTTACCCCTAACCCACCCACTCCTACCTAACTTAACACTAAACCATCCCTCCCTTCTCTTTCCGCCTTCCTAAACTCTCTTTTTCAGCCTTAGTAATTTTTAACAATTACTGACATTGGTCACTGCCCGACCAATACCAAATTTCCATTTGACCCTTGATGTCACTACCTTACTAATGTTGGCCGATACACTGATCGGTGTCGGTCACTAGTTCGACCTAAGCTGAACCCTCACTTCCCCATTTTCAAACATTTAACTAAAACACCTAAAATACCTACCCAAATCACTTCTCAAATCATTTTCCAACATAATTAAACTAGTTTTGGCCCTCCCCATACCCAATTTCACTCACTTTTTACCAAATTTCAAAATCTAAATTCTTCATTTTTCTACCTTAGTTTTCACCGAAAACACAAATGGAGCTCAAATCCTACCTCTACACGGCTCCATCTCCGCGGTGGGATGTCTGGTCTCTACACTGGAGGTCCTCCTACACCCTCTCCTACCTCTCGTATTGGTTCATTTCTAGTACCGCACCAGCTTTCCCAACCGATATATGTCTCTATGACTAGTAATTTCCTCCAAACCAGAAACCTAATTTACCTATCCAAAACCTCACCCAGACTTTTGCAATACTATATGTCATACTTGTAGACCTTGAACCATTAACCACCTTCTTTAGATTTAGTCTTATATGCCTTTATTAGACTATATTTGATTTACTATTCTTGTGTAGGATACCTAAACTATACAACTACAATAGGTATCTTTATTTCATGTTATTTATTAGCATTAACTTGTTTTAAAATGTGGATTGACAGCCTTCTAGGAAGCAACCTGCTTCCTGGATCTAGTTTTTGTTAGGTAATCCACCAATTGATATTTTTAATCCTATTTTGTGGTCTTGTGTTCTATTTTAGGTCATTCCTCCTAGCCAAAGGGAAGCTCTTCACAATCATCTTGGTCAACATTCAATGCATTCACAACCTATCTTTGACTATTACAGGTATTCCTCCTCACCCTTACCTCTTATCTATTTTATATCTACTTTCGGTGAAACAGCTTAGAGAAGGAAACATGGTGGAGAAGGTATACATGTGATTTTTTTCCATTTTCTGTTATGATGTAGTTTTTATTGCTTACATAATGTACTTTAACTTACTATGTTCACAATCGACATAAAGGATGCCATTTACCGGTTTTCATCTGCTATGCACTACTTAACCACCCTTTCAGGTTTTCAATTAAGTAGAATTCCCAATAGACCACCCTTTCAAGTTTTCAATCTATGGTAACTCCCTCATAATATTCCCTTAAGGTTTTTCGGATATATGGGTTTACTTACAAATATACCAAAATTTATGCATTTAATATATATATATATATATATATATATATATATATATATATATATATATATATATATATATAATTACCTTTCACAAAAGTGTGATTCTCTTTTTTATTGATGTTGTTTAGTCTTGTTTGGTTTCTATGTCTATTGAGTTTGACTATGGGGTGTGAATGGTGGTGGTGGAATTATGAGTGTGTATTTGGCTCTTCAAAAAAGAATATGTGGAAAAATGAACCTTCGTGTGTTCTTTATTATCTACATGGTTGGAATATTGACTTCTAGGTGTGTCTTGTATGTATTCCAATCTACAAAGGCTTTATTTATTCTTCTATAGTAAATCAGTAATTGTGTGAGTATCTTCATAACTTCATATAGTTGGCCCTCATATTTTTAGGTAGCTTGGTTGTGAAATAGAATAGTGATCTAGAAATCTAGAATGGGTGTCTCCAATCGTTCTCTCATCTATTGTGCTTGGACCCATACAAAAGTGGTCCTTGTTGCATTTGGCTCCCATTCCCAAAATTGTTCATAACATTGTCCTTGGCTTGTAGTGATGATTGTAAATATGTTTCAAGTTTTTGTTCCTCTTCCTCTGTCAAGCATTTATTGGTGAATTTTTGCCCCTATTTTAATATCATTCTTATTTTCTCTCATGGTAGACTACAACTGTGTATTCCAATCCAAGAGTTCAAATCTTAGTTATTTCACCTAAGTTTCATTGTACTTAAGCATTATGACATACTCCTTAAGTATCATTATGGCCTCTTTTACTTCCTGCTTAACATTGACTACTTGTGTTGCACTTTTTTTTGCTACTTCATTTTCATTCCAATTATCCACCAACTTATCAACTAGAAGTGTTATCTGCATTGCTTCACTCATGACTTGGTCACCTATGGTGTATTAGGGATAGTGTTTTCCAACATATGACCTAAGATTGTGTAGTGTTTTTTCTAGGTTCTTTTTCTTTTGGCTCATCTGTAGTTTAATTTCTCCAATATTGGATCGTAATGTGTATACACCTTCTATCTATTTTTAGTGGCAACTGCTCTAAATCTACTTTGACCGTGATGAATGTAGACTGGATTTTTGTAACATGTGCACTTTTAAATCAATTTTTAGGAGTACACTACAAACAAGGGATGAAGGGAGAATTAGTTTATGTTTTAGTGTTAGAGTAATTGATTATGTTATCAACTCAAATTTTTTTCATCTCCTTGGTCTTCTTGTGATGATGTTGTGTTGGATGTACTAACCTCTATTTTCTCTTGCAACTTTTGTTCCTTTGTTTCTCTCTTATATCCTGTTATTTTCTTCTTTATTATTCTTTCTTTCTTCTTTCTTCTTTCCTTTTCTTTTTCACTAACCCATGCACTCTCTTCTTCATTTTGTTTATCCTCTCTATTCTTCTTTTGTTCATATTTTATTCTCCTCTCTCTGCTTATTTTCTTCTTCTTCTTTATTCTCCTCTCGCTTCTTATTTTATTATTCCTCTTGTTTTCTCTTGTTCTTGTTTAAAGTATTTTGTGCTTTAGCCTACATAATTTCTATCTTTCACTTTGCTCTTATTTTTTTCCTTGTGCATTTTATCTTCCTCTTGTATTTTTGTTCTTTAATTTGTTGTTTTTGTAGTTATTCTTCCACCTTCATCTTCTTTAAGTGTTGTTATTCAATTGCATATTCTTCTTGTCCAACTTTTTATGTGTTCCTCTATTGGTTGCATACTGGTTTACGTTATGGTTTATTATTCTTGCACTACTTGTGCAATTGGCATTTCCATTACACCAGTTTTAGTTGGGTTACTTACCTCTTGTGGAGATGGAGGATAAGGTATGGTTGTTATTTTAATTATAGCTTTAGGGACTGTGATTTTAATTATTATTTTCTCCTTGACTTCCCATCTTATTTTTATTCTTATCTCCTTCTCATCGGTAGAATTTTCTTGTACTTGTTATACAATTATATTTTGATGTTGGATGTCCTCATGTGTAAGTGAGGATATTCTATGCATGCTAACACCCATGCTTAGTATGGTTGGTTCTTCGATTCTAGGCCCAGTCGTACCACTCTAAAAGGGATTGTGTCACTTCTCCTCTTTTTCATTGGGAAGAATAGTAATTCTTCATATAGGGTAGCTACATCAAGCCCATGATCCTTTAGACCCTTTTGAATATTGTGCACTATTTATTCTTGTGTCACATCCTCCTATCCCGCATTGATCATGAGAGTCTTAGGCATCGGTGGTAGTTGGACCATGTCTTTTTACCTCATCTTCTTGTTTTTGGCATGTTCCATTGTGATGGTTTTCAATGTGTATCATTTGCATTCATATGGAAAATACATCTTGGTGCGTATTTCTGATATTTTGATTGCACACATTTTATCTTTTTCAATTTGCATTTGTTGGATTTCCAAATTTGAAAACCACTTGGTAATATGGGATCTATTTCTACCCTTGATAATTTTCTTTATTTCGGTGTGATGATTAGTTTCTTTCCTATTTTCATCTTATCTTACCTTTTTGGATCTTCTACTTCGTCTTGTGCTATGGGTCAATCCTACTCGGTAGCTTCCATTTGTAGCTCTCCCTCGGTGATTTTCCTAGATCTTGTGTGCACAATGTTCAAACACTTATTGGAATCATTTGATATTATCTACTCAAATTTTCCTTGGCTATATCCATGTTGATAAAAAATGGAAGTGAATTAGGATGTTTTTCATTGGCTACCTTTGAATGACCCCATCATGCAAAAATTGGATTTGACATATAGGGTTGTGTAATTTCTCACCTCCTATGTACATGAAGATTTGTGCCTTGATTTTTAGTAGCCAACTCCCCAATAATTGTGTGTCTTCAAAAGTTGTATATGGATTTGATGGGATGAACTGCATGTGAACTCTCTCTTGTGAAAAGTAATCATTATCTACTTTAATAACTCCCCGAGGAGCCTTCCAATATGTGAAACAAAGTAGAATTATGAGCCACTAGTATTAGATTACTTTACCTCTTGTCTATGAGATATTTTGATAATTTATATTCACCTCATCTATAAGGATTTCAATCTAATTGAAATCTACACCATCATCCCACATTCTTGTAATGATTTACACTACGCCCAAAGATTCTTGTTTATTCCCCCTAGTTGCTTTCCAATATTGTTCAACTATTATTTCTAGCAAAATTATAACTACATGGTTCATGATGGCTCCCAATGGAATGTATATTCCTTTACGTAAATGACCATAGATAGTTGTTGTTGTTGGATTGACATGGGGTCTAGTGGTTTTGAACAATATGATAGAGATACCATGGTTTGAAAGGCATGTGGCTCGGAAACTGTAGTTGTGTTAATGGGAATAACATCATGTTCGAGAGATCCATATGGCTTCACCGTGATATCTTCTCATGATTTTCTACATAAGCTTGGGATGGTCTCCCATATAATATATTACTTGGGATCATGTGCATAATTTTTCCTCGAGACAGGTCCTTCACTACAATCTTCCCTTGGGAAGCTTCTATTTGGAATTTTGGTTTCTCTTCCTTCCAAATTTCTAGGGCACGCTTCTGCTAGGTCATGATGGGATGGATCACTCCACCTAGTCTCATTTGGAGCATTGTGGAAATTTTCATATCTTCTTTTTCTATATCCGATAGGAGAGGTGAATCATTGTTCTTGCATCATTCCTTGTGTCGTTGGGCCAATAGGTTTATTGAAGGGGATCATTTCTTTTTCTTCTTTATATTTTTTTCTTCACACGTAATCTCTTTATTATTACTCTACTCTTGTTTCTTGTTTGATATTTCCCCAAAAAAAAATTCTTGGTGAATTGGTTTGCTTAATTATACCTTAAATTTTTTGAAGTGGCTATTTTTGAATTGTTGATCACCTAATCTACCTCTTTAATTACTTTTGTCCATTAGAGATTTCATTTTTCATGAGATTTTATGCCTTTGATGTGTCATTCGTATCTTTGCTAGATATATTTTTTTATTTTCAAAATTTTGAACTTAGATTTTTTTCGTTTATTTCTTATTTATTGTGTCGATTTCCAAAACTTATTGGATTCATTCCCTTTTCCCCATTTTTTCTTCACACCATGATCAATGGTGATCTTTTTTGGATCCACGCTAACTTACATATACTCACACACACTGATTAATTACAAAAACATATAATCTACCAAACTTGAAAAAAAATCCTACTCTAACCATTGTGTCAAGGTACTTATTGTCTTCTTTAATACTTTGTGTGATTACGCATGGTAGAATTTCAGCCTACATCCATTTATTCTTCCAAGAAATATATTTCCCTGTAGATCCCGTAATACTACAATGCCCTATTTTGTGATGTGATGGATGATATATAATGGCCTTTCCATCTTCTGCACAATTTTCCTAGGTGTGCGTTAAACCTACTTTTATACAACAAAAATCTTTTGTTCTATTTGGAACTCCTTACTCGCCTAGGTTGTGGTCATCCCGTGATTTTGAATTTGTTTGTGTGCTTCATGGTTCTATTACATTGTCTCCCCGTATTCCTTCATTTTTTCCCATCTAATAGGATTTTTTCAATAAATCCTTTGTCTCCCAACCGAGTAACTATTGTGATGTGGAAGTTGGGTACAACATTTTCCATTTTCATAATTACTTAAATTCCATAGACCAGATTGGAATGGTGTTTTCCTATAGTTATTTTGTAGTTTTTTTGTATGCTCATAGAATTCTCGGTATTCGATCTTCCAAATCATCCCTTTTCACATTGTGGATCTTTGATAAAACTTTTTCCAAAACTTTTTTTGTATATACCTCTTATTCAATCACTTGTGGATGGTATGTTGTGATTTTGTGGAGGGAAATCATAAATTATTCAATGAGTATTTTGATGGTATTATTTAAAAAATGTGTTTCCCTATCACTTACTAATTTTTGTGGACATCCAAATATAGTTATTATGTTTTCATAAAAGAATTGATTTGTGTCCCTTGCTTTTGCACAAGTTATAGCTTCTACAAATTTTGTAAATAATTCATTGTTGTGATTATATATCTTGCTTTGGATCTTCTTGACAAAGGGTGAATTGGCCCAATGAATTCTATTCCCCATTGTTCAAATGGTTTTACTACTAACACAGGATTAATCCTTCCGATTTGATTTCCCTACTCACCGAAAAATGTCACAATTTTTTGCCACATGATGTGCATATTGAAAAAAGGTTGGCCACCAGATTCCACTTTGTAATATATTTTTCACAAGTAAGTTCCCTAAAATATTTCCTCCCATAATTACTTTATGAGATTCATACAATAATAGTTATCTTTCATGTTCTAGCGCAACTCTACACAATACTTCATCCTTACCTAACTTGTAAAAAACCATTAATGATAGTATATGGCAAAGCCTTTGTAATCAACTATTTCTTTTCTTTCTATGTAGAGTGTTGTGAAAAAAATCCTTGTTATAATAATTTTGCAATTTCTTCTAGTTGTTCTGGTATTACGATAACATGAAATAAGTGTGCATCTGGGGCATCTTCATCTAGTTCTTTTGGTTCTTCTCCTATGTTTATGTGACTCAAATGGTTTGGTCCTACATTTTCTCTTCCTAGTTTCATGTTTATTTTAAACTTATATTCTTGGAATAACATCAACATATTGACATCCTACCTCTTAAGAGAGGATTATTCACTAAATATCACAATGCATAATGATCTATGAAGAATTCAAACTCAGCTACTAATGGATATTGCCTAAACTTTTGGAGTGTAAAAATCATGGCTAGAGGTTCCCATTTTGTAGTTGTGTAGTTTCTTTCTGCAAGTGACAATTTCATACTTAAGAATTGGTTTGGATGGTCTATACCTCCTTCCCCTGGTTGAGCTATAATTGTGCCAATTGTGGTGTGTGATTATTCAACATACACATGGAAAACATTTGACCAATATTTAAATACTAGGATTAGTGCACTCGACCAATTTCTGTTTTAATTTCATAAACACATTTTGACATTCATTGTCCATTCAAACTTAAGTAACAGCTTCTACATTGTTTTAACTATGTTTTCATATCCCCTAATAAATTTCTTGTAGTATCATGTATGTCTCAGGAATGCATGGATCCTGAGGGTGTTTTGGTGGTTTAATCCCGATTATGAAAGCTATTTTTCTTGATCAACCAAAATTCCTTCCTTGCATACTACGTGTCCAAGTAGTACTCCAAATAGTGTGAATAAAAACATTTCTTAAAATTTAATGCAAAGTGAAAAGATATACATATTTCTAACATTAAATTTACCTTAGATACGATTTCTTTGAACAATGATAATACAACCCAATCATTCAGGTATACTTCTAGGAAATCATGAATGAAATATTTGAATGTAGTGATAACAATGCGGGACAAGGTTGCAGGTGCATTTTTCAATCCAAATGGCATGACCTTATAAGTGAAGTTTCCCCATTCGGTACCAAAATTGGTTTTAGTTTGATCTTCTTGTGCAATTGGTATTTGATGATAGCCATTGAATCCATCTTTGAAATATTATACTTCATGTCTCGTTATTACTTCTAATATTTCATAAATGAATAGAGTTAGGAAAGGGTCATTAACACATGCATCATTTAGAGCCCCATAGTCTCCATGATTCTTATGTCTCCCATTTTATTGGTTTGAGTGACTATTGGACTTACCCAATCTAATTTTTCTGTTGGATATATTATGCTTACTTATATCATCTGATCCAATTCCTCTTTTACTTTGGATTTCATATTTGGGTTCAATCTGTATGGCCTTTTCTTTATAGGTTTTGCTCCTTCTTTCAATTCGATGAGAATTTACCCAATTGATGGGTCCACTCCTTTTATTTCACCAAATTTGGTAGAAAAAACATCTTGATAGTCTTGCAATAATTGCAATATTTTTGACATGTCCTTTTCTATCTAGTAGTATCCACAAGTAGTTATTTTTATAATTTTTATTGTTATAATGTCTTCTACCCTCTTATGCACCGGTTCATCATATATTTTATCCTTATCTTTATTACAAGTCTTTATAACCATATTGGATCCTTCTTTTTCATTTATGTTTAGGTTGCATAAGAATCGAGTTTCTTCTTTATTGATTACTTATTTTTATGTTGATATTGGATGAAGATGTTATAGCTAAAACATTTCACATATCCTATTCATTTTTTCTCTTCAATCTCTTCATTATTATCCCCCACCTGTTTCATATTTTCATATTGCATTCTTTGTTATTTTCAACTGCAGTCTCCTTCTTATACCTGTGTAGTTTTTCCTTTTATTTTCTCTAAGATCTAGGAATTATGCTCCTTCTGAATTAATAGTTCCATAGTAGAGGAATTTTTTAATTTTTTGAAGAGAATTATCAACCATAGGATTACTATCTTCAAAGGTGAAATTTTGAATAAAATCATATTGCAGTTGTCCCCAATTGCACATTTCTCTTCTTCTTTCTTGGTGAACATACCATAATTTTAGTAGTGGTCTAAATGTTTATAGGAATATATGGATCCACCATTTTAGCTCTATATCCTAAATTTTCCAAGTTTCAATACATTCTTGGATATTTATTTCTATGCATTCTTTCGTGTAATCTTTAAACCATTTATTGATAGTCATATCATCTAGTTCAAATATTTAATGTAAAATTTATGTAACTTCTTCTCAAGTTAAATTTTTAGATTTATGCATAGCCCACCATGATGAAAATATCCCTTTTAATGAATAATCCAATGCACTTATTGTTATCTCTTTTTGAGGGACATATTTTTGTAATTCTACTACAAATGTATGTAGGTTCTATTGTCCAAAATAACCCATGGTTATCTTGATAACTTGCGATTACATTCGCTTTGAGTTCAAGTTTTCGTGTTGTGCCCATTCGATTCTTACCTTAGCACAATTTGCATGGATGCGCTTCTTCACATACACCCTTGTGCACCCTTTTTGATTCTTCCTTTTATTTTCCCTTCCTTTCGCTTCCTTCCATGTGCTCTCTCACTTCTCATTATTTTTATATATTCTTCCATTTCCTTTGAGCTCAAACCTTATGTGCCTTCTTTTGTTCCAAACAGCTTTGTGCACCCCTCTCGTGTGCTACTTGCTGAATTGGCTCCCATTTTGGCTAAGTCATTGGCATGCTCTTTTTCTTCTTCTTTACACCTTTGCACTTCCCTATGGGATTTCTTCCATACATCCTTGTATTTTTCTCCCCCTTCTTCCACACATGCTTACATACCTTTGTAGATATGCACCTTCTCTTTCCACTTCTCATGCAAACCCTTATGTGTACTTACATACCTCTACATTCTTTCTTCCCGCACCTTTTTCTCTTACGCATGTGCCAAGTGTAATATTTTTCACCAATAATTATGTTCTATGTGTCAACTTGTCATATTTCCCAATGTGCAACCTATCATAACATACCAAATGCGCATTGAATCCTCACATTAAATGAATGCATAAATTTTGGAATAAAATACAAAACAACAAATAGTCGGTTGAATACTTTATCCAATCAGATCATGCCACGTGTCTTGCGTGTTTAACTTATATTAAAAATCATCATAACTTCTACTAAAGAGCTTAGATTCTTGCCCACCTGGGCTTGATTGTAAGTTGTTGACGTGGGCTACACTCTAGGCCATTCAAAATCAGATTTTGGTGGGATTTGGTAGGCATAAAATAGGAAATGTCATTTGGGCAATTAATGCACATATTCAATATCTTAACCCACCCATATTTTACTAGATCTTTCCTTCTTTCTTCTTCCACAAGAAAAAAATACATGGGGAGGTGGATCTAACAACCTTACAGTGCATTTACAGCATTTATTACTTTATGTTTGATGCAAGGTCATCATTGTAGATAGTCAATTTTAGTTTTTATAATCTTCTAGGTGTTTCTAGAGTTCATTTGGAAGATTTTTAATGTATTAAGTCCATTTGGACTCATCTTGTGTGAAATAAGAGGTTTCCCTCCAAAACGTTATATTTAAATCTTCAAATTCCTAGTTAGTGGTTATTAGGCATATGAGTTATAAAATCATGTTATATAATATTAGTATGGTATTGATACCTATTTTCTATATTATCATGATCTAATCAACCTACCTAGGTCCTAACTCAACATGAGTAATCATCTCATGAGTTAGTGAAGAGGGTTAGAACCCTAACTAACTCATCTTCTTTATGATTGTAAGAGGTGTATTCGAATAGGGGATGATGGTATGAAGTTTTAGAAATTGGAGAAGGTGGAAAGGGCTTAGGAGGAGACCCAAGAAGCTCAAGGAGATATGTAACTCAGGCACCATTAATGAAAGCAAGCTTTCCTGAGCATGTTCATTGTTTTCATGGAATGCATGTAATGTAATTTTTTTAATCGATTCACAAGGTAATTTGAGTATTATTATCATTAAATAAGGGTCTATATGGGGTTTTAGATTCATGAATAAGTATAAAACATGAGTTATGGACTTATAGTGCATCAAGAAGCCAAATAATGGGGAAAATCCTGAGAGAGTATATGAAGGTGAGAAAAATTGTGTTAATGAGTTAAAAAACTAATACCTGTTTGATTACCCAGTACAATATATATGGAACATATTTAATATGGTCTTAGAATATGGACATATTATTAAAATAAGTCTTAAGGGAAATGGAACATCAAGTATCATTTGTAATGAATAATACCTCAAAGTTTGAATTAGAATGAGTGTCTTGTGTGAAACTTAGATATAGTCTTAAGGAAAAGGAGTTTGAGAGTTGAAAAGGGTTCTTGAGTATGTAACAGGAAGTGTAAAATGTTTCAAGGAAGGATTAACAAAAATAAGAATATTTAATGCTCTAAAACTTAAAATATCCTTCTCGAGTTAAAACCTTGTCTAGGGTTTAAGATATATCTAAACGTTGTCTAATTTGTAAAACCATTGGTGGTAAGACTTGAAAACTTGAAGATATGATATAGAATCCTAGGTAGAGTTATAGGAAGAATTTCAAGGAGTTTTTAATAAGGTAATCATGTTAATTTATTACTAGTATACTTGATTTCGAACACGCTCTATTTTTGAGTTGAGAATACTAATACAAAAATGAAAAGACAAGATAATATAGGATCAATTTTTGTTATGCAAAAGGCACTAACAAAGTGATGTCTTGGATCTTGGAGATTTAAGTCAGAGCCTAAGGTTATTTTTGAAGTTTGAAGCAACTCAGGAGATTAGATAAACTGAGCACAATCCATTTCTCTCGGAAGAAAAAAATTAGTTGAGAAGACTTATTCCACTTTGGTGGTCATTGTAGGATCCTAAAAGCTAAGAGGAATACTAAAGGAACGATGAATGACACTTAGGAAGATAGTGTTTTGTGAATAAAGGAAAATGAAACCCTATGGATAATCTTGAGGTATGATAGTCAAGAAGATAAGGAAGTGATAGTTATCATTTGAAGACATATTTGATTAAAATGGTGAGTGGAGGTTGTTATAAGAGGTTACAAGGTATTGTGAAACTCTAATAAGGTATTAGTAATATTGTATAGCCATTACTCTAACACAAAACCCTAACAGCTTAGAATTAGAAACCAAAAACCCATGCTCGGGCCTAGAAAATTTGTGACAATCTTGTATAGCTAGTAGAAAGGTGATCATGAAGATTTGATAGAAGCTTGATAAAACACAATGGAGCCTTGAACCTGTGTCATATGTGTTGATAATTATTAAGCAAAACTAGCGATGGATTGAACTGTATAGTTACAGTTAGACAAGAAATTAATAAAGAAAATTCAATATAAGTGGAGGTGTCTTGCACTAAGAAGTAAAATTGAAGATTTGGTGTGAATGGAATCAAAAGGAGTGTTAAGATCAGAGGAGGTCTTGAAAAAAAATTGTTATTCAGGGATTAAAGAAGTTTGAGTAGTTAAAAGAGACTCAAGGAGATACACCCTAATTAGATGCTAGAAACCCTAAGAAAACATCAAAGAACCTATGGTAGGAATGGAGAAATAAAAGAAACAGAGAAAGAAAAAGCATTGAAAAGGTTTTGGACAAGTCCAATAAAGGAAATTGAAGAAGTTACAGTGGTTGAAATAGTGGGAAATCATCAAACCCTAGATTTTGGCTTGAAACCCTAGGTATAGGCCTAGGAAAGGAGAAAAGTAGTGTTGGGAGGAAATGGTAAAGAGATAGAGCTTGAAAATTTTCATGAAGCACTAGTGTGATAATGGGTATCCAGATATTATTTTACATTTTATTGAAAATGGATAGTTTTCTCCATACACACTGATTTTTCCCAAAATCATGGTTAATCGAGCTAGTAAGCCAAAAGGTAAATTGAAGGTCAAACTTTATAGGGTGAATGTTGGGGAAATGGGACCTAAAACTTTTAACATTAAGTCTTGAGACATAGAAATGTGGTTTTTATGCTTAAAAATGCATTTTTGCAAGGCTAGTAACTAGTATGGTGAACTAGAATGAGTTTGAGTAAAGATGAAGTAATGAAAACTTTTCAAGCACATGAACATTGTTGATAGGTGTATTCAAGAAAGTGTAAAGTGTTTTCATGCTTTAAAGAATTGTATATAGCAAATTTGGGTTTAAAAGAAAGATTTTGGCTTTAAGAAAAAGTGAAATTTTGGGTGACTTTTGAATATTGATTTCAAATGAATGTTCTAACTCTTGATGGTGGTTGAATGTGACTCTGACTACATCACTATTTATGGTTGGATTCAAAAGAATGAGTTTCCCTCCTCTTTCTTCTCCTCTTCTCTCCTTATTATTCTATATATTGTAGAGCATTTTTCATTAAAAGGTTGGACTCCCTTAGTTTTCTTAGATTATTGTTTAGAGCCTTTATCTTTTGGCATTTTGAGTTATAGGCCTCAAATATGGCTCTTTGTATGTGGATGATTTCCTCTTTCACCATTGTAATCAACCGTGCATCTTGTGGAAATAATAAAATCTTTTTTTTTTTTTTGCTATTCTTTGCCCTAGTTCACATTTTATTGTATCTTCTTGCATTTTTTTCTTGTTGTGCATTTTTTTATGTCCCTTACAAGTCTCTTTTAGGTTATACTCCACGAAAATGGGTGTGTGAGTGTTATTTCAGGTTGTGGCCCATTTTTCTTCCCTCCCCACATGCATTTTTCTTCATTTTCACTCAACTAAATGTATTCATCCCCTTCTTTATGGTGTTATCACCTCCCCTTAGATTAGGTTTCTCTTTTATGCAAATCCTTCTCACCCTGGTCCCTTGGAGTCGTAGATTAGTGATAAGTAGTGGCATTTCCCTTCCTAGGAATAGTTTTAGTGGTATAAATAGGTAGAGGAAGTCTTCCTTCTCTGGAGGTCTGTCTCAAGTGCAAGTCCCACAACTTGGAGACATTCCCATGTTTCCTCAAAGCCTTAATTCATCCTGATCTAGTATGGGTGTAATTTTGAGCTCCAATCGCTTTTGTTGCTCTGGAGGGACCGGTATTAAAATATCTATATTTCATCTTTACTAATTTCTAGTTTGTAACTTAGTTATTTCCAGCATTTAGAGGCTTGTTCAAACACACCTAAAGACTCCTAAGATCCATATCTACTATTTTACATAATTTACACGCCCTCCTTCATCAAATCAAAATAAACATTGAAGCGTGTGAGGATACACATAACACATCTACAATAAGCATGCAAGGCAATAGTCAAGGACGTGCACATGCATCAATAGGCACAATAAAAGGTAGAGATTCAACACGCAAAGCTAAGAAGTAGTATGTGTGCGACAAGTTACACATGCAGGAGTATGCACTTTATCGTTTCATTTTCCAAGTTGATGTGTTATTGGTAAATCTTCACCTTTAGAGGCATTTCTAAGTACATCTGAAAAATATTCCTATTCAACCAATCCATTATCTCATTTATGACCCTTCCTTTCATCTATTTGTTCATTTCCCTTCACTCTTCCATTCACCTTCATGTTTTCACTTCATTCATGGCTTTCCAAAGAGTTGTTTCATCCTTTCATTTCAGTTCTTCTCCCCTCAATTTATAGTAGTGGGATGATATACCCAAAACATCCCTGATAAACTTTCCTCTTTTCAATGGAAATGGAGATAAATATCCTATTGATCATATCCAAGACATAATCAACCACTGTGTCATTCAAAATTCCATTGAAGAAATATTTTACCTTGAGATTTTTGTTCTATCATTTAGAGGCAAAGAAAAAGATTGATTCGGCTGATCTGGATCCTCAATCCATTTCTATTTGGGATCATTTGGGAGAAAAATTCTACAACTAGTTCAAGGAGAATTCAAACGTCATTGTCCTCGTGGAACATCTCAAAGACATTGTGGCACGCTTCAATGGAAAGCATATCTAAATTTAATTTCAGATTCACTAGGACTTGGTACATAATTCCTCAATAATTCATACCTTCACAAGGTATGGCATTCTTATTCTATTTGAGGTCCTTGGATGTTGATTTGGTTATATTGATCCAAGCCCTAGGAGGTAGCACTCTTCTTCAGGCATTGTACATTACTATATTAGCTTAGAAGTGCCTCATTTAAGTTGTCCAAAGGAAACCCATCCGTGTCATGTGCGCTCCCACTTCTCCTATCTTTTCCACTTTTCCTAAATCCTCTTAGTCGACTATGTGATCAAAAATAGTCCTCACTTATGTATCATCCCCAACTAGTCTCATCATGTTCGACAATTGTAGAACTATTGAAGAATGGTATGACTCTCATTGACAAGATGAGATTGCACAAAGTGAACAAAAGAAAGTCTACTTCAAAGAAAATTTATTTAGACTCATAGGATGTTGTTCTGAGAGAGGCGAGATATGTTTGTTGAGGTAGAAAAGTGTGCAACCCAAATCTGAAAATACTCACCTTTAGGAGGAAATTTTGCATGATGATCCTAGTTGTGGGACTCAGTTTAAATTTAATGGGTAGATTTAGAGCCAAAACAAGATTTTTCGTCATTCATTCTCATTGTTGATCCATAGGGATCCAAAATGAATCTACTTCATCAAAATAGTTAGCACGAAGAAGGAAAAATGATACATAGAGGTTCTGTCTTTTTAGTAACAGGACCGCTACTCTGTGGCAGGAACAGCCATTACTGAGAATAGCCACCCAACTAGGATGGCGGTCCTAGGACCACCGGTCTGCATTGGGTGGCGGTCCTAGCTCTTTTGGACAAAAAACAAAATATATGAAATGAACAACCTAGAATTTGGAAGGTTGTTCGTGTCTCTTCTCCTCCATGACCTTTCCCATTCTCCAGTGCATGGGAGGACATGGGAAAGGCTATAAATACATGTTTGTAGAAGAGAATAGGATCATCAAAGCATGAAAGCAAGTGAGCAAGAAGTTCTTAGTGCTGGAATTGTGTTTTGTAGAAGAAAGGAGTGTTGAGATAGAGAAAGCAAGTATTTTGGAGGAAGTGTGAGATATTATCTACTTCTCTTTCATACTTATTGTAAATTATGTACTTGTTATTTTGAATTGGCGGGGTTGGTTAGAAGAGGAAGATGATGGATGAGAGGAAGAAGTTAGGTTAGAAGAAGAGGGTTGATTAGTTTATTCATGGTGGTGAATTTTGGTCTAGTATTTTGGAAAGCGTTTGGGAAGAATATCTGGATCGATACATGTGGTTTACAAAAATGGATTATATATGGAAGAGATGATTTTCCATTGACAAACAATAGTCTTCATGTTTATACCTTCCTTCGAGGATTTAACAATACTTAAAGGGTTGGGTATCTATATGAAATGTTAATTATTTTTCCATGTGAGGGAATTTGATGCACTAGTGATATGTATATGGGAGAGCCTTCGCGACATGAATCCATGGACGATTGAGAGAATGTTATAAGGAAATTCTAAGTCCACCACATGGCATAATGTGTCAACTAGTCCAACTTTAAGTGGTAATGTGATTGTGCCTCTAGATTTCATTATTATCATATCCAAAAATACTTATGATATCATTATGCAGATTTCTTTGGTATAACCAAGACACGTTAATAGTTTTATGGAGAAAATATTCAATTCTTATCCATTATATATGAGTACACACTTGATCTTGTGGTGGGTTATAAAATCTTCCACATACAATGATTGATTGTTAATGATCTTTTGGTTCATAAGGTCATCGGGACCAAATGAAAGAATAGTAGTAGTAGGAAAAAGATTCAAGATTAGGGCCTAAAAGCTGTTGGGAGTTAATTTCCTTTGGAACAAATACTTTTTTAATGAACGTGTAAGAATACTTTGCAGGTATGGGAGATGATTTAAGAAATTCTATAATAGAAATTTATTATGTCGCAATTTTATCCAATTATTTAATAATATTGAAGGAATTAGAAGAATGGACATCACTGAAGTAGATATGGTTGTTGAATTAGATGTCGGATGAGGGAGTGAAACTTGAGAGGGAATAGCAGATTGTTTAGTGGTAGGAATCCAAACTTTCTTTTTCCTAGTTGTGGTGAACAATCGAATTTAAGGTTGATTATACAAACTATATCTTGTTCGTAATTAATAGTTACTATGATTGAGTCATACTCAACATTGTTTGATGATTGACCCTTATCCTTTATAGTATTTTAGGTTTCATAATTTTTAGGAAAATGGTTTTGAAAATGTTTAATTTTTTGTTAGGGGTCCCAGTGATAGAAGTGTTTTCAAATTCTATATCTCTCGTGCTCAATTAGATATTGCACATAATGGTGGAGCTACACATTGCGATCCATATGATGACCATTGATCTGATGGTACTAATAATATTTTTGTATCACCTGTATCATTTTGGTTTTGGTTTCCCTTCTTTGAAGGGTTTTAAAATAGGTTTTGTGCTTTCCAATTGAAAAATACGCTAGATAGACTTTCTCCAGTGGAGTAAATTATCTTTACCTAAATTCCCAAGGAGAAGCCTCCTTACAAGGAATAATGATCGGTTTCTTATTTGATCTCTTTGGGTTTAGATGAGTTATTTTGGATGTTTTGGACGTATTGATAATTGATAAATCTATTATTTACTACATTATGATTTTGAGGATGTCCTTAGGAGGTTGGTATTTAAAAGGGTCTTAAGTAGTCCTTAACAACGAGGGATCATTTGATTTGTGTCCCTTTTCGATGATTTCCTCAAAAATAGTTAAGCAATGCATTTGCATTTGAAATGATAATTTTTGTTAATATTATGGATGAAAAATGCTTATTAGTTTCCTTTCAGGTATAGAGTAAGGAATCTACTTGTGATTCCTCGCCATCATTATAGGAATGATGCAAAATTATTGTTCATTATCATTTAGTATTACAAATATCAAGCATGGTTACCTTAAAATCTAAGTTGAAAGAAAAGTGTTTAACAAAATTCTTGGATATTTCTACAAAGGTTGTAATGGATCCCTTCGGAAGGCATAAGAACCAATCTAAACCCTTCCCACCTAAAATTTTAGGGAGAAAACATAAAAGGTAGATGTCGTGATAGGCCACTTCTTGGAACTGCATGAAAAATTCCTTAACATGTTCACGTGGATCACCCTTGCCTTTGTATTTATTAAACTTTAGAGTTTCAAGGCGCGAGGAATGATAAACGTAACATGTCCTTATCGAATGGATAAGGAAAAGTTCCTCAAAATTGAATTATTTTGTTTATTTTTACAATCCTAGGATTGTTTCTTTCATATTTTTTTATTCTTATGTGAATAGTTTTTTTTTTACGATGGGGTATCAAAGAAACTAATAAATTTATGAGTAGGTTGTTCTTGTTATGTGATCATGTGACTTCTTAGTAACCTTGGAATCTATTTGTGTAAGTTGTTGTGTGAATTCTTGAATTTTTATGAATATTTTTTCATTGGAGGCGTGATTCGTGTCTTCATATTTTTGGCTACGCTTACTTGAATCTAGTTTTTAATAAGGTTAGTCAATTTTCCACACCAAAATCAGAAGGTAACTTCACTCCCATATCTAATATGTGAAGTAGATATTGGTTTTTATTTTCTTGTAAAAATTGTCTATCTACTCTAGTTCTTCTCTATCAAGTTTGAGTTTTCTAACCTCATTTTCATCATCCGAACTATTAGTGTTACCAAAGATAGGGGTTTTTCTTTGTGAGTGAATACCATAGTGTTGATAGGTATGTGCACTGGATAAGCTTAAATGAGTTAGGAGGTTTAGATAAGTGAATAAGAAAGGATTTTGTTGAACTTAAACAAGATAATGAGTAAGTATTTAGGTAGTAAGCTCAAACAAGCTACTCGATATGAAGGTGATATAACTCAAAATCTATGAGTGTGATCCTTTTTTGGATTAATCAAACTTAACAAGTAAGGTTGTAAGGGTAAGATTAAACAAGCTTATCAATACATGTGTGATATAGATCAAACAAACTATTATGAATTTGTGGTTGATTTATCTTAAGCAAGCAATGAGTGACAATGTATAGCGATAAACTCAAACAAGCTATTTTGAATTTGTTTTTATTTCACTTAAAAATATTAACGAGTGACGATGTAAGGAGTAAACTCAAACAAGTTACTCAATACAAGTGTGATATATCTCAAAAAAACTATTATGAATTTGTTTTTGATTTATCTTAAACAAGCTTAACAAGTGATGATGTAAGGAGTAAACTCAAACAAGCTACTCGATACAAGTGTGATATAGCTCAAACAAGCTATTAATGAATTTTGGTTTAGCTTAAACAAGCTAATGATTCAGAATCGATGTAAGGGTTGGATTTTGTTTGTTTGGTTGATTCAATTTATTGATGTTGAAAAAGTGTATGAGTATGTATTCTTTTGTTTGTCTTTGTATTGGTGTTTTGTGGAAAATGACATGAAATTGAAAGCTACAACTTAAACATTTGTATAATCCAAGTTTGATGAAATTAATATGACAAAAATATCTTGTTTACAAACAACAAGCAGTCATGTTCATGGAACGTTTTGGCTCAAGAAAGGAAAAATCCGTTGGGAAAATTGATGTTTAATAAATAATGCAACAATCAGAATACCATGAAATGGGTGGATGTAGGATCTTATCTCTCCATATAGATGTGTCTTCTGATATATCCTAGTCTTGATATACCAAATCTTTACGGGGACAAAAGTGGTATGGGAACCCTTAGAATACTGGAAGAGACTCACCAATTCATTACTAACCTACTTAGGAGTGAATCACCATGTCCAATACATAGGCTTTATGAAAAGGTGGAAGGGTGATGGGGAATGGAATGTAAATGGTGTCCTTATTTCTCCTGAATATTTATAGAGATAATTCCACACTTTATTATTCAACTATTTTAGGTGTTACTTAGAGTAGTCCCGATCATGATAGTGTTGTAACCTATAAGCGGGGACCGAGGGTGAGGTATATTTTGAATGTTGTTTGAGACTAGGTCTCAAGTGTAATGCAAATAAAAATGTGGTATTGTGTGGTGGTGAAATCCATGTTATCGAGTGTAGCATAAGTGGTGATGAAATCCACATATGTTACGTGTAAATAGAGATGATGAGGTGGTTAATAAAAAAATTCATTCCAACTTTGTTGAATGTAGAAAATTATTAAGTACAAAGAGGCACAAAGGGTTATGCATGGAAATGAGTGCACTCGGGATCTTGAGAGAGACATGTTGGAACAAGCACATGTAGAGGAGTTTTGATAGTGTGAAGAAGAACGCACACATATAGCTGTTAGGATGGTGCATGAGGATGTGCATGCATAGGGGAAGAGACAAGGAATTAACTAATTTTCTAAGATGGGTTAAAAATAGGAAAATAAAATGTGAGTGTTGAGAAAGAAACGTATAAATGCTACCTTGGTGGGAAAGCAAAGGATAATTTTGGAGAATGGACATGACGATAAAACACACATATGATGAGATATTAATAGGATTAAAGTTTAATATTTAGGAGATCTAATATTAGCAACTTGTAAAATAATGCACACTTTATGGATTTATGGGTATTTTTGGATGTACTACATGTTTTTTTTTTTAAGCATGCATATTATTAGGAAGTGCATGGGTGGTGAAGGAAAGTCCCCACCCCTATAAATACTTGGCTTAGGATTGGTTATTATATGGTTGTTATGTGTTAGTGTTATGATGCTCTGATATGGTTGCATGCATGAATCTGTGTTCACATGTACTAAATGTTATGTATCAGATTCTTATTATGTAGTTGGTTTTGAAGATTAATGGATAATTGTGGCTGGATTATGATCATTGATGTAACTAAGTATGGAGATGTGTTTATGTAATTGATCTTTGTTATGGTTTATCCTGTAATCATTTCTTCCTTATTATATTTGTTTCGGGATCACATGATGATCTTATACTTGAGTAAGTTATGGTGATTGTTAGTTTGATATCTGCGTTGCTTCGGGTGAGCATTCAAATCTACTAAATGAAGTTCCAGCATACTTGGCCTTGGGGTACAAACAAATAAGACTACATTTTGTTCTATTTCCAGACCTCTTTTCAATTTGTCTGCAAGGATGTTGCTTGTAGATGGCGTCCTGACTATCTCTAAAGAGTATGGAAAGTTGGCTAGAATACGAGATAAGATAGGTTTTCATAGAGGTATATCACTTTGGATCCAACTTTAACATGTGTAAGTGGGTAGAAGATAATATTTATCATGATTTAAATTTGAGATGTTATTTATCTTCTTCCCATTAGAGTTGTATTAGTGGTTGGAAGTGTATGCATCAAATAAATATTGGGGTCCTAAACCGATTATTTAGACATAAGAATATTATTAGACACTTTTTGATGTAGATGAATATTGGACTAGAGTTTGTAGGATAATTTTTGATGTATTTAATTACCACATATTGCTATCTAGAGGAAGATGAGTTTAGGTTCTTGTGTGATCTCAAAGGATCCTATTTGTATGCGCTATCCCTTTAGCTATCAATCTATTAATGGTAGAACTAGATTTGGATAGATTCTCTATGGCTACATAAAACCCCATTGTACCTATTAACAAGAGTAGGTCTGGGGAAGGAAGGAAACAACATGGGTAGAAGATAGGTAGAGAGAGGAAAGATGGCTCAAGTTTAATGAAGCGCGAGATGGAAATTGAAGTGTTAATGGAGTTGAGGAGAATGATGGCTCATGAAGGTTTTGAATCTCACATAGAAGGTGAGGAGCTGAAATATCATGCTTTCAAAACTTTTGGGAAAGCACAATAAATACTCCTATCGGCTTGGATGAGAGCACATCGGAGGAGAGTGAGAACCGCATGTGCGCATCTAACTCATCCTGGCTACCTAGCCCTTGTGTAAGGTGTTCTAGATCCAAAGGTAGTTGAAGGAAAGAGTAGTGAAGGTAACTAGGAAAATACGGTGTAGGTATCATTTTGGGTTGAATCAAGAAGTACATAAGACATGTAATGCACCCATGAAAGCCCAACAGGTACCAATGTTTGGAAGTACTCTTGCGAGGATATTTTTAGGAGAGGCAGAGTAGGACAAAGTATTGGAATGTAGATCTGTTGGAAGCCCTTTTTTTCGGTGATGTGACAAAAAGGTAGTGTGTATCTAGTTTAGTTCTATAATTGGGACACAAGAAGTTCATCAACTAGGTTGCAACCCATAGTAGGTGGCACGGGAGGCTTAGGAGGTCGGGTCAGGCCAGCATGCACGGAGGAATATAGGATGAGATTCTAGTTCTAGATCAGGTCATACCTTAGGGAAAGGTCCAAAACCACCACCAAACTAGCCTCAATAGTCATTACCTGAGGTTTATTTTGAGTTTTCACTCCACTTTCCAGTATAGAGGTATAGAGGATGCAACTGAGCATGTACATAAGTGTGAGTTAATATAGCGTGCGCAAGGGATTACACTTCGGATAGGAAGGCAAGTAAATTTTCCACTATGTTACAAGGGTGTGTGCATACTTAGTATAAGAATTATGACCCACATCAAATTGTGGTGGATTATAATGCTTTGCACACTACATTTCTAGCTAAGTTTCACATTCCAAAGTTTGAGCAACAGAGCATTAACATGCTCAAGGATATCAAACAAGGTTTATCTAAAAGTGTAAGGGAGTATGACATGCATTTTAAGACTATATTGTCTAAATTTTCTTATGATATTTATCTAGGTTCAGGATGCATAGTGGTTTGTTAGAGGATTGTTGACACTTTTCCAAAGAGATTTATCTCATAAGACATATGTAGATCCATGTGAGGCATTGAAGAAGCTTTACATGTTGTAGTAGTTAAGTGTTGATACTAGAGTGAGCCCATTTTTGGAAGCACTGAGATAACAATGATGGAGAAGCAATTGGAGAAACTATCTTCCACTCCGTGCATGAGACTAAAATTGGTATATGGTACATATATTATGAGGTTGAGGAAAAAATAAGGATAAATTCCCACATAGATTAGTGTGCATGTTGTTACAATCTTGTGAAATTTTCCACTTGGACCATGATATACAGAACTTTCCTCTCTTAAAGCATGATAATATGAAGAGTGAATCTATATGCTTTGTAAGATTTATAATGCACATAATCATGATACGGAGTATTGTCGGTTGATAGCTAAATTCATGAGGCATGTAAAACTAGGTTACTAACGGCTACGGTGGAAAAGAAACCCTCGAGGTATAGAATGCATAACAATGTAGGAGGTGGATTCCATGGAGGATTTATAAGCGAGAGGTTGTGGAGGTAGAAGTCAATTTCTGCATGGGACTGTTATACTTGTGTGTCCCTATATCATTACCAATGTGATTATCCTCGGAATATATTCTACATATGGTGTGGGTAGCAACATAAGTTAGAGGATTTTCTAGACATGTATAAGAACATATTCAAGAGTAATAAGAAGGAAAAGGGTGTAGGGATAATCAAGGTGCACGTGAAAAGGGTGATCAATGGATCCGAAGAAGATTGATGATCCTGAGTTACAACACTTTTAACCACTACTCACGCCCCACAAGCGGTGTGCATGTGAACCTCTTAAATCGACTAATCATCACGAGAGAAGTTATACATGTGACCTATCCATATGTTGCACATCGAAGGTGGTTTATCAAGAGACCATGAGAGTCATCATGGATGCATAAGGTGAATAACAGCGCTTGAAGGATCGCGTGTGAAATATAATGCATCAAGAATCGTGTTATCCAAAAGTACCCCCTAGGTTATTTTGGATTTAACAATCTTTAAAAATGGACTTAGCCATTTTTAATAGGTTTGTGATAGTCAAATTCTTGTCAAATTGCACTTCCCAGGATGAAATGTCCATTGGTATTCAAAACATGTGGGTGCAATTTAAAAACATTTGTGGGTTGGTTATAAAAGTCGAATGATGTTCAAATGCCGTCAAGTTCAATGTTGGATTCAATGGGGACACTTGGTAGAAATTCGGTGGTCTAGGCCCATGAGAGATGGTGGCTAACTTCAAAGCCAAAAAGTTTCTAAGTTCCCAGGACTTAGAAGCGTGACATGAAAGAAACTTGCATGGTGCCATTTCATTAGCTCACCTTTCACAAATCGACAAATGTGAAGGCCCATCCAATCAGATCCAAGCACGAAGAAAAAGACTAACAACTTTTAAAATTTTGGAGAAGCGTGGAGCTTCCTCATTTTCTCATGTTTCACAGTTGTCAATGGGGTTCAAATAAAATACTAACAATGCGAAGTACGTGGAGCCTTTCTATTGGCTCGCACTTCATAAATTGACTATTCAAATTCACGAAAACGCATCAAGGCGTGGAGCTTCCTCATTGGTGATGGTTCGTGGATTTTAGAGTTGGAATCAAAGGGAGGCATGAAAAATATGTGGAGCCTTTCCATTGGCTCACATTTTGTAATGATCAGTCAAGAAGGCGAATTATGAAGAAGCGTGGTAATTTCTTATTGGCTCCATGTTTCTCCCGGGGTGCGACAAGGTTTGCAATGCAAAAGAGTGTGGATCCTTTTCATTGGTCCATGTGTCATGGAGATTGACAGAGGTATAAGGAAATCCACGACATTACGAAGGAATGTGGCAAAGTTATATTGGCTTGCATTTCATAAAGCCAAAGCCAGGAAAGAACAAGGATAGATGGCGAGTGGGAAAGTAAAGCCTGATATTGCAAACCAATGGGAGACCAACACTTGGAAAAAGGTGAAGCAAGTACACGTTGGTAGAGGCCAATCCCTAAACCAATTAAAGGTTGCCATGTGTCAAATTTTTGTGCCTCCCGAATAGAAAAATATTCAAATGGCCATATCTTTTAATCCCGATCTCAAAATCGAAAAATCTTATATCGTTGGAAAGATCTCATTGAGCCCTTCAATTTGACATCATCAAAATATGATTTCAATGAATTTTGGCAGAGTCAAAATGGAAAACATGAATTTTAAAGGTAGAAGAGGACTATTTGGGCACACAAATGATCAAACAATGTAGCTCGACCACTAGAATTGATGAGGCATGGCTTCATTTTTACTTCTACAGGACAAAATAAATTGAATGATGGCTCTGTAAGGTGCCCATGTGCTTTGCAGAGGATTTTAATGTAGATTGTTTGTGGTTGAATTCCAGAAAAGTCATTCCCCTTCTCTTTTCCCTCTTCTCTTTCTTCCTTCTCTTTCATTCGAGCTATATATTGTAAAATATTTCATTTTGAAAGGATGGACATTCAAAAACTATAATGAAACTCTATCAAATTTGTTCCAAAGTAGTTGTGAGCCATCAAACCTTCATTTTGGGCTTGGCAATGTGTTCTTGTGCCTTCCTCTACAACTGTAATGGTATGTGCATATTTTATTGCAATAAATCTTGTTTTGTGACACATTTGTCTATCCTTGCTCATTTTAGCTGCAACCTTTCCTCTCTTTTACTTATTACATTGTGTTGTGCATGTATTTCTCCTTGCAAGTTCATTATGTTGTGTTTCATGTGAGAATAGATGGTAAATGAAGCTTTGGGTCTATGTCACTTATGTCTAGCCTCTCCCTTCTTCATTTATTTCTCTTTCTCCCTCACTAGAGTGTCTCTCACCCCTTTTCTGGTGTTATCACCACCTTTTAGCTTAGGATTTCCCTTTCATGCATCTTTCTAACCCTCTCTCTCTCTCCCTAGTCCCTTGGCATGGTTATTTTAGGATTAGTTAGCTACATTTTCCTTTCTAGGAGTAGGAGTAGTTTAACATTAGATCGGGAAGAGCTGACCTTCTCCTGAGGTCCATCTCAAGTTTGCAAGTGCCCAAACTTGAGATGGTCCCATATTAGAAAAAAGTATAGATATGCATTTCCTAATCTCATGGTGCTACTTTTTGTGATAACAGAATGTTGAAATCATATTAAAAGACATGGACGATATGAAGGAGGTTTGTAAGATGTTGCCTGAAGAGAATATCATTCCTATATTAGGATAATATCTCACGAGAGAAGGTGTCACACACTAGGATAGAGTGTGAGTGGTAGATCACATGCAAACTTTCCACCACGAGAACCATGAGTACGATAAGGAAATCACATTGGATGTAATAATTAATGGATGGTTGGTAATAAATATTTTGATGATACACGGTGCTTAGGTAAATGTAATCATTATGTATGCATGGAATCATATGGGAATACATTTTTACAACCATATTCGAATGTGTTTTATATGGTGAATAAGACAAGAATATTCCTATATGGGTGTTGAAAGATGCTTCTATTACAATTCGAAGGGCCAAGTTTACTTGGATATTTTGAGGTATTAGAGCTTGTTAAAGAAGACAAATTTCTAGCATTACTTGGGAGACCGTGGTTTTATGCAAACAATACAAATGTGTGCTTGATAAAGGATACATAAGATTTGAGAATAGGAATGAGTGCGTCATTATACATCACGAATGATCGAGGCTCTGAGTGAAGAAGATTAGAATAGTATTTATGCATGCATTGTACATGAACCTAAGACTATGGAACCATCAAGGAAGGCATGTTGTGTAGTGGGTAGATACATATTCACTTAGCAACACCACAAGTGTTGCTTGGGATAGTGGGACCATGACATGTATGAAATGGTTGAGCATGAGATGAAAGTAAGAGTAACTAGGAGGATCGGGCCACACATGGGAAAATTTCAGTTACCATGATTCACTGGTGAAGAAAATCCTGAGTATTTCTTGTGTGCGATGGAGGAACATTGGAAAAATTAAGGTGATCAAAGAAACATGTTGGTTTATACGTTATGCGGTACAACATTGCCTTTGGTGGGAAACACACAAAAACAACTTGTTGGGATGGTGAGAGGTGAGAGTCACCTTTTCAACTAGGTTCACATAGAGTAATGCGCCTACACATATATGTGAATATCATGGGAAGAATCCTTGCTTTGGTACACGTCCATAATTGTGAGATAATATGGGTGCAATGCCATGAGGACTTACCACCATCTCTGTGGGTGCATAAGTTTTATTCAACTCTGTGAGGGTATGAGTACACATAGGTATATACATCACATGAGCTCAAATGAGATACTATAACATGAAAGATCTAACTAAAGGTACGGTCCATACATTTGGTTATTTTCTAATAAACCTCCGGTCATGAAGCATTGTAGATCACAAAGTGCATCACATTGGGGGATGACACAAAAGTAGGGAGATCATGTTATAGTTATTGGGAGAATTTTATCCTAAGGTGCGCTTGGATCTTGAGGAAATGGATGAGTTATAAATGGGACATGCACGGAAGGAGAAAGAAAAGGGTAAAATGGTGTACCTTATTCATGATGAAGAGCTTGATAATTCGGAGGTTAGCCATACAAAAGGTACACATCAAGTAATGGATACGTCGGATGAGGAGGCCCACACATGTCATGCACCCATGAAAACAAAGAAGGTAAACATTAGCATTGAAGACATGCCCAAGGAGACCATTATTAGGGATTATTGGTCACAAAAAAAAGGTAGTAAAGATCATTGAGATTTCTTACAGATTCTGAACTTGTTTCATGTGAGGTTACCATAAGTTGAAAGTAGTGCACTACTCATTAGGAGAAATGAAAATTAAGCAAAATAAGGTGCATTTGGTTTGAAAGAGGCCTTACAGGGATGAATCTGAACTTGCACATGAAGGTGAAGGAGGAAATTGATAAAATGCTAAAGTATAGAATCATTGAACCAATTAAGGAATCTTAATGGGTTAGCCTTATGGTTATAAACATCAATAAGGATGAAAGGATAAGGATTTATGTAGACTACGAGAGAATTTAACGCCGCATGCATCATATATCCTTTTCCCACCACTGTTCATAGAGGAAATCCTTGAAGGAGATTACTGAGTGCGAGATCTATTATTTTATAGATAGGTTTTAAGGATACCATCAGTGCACATTACGTTAGAAAACCGGGAAAATGCCACTTTCACTACAAAGTGGGAATCTTTGCATACATTATTATGCATTTTAGATAGAATAATGCACCCATAGTATTTCCACGCATTATTGTGCAAGATTTCCATGATTTTATTCACAAATTCTTGCGGGTATATCTAGATGATTGGATACATTTATGGCTTCGATAAGGAGCACTCGATAATTTAAGTATCATGTTTGAGAGATGAAGGCAATTGAGCATCTTCTTAAACATTAATAAAGTGTATTTTACTATACCTTTTGGAACTTTAATTAGGCACATCATTTGTAAGGAATGATTATTGGTATACCCTATCAAGATAGCTATTATCTTGGGTTTAGAGAACCTACTAATTAGAGTGAAGTGCATGGATTTTAGGTCACAGCTGGATATTATATAAAATTTATTGAGGGATATGAGAATATTTCCGCACCCTTAGAATATTTTCTCAAGGAAAAAGCAAAATTTAATTGGGGTGATGTGTAACAACAAGAATTTGAGACATTAAAGGAGAGGCTTACTTGCACTTGCAATCTTGCTCTTTCCTTAATGGAACAAAACCCTTTCATGTGTATGTTGATGTTTGTGGTATGGCTATAGGCATAATATTAGTGCAAGCTAGAGATGGAAATGTAGTTCACCTGTATGATTTGCAAGTAGAAAGTTAACACTAGCATAACATAATTACACTACCACTAAGTGCAAGGCATTTTCTATGATCTACATTAGCTTCGTAAATTTTGAAATTACTTGTTGGCTACTCCATTTATCCTTTATATAGATCATATGGAATTGAAATATTTAGTCAAAAAGTGTGTTTTAAAAGGGCACATCTGCAGGTGAATACTTCTCTTTCGGGGTTTGATTTCATAGTTCTTGTCAATCTGAAAGAGTAATAATGGGCACGATCACTTATCAAGAATCAATTCTAGTGAGGACGTACAAATTATTATCATAATAAAAGGATGAGAGATGACGAGAGAAGTAAATTAGATATGGAGAAAGAGACAAAAAGAGATAAAAGAAAGGCTAGATCACCCAATGAAGCTCTTTCAAAACCAAGGGAATGGTTGGAAAATGAAAAAGAATGTCAAATGGCCTTTAGACCAATTAATGGTAAGAAGGATGATAGATAATATGATGATCTTCATAAGGAAAGAACAGAGGAAACTTAGATTTCATAAATAAATGGAGAAAGAAGAGGCTAAAAGTAGAAAGAGGTATGAAAATTAGTCTTTAGAAGAAGAAAAATAAGTCTTTATAGGGGAACCATAATAAGAACTTATGCTTGGTGAAGAAGAGATGAAATAAGACTTAATCAATTAGAACATGCAAGAGGGGATAAATAAATTTTTTAAGGCACCGGGAGGGAAAATGAGCCTCTAATTTTTCAATCTAACTATACTAAGTGTTTTTGCAAGTCTTAGTGAACATGAAAATGAACATAATGAGAAGAGGAAGTGAAAAATTTGTCTCCTGTGGACAAGGAAAATCAAATGAGATTTAAGGATCTAAAAAGAAGAGGTGAATTTCAAAAAAGGAGCAATTTAAGATTCTCCAATATAGAGAAGAGGACAATAAACAATTCAGCCTTATAACGAAAGGCTTAAAAGAGACAAAAATCAACCCACAGAAGATGGAAAAGTGAAGGTTTTATATGACGGGTATGGATTTGTTGTATTAAAACTTAAATAACATGTATTTTTAAATTTTAAAAGAAGTAATAAATCAAGGAAAATATATATTTCGAGCAATTATATAATCCACCTAAATATGAAAGCATGAAGAACTTGAAATCTCAGTTTTCTACATCTATAAGAGTGGAAATTTGTGAAAATGTGATAGAAAAAAACATAGAATGTTGATAGAGATGATGAGGAACCTATTCAAGGGTAAGATAAATGATGAAATTGAAAAAAATATGAGCAGATCTATATGTTTATCAGCCATGCAAGGAAGAAATGTGAGGAAGAAGGACAAAGACAAGGTAATTTTTTTAATAATTTGGACCAGAACATTAAACAAATTGAAGGTATGATAGTCTTTATAAAGGTCATATGTCAGATTGGATCAGGTTTGAAGAGCCACAAGAGAGAAATAAATCAGTATAACTATAAAGAGAAGGATGAAGAAAACTTGAAACAAGGAAACAAAAATCCTATAAAGGACTATACTACCTCAAATTTTCACTTTAACATGCTCTCTTAATGATGGATATACAGGTTTAAAGGTAGAAAGGAAAGAGTTGCATCATGAAAATGATAAAATAAGAATACGAAGAACATTTCATTCAAATGTAAAGGAGGATGGATTAGTGGAGAACTCCAAAAAACAAAAAAACCTGACATTTATGGTAAAATAATGATGGCGAGGGGAGTGGATTTTTGTTGATCTTCATTCCATCATAGCCATGATACATTGCATTCTACAAGTTTCTAGGTCAATCTATCTACTTGGAGGTAAAACATGTTTTATATACATATTTCCTCATTCATTCTCACGAGAAAATACTTTTAAAGAAATGTTTGTTCAAAATAAATACTAAAGTAATGATTTCAAGTAAACAAAAGGATCCCTTGAGGTTTTGAATGATTGGAAAGGAAGATGGTATAAGAAGGTTTTAATAAAGAAATAAAGACTAGTGTGATCAGAAAATACATTCTTAACACCCTCACAATGCAACAAAGGAATGGAAACACAACCTAAAACAAGTAAGAGATGGGTTATTGAAATATGGATCAATGGTAAATGAGAAAGAGTTTTGAGTCAGATTATGATTTTAGTTTTCCAGTAAAGAGAAAATAAATGGAAATATTGACTTGAAAATGTGTAAAATAGACTTGAAGAGGACTAAAATATACAAGAAGTAGTGAGAGAATGGAATTCAAAATAGAAAGAATAAGGAAAATTTTATTCCTTGAAAGACAAGGTAAATCCTTAAGATGTTCAAATTTAGGTTTAAAATTACAAAACTAAATCAAATTTGAATCAATATGATGAAAGAACTCAAAGGAAATTCAGAGAAAATGGAAAAATTAAGAAGGATTTGAGAGAAATGTTTGCAAAAACATTTCTAAGAGCTGAAATTCAAAGAGAAATGAAGACATTCAACAATGAACTCAAGAATGGAAAAAGGAGGTTAATGGCTAAAAAAGGTAATGTTGAGGAAAATAGAGTGAGTTTTAGAATGAGAAGTGGAAATTATGCTCTCTAAAGGAAGGTATTTGATAAAAGGTTAAAATTAGTTTTGGCATAGATGAAGGAAGAATAAATGATGTTTGGTCTAAAGTAAAGAGGAAGAAGGGGTGAATCAAATGAATGAAGTTCATGAGCATGTAAGGGAGAGAAGCTATGTAGGAGGATGGAATGAGAAACATGGATAATAGTTGTTTCTACTAATATGTTTTCATGTGCGGAGTGCGACTCGAGGAAGGATGAAAACTAGAAAAAGAAATAATCATGATCACTTGAAGAGAATTAAAAAGGAAGGCTTGCCATTTAGTGAAATTGTGAAATTTGTACCAACATTGAGATCATGAATTTTTTATTTTATGAGTGTGAGGGTGAAGAGATTAGGAGCAACAACAACAACAAGTTCAAGGAACAAGAAATGATGAAGATTCATAAGAAGGATCTCATGGAAAATATCAAGTTGAGCGATCTAATGTAAGAACATGAACAAGAATGGAGTGAATGGAATTAGGAAGTGTCAAAAAGGATGGATAAGTAATTACAAGTCATGAAAGAGGTCAAAACACCAATCAAAATTTCTCAAACAGGGTTTCTCCATTTGCTTCCAAAATGGATCATTTGAATCTATATTGTAAACAATCCTTGTGAAGGCCATAGGTATGAAATAGGAAGGTACCAGGAAGTTTTGATGACCCTAATGGTCTTATGGAGCTTATGTATATCTTACTTATGATCTAAAATCACTTTGACATGTTGTCAAAAGTGATTGAGTGAAGTGAGGGGTCAAAAGATAGAAGCTTGACCAAGTCTAAATAAGAGAAAATAAGGCTATGAGAGATATGTACTCATCATGAAAGATAATGGTATGGATTTAGGGAGTTTTTATAGTATCATTTATCATTAATCTATGTTTAGTAGTGGTTGAGTTTTCCTAGGAAAGTTAGAGAGCATCTAAGATCTCACATAAGAGTGCTCCAAATAGGAAAATTTAGTCTTAATACTGAAATTTTCAAAGAGCTCAATAAGCTCAAGAATCCATGTATTGATGGATTTTTAATGTGTGGGAAGGTTGAATAGTAATGATATACTTTTGGTTTTAACGAGGATTATAGCATATATTTTGTTTACTTAAGGATTATACTAAGAGTTTTGTGACGGGGTAGGGATAAAAAACCCCATAGTCTAGAAACCATTTCCAATTTGCTCCATTTTCCCTCGATTAATTAGAGGGAGTAATCCTAAACTGGCCAATTTTTGTATTATGCCATGACAAGTCGATGTAAATATTTTTATAGCTAATTGTTCGGGTTTAGGCTCTAACTATGGCATTATCTAAATTCCATTCCACGAAAAAAATTACCCAAAATTACATGAAATCTATGTCTTGAAATCACCAAAAAGACTACCAATTTTCAGATAAAAATACAAGTGTGTATAGATATCTTCGTGAAAAAAATTCAAGGAAATAGGAAGAACACAATAAACAACAAAGAGGATAAATTCAATGATAAAAGGTTATTTCTTTATTTTGTAAAGGATTAGATTTGAATTTATGATATTTTGAGATATTTTAGAGTGTGTGTGCATATATTAAAGGTATGTGAGAGCATTTTACATCAAATTACCCACATAAAGCCTGTCAAAATTCAGTCTTGTTTAAGCATTCTAAAACTTGTTTCTGGGTTTTGCCAATTGACCTACATAAAAAGTTAATAATTTTGAGATACATTAAGAAAAGTTTGAATCTATTATCAAAGTACTAAAAGTTAAGAAGTTGAAGATAATTAAAAGAGTAAGGTATGGATCCTAGCTTCAAAAAGCTAAAACAAGATTGTTTCTTAAGTATTGCTAAGGGGTCTAAAATGAGATATATGAGCATTGCTATCGGGCCAGTTATAGTGATTATATAATCAATTTTCCATGATAGATCTTATAGATTATCTACAAAAAGAAGATAACAACTAGCACCTAAGGTAACTTATAAGAATATAGAGTGAGTGGATACTTGGAATTTTTTTTTAGAGAAGGCTAGTAAAGTACTAATGTCTTGAATGAGTAGGATCTAGTTAATAAGGGATCTTAAGTGTGAATCAAGTAGTTTTAAGGTCCAGTAGAGATAAGATAGGAATCGATAGGGAGTAGGCTGTTGTTAGAATTTGAGGATTCTAATAAATATGACTTTAATCAACTAACATATTATATAATGTTACTGATAAATATTTAAAAAAAGATTACATCATAACATAATTAAATAAAGAAATAATTACATGAAATAAATAACACATGTGACACTGATATTTATAGTGGAAAACTCCAATAGGGTAAATACCACTTTGAAAATAACCTTTTACTTGAGAGAACTTATTTTACATCCATGTAAGATCATCTCCTCCTTTAAAACCCTATTTACGAGGGTAAAACCAAATCACAAAAGATTTGCACACCTTTGATATATTTCCTAAATATATCAAATGAGGACCTAAAAGTATTTTTATATAAGGTGATCCAGGTATGTCTCTCGACCCACCTTTTCGACCTAAAATGGTTGACACATACACCTAGGTGTAACATATTTAATAATATAAATATAAATATAAATATTATTAAATATTAACCTATATATTAGTGATGGACCCATATACATTAAGGGTTGGCCAAACCACTTAATCATTATGTTCTAACACCCCCTTAATGGTAAGTGGGATAACATAACATATGCGATAGATTACCTACCCATGGTACATACGGGATTTACAATCCTTAAACCATAAAGGTTTTAGGCTAGCATATCAGTTGAAGTAATTATAACACCTTCATCATACTCAATTTTACCTTTTGAGTACATGTTTTGAATCCCAAAGATCATCCCATGATCAATGGCTAAGTATGATTTGTGAGTTTTACATGTTCTCACAAGTTCTCATAAAAATTTATTGAACCCAAGTATATATGATCCTTTTACAACCAAGGAACTCCTTAACAATATGCTTGTCTTGGATGTTTAGCGGTAAAATCAATAGTACTAAAGAGTTTACTAAAGACCACCTTTAAGATCTTTATACACTTCTTTTGTCTAAAAAATAAGTTGAGGAGGTATATATGCCATGAAAGTCTTTTTACACTTTCCCAAAGGTCTTTTACAAATTCTGAAGGTTTTTACAAAAGAAGTTCCATTAGGAGGTGACATTTTCATACACTCCCCTCAATGGAAACTCTGAAAATCTAAGCTTTTCATGAAAGTGACAAAACTTTGACCTTACAACACTCGGGAATTTGTGAAGATGTCGCTGAACTGCTCTTCTCAACCAGACGAACTTGAGATTTATGTCATCACTTAGCACCTTCTCATGAAGAGTGAAGCATATATGTATCTCAAGTGATTAGAGCCTCGATGTTGAACCAAATTCTTAATTAAGAGTGTAATAGAAAATGATTCTTGTCCATCACTCAGAATAGGAATACTTCCTTTAACATCCATGTATATCTCTACCAATAGCTATTTGGCAGCCACATGGCTTTTTACTTCTTCCATTGTACTTCTCTACCTAAGTAGAAGAAATGGAGACTTTTGATTGCATTTGTTGTTCCAAGTAATGGTTCCTACATCAAAAAACATGAACATATATCTAGTATATTTTTCTATAAGACAACCTCAATATGGTTAGAATCACAAAATCCATATAAGATAACATTTTCATTCTTAGTATAATTGGATGACCCATAATTGATTATTCCTTTAATATATCTAAAAATTCTTTTTGCAAGATTTTAATGATCTCTAAAAAGGTTAAATGTGCATAAACCTTTAAGTAATTCCCCTCTTTTGTATAGGAAATATCTAATCTAGTTATAGTTAGATAAATCAAACTATAAACTAACATCATATATAAAATAGGATCAACCTCTTTCATATGTAGATTTAGGGTCAATATGATAAAAGCGCACAATAAAAAATCAATATTATATTGAAGAAGCTCTTCTAAGTCTTGTAGAATTAATTCGGGATATATTATCATGTATGATTATTACATTATATAGAGTTCATTCTCCTTGGTTCTAGAATTCAATAGTCATCCTTCATATCTCTCAACCATTGCTTAGAATCTCTCACCTATCCCACATATCTCTCTTATCATCTTATATCCCATTCTAATGGTGAGATTAACTCACGTACATACAAATATGATATTAATATCTCACACTCACCTAACTATTACAACTATAATATTAATATGGTTATATAAACTCATTATTAATAATATTACAATTTATTAATAATGTCACAATATATTTGTAACATTCACTCCTATTGTTAATATTATTAATTCCCAATATACACTCCCCTAATGTTGACAAGGTAAAAAAAAAAAAAAAATCACATTTCCTTCTATAGCTTTCTACCCATGCGTGCTCATGATCTAGATGGTTTTGTAGGGACAGCTAACAACCTTAACATGGATGGTTTTGGAGGACAACCAACAATCTCTCAACAAGGATGGTTTTATAGGACAACAACAGCCCAAATAACGTGTTTTGTTACTTTTCCTTTGTGCTTTCGTCATCACTATGTCTTTCCTTTAGGGATTATGTAGGAACCACTTAACTTACCGAATAAAAAATGAAAAGAGGAAAATTGAACATTGAGACCATGTTCAGTTCCACCCTCAATGTGAACATTTCACTTATTCAAAAGGAACTTTGAAATCAAATCTGAAATAAGTAAAACACACACACACACACTACCACCATAGATTTGTGTTGCCCATCATTGGTAGTTTCATGAGAGGTATTGATTGACCTCCAATTCTTTGCCTCCATTACTCCATGAATGTTACAATAAATAACTTAATAGAAAGTATAGTCATATGGACTATACATGTTCCAAATATGCAAGTAACATGGCGGGGTCGAGGTAGAGCCCTCGAAGGCCATGAACGATTTTCATTTGCATTTTCTCTTAAAAATTGAGGTGTGAATTACACCAAGAAAATGCACTCATTTTTTGAATCTCTAAGACTTTTTACAAACAACATGACTTTTACAATAAAAACAAATCACTTGACTTCAACTAGACAATTATTAATGCCATTACTGACATTGATCAAATATGGATTTACTTTTTATATAATGTGATCGGTAACTCTAACTATAGAAAAAATATTAACATTACTCATAATATGATGAATTTTACAAAAAAAAATGACTTAAAATTTTGACATGAGAGGATGGTTAATTAAACAAAACTAATGAAAAAATAATATGAAAATAGGAAAGACATTATAACATAAAATGTAATCTAAATACAATATTACGACTCAAAATTTAAGCTAGACCTAAACACATGAAAATGAATACATTTTTAGGGAATTAAATGTTAGTATGACTTTCGCACTTTAAATTGTATGACTTAAAACTAATAAAATAAAATAAAACTTTGTTGACTATTGAAACTACATGGAAGAATTTTTCTTTGGCAAACAATGATCTTTTAGTAGCTAACACAATCAAATATCCACATGAAACTAACTTGTTTCCGATCAACATTATCCAACAACAATTGATGTGCCATGAGGAATATTTAATAAAACTAAGCACATGAAGATTTTTGATGCAGTCACATCTAATTAGAGGAGACCATGGAAAATTCATCAGGTATTATGGAATCTTATGTGCCAGGTCCATGAGAGGAAGTGCACATCATTGGTGTAAATGGGGAGGAGAGGGATATTTACTGACAATGCAAGTACTGAGTTGAATATGCCTTATAGATGTGTTTGCATGGTATACAAAACCTTGAGCTAAAACAGTTCTAGATCCAATCAGCTTTGTGAAATATACAATTGATTAAACATTCCCTAGTCAGGTTCTGATAAGATGCACTTTGAAAAGAGTGCTACAGAAAACCACAAATCCTTTAGGAGTGAAGATCGATGTAAAACCACAATGAGTCCAAATTGAAATCCATTATTTCACAAAGTAGAGTCTCTTTAAAAAATAGCTGAGATGAAGATCAAAAGCATCAACCCAATAATGCACAAGAGAATTATTTTCCATTGACATCTCCTCTTCATTGAATTATTTTGATGTAAAGTACAGCACTTTTCTAAAAAAACTAATAACAAATATTCAATCCTACACTAAAAAGGAATATATCAGACTTTCATGAATTCTAGGGTAATGAAATCAGATGTGCCCTATTTCTCTCTAATTCTCCATCAAAGGTATGATCAAGATCTCTCACATACTCTTTGATAAAAACTACAAATAAAACACCGAATATTATATTGAAGAAGCTAAATTAATTCAGGATATATTATCATGTATGATCATTACATTATATAGAGCTTGTTCTCCTTGGTTCTAGGATTCAATAGTCATCCTTCATATCTCTCACCTATCCTACATATCTCTCTATCATCTCATATCCCTATTCTCTTGGTGAGATTAACTCACACTACAAACATAATATGATATTAATACCTAAATATTAAAATCTCACACTCACCTAACTATTACAACTATATTATTAATATGAGTTCTATAAAATCATATATTAATAATATTACAATTTATTAATAATGTCACAATATATTTGTAAATAATATTTATTCCAACTTCCATTCTGAAGTAGAAAATGGTTTCTGATCAATCATAAGAAACACCAATACAATGGTTTCGTATTGTATTTTTGAAAATAACAATAGAATGAAATACATCATACAAAGAACATGATGTGAGAGACCTAACTCATTCATTTCAAAATATTAATTACGATTTCTCTTTAATCCTATGAATTAAATCAGAATTACACATCAGTCATAAAGCAAATCATCAACATATATACATATAATGATAATATGTGAGCCTTATTATTAATCGATATATCATTGTTAGAACAACAATTAAAAAAACCTAACAATTTAAAGAAGGAAATAATTTTCACATACCAAACTCTAAGATCTTATTTCTAAACCATCTGAGAATTTCTCAACTTACAAAACATAGTTTTCTTTACCCGATTCTTCAAATCCTTTAGGATTTGAAACATGTAAAGTTCTTCTTTTAAATCGGGAATTCAAAAACATATTTTCTTATCCATTTGGTGGATTTCCCACCCAAATTAGTGGAAATTACTAAATAAGGCCCTAATAGTACTCATTTTAGCTACGAAATGTCTTAACATAATCAATACCAGGATTCTAATTGAAACCTATAGCAGCAAATCACGTGCCCAGCTTTATGTTTGTTAATCTACCATCACATTATACTTTAATTTGTATATCTACCTGACCCTATAATACTTTGCAACTCAGTATTCATACAAGGTAATTAATGCATGGTACATATGATAGCTTCTGGTCATTTTCTTAAGGTTAATAGAATTTAAACTTTCTTACATAGATTAGGCCAATTTAATTTTTATACTAGGAAGATAAGAGTTTGAAACATCTATAACATTAAAACATCATCATGACCATTTACTAAATCAAAATCAAAACCATCATTTAGAAGCATTTAATGAAGTAACTCCAAGAGAAGAAGACAACACATGTAAACCTTTTATTAGATTATATGGTATACATTTAAATGATAAGCTTCGATAATTAACATGTCATAATATCTAGGTCATAGTTTCACTTAATTATACAAACTTTAGATATAAAACAAGAATGCTGAGAAGAGAAATCGCATAAAATATATAGACCATTTATTTGAATTTCTTAAAATAGCTAATTATACTCTCATTACTATCAAGGGTGATACTACCAAATATCCTTTTCCATCATAGATTCTAGAATGTGTTCAGTACCTCTTTTAGATGTTCTGAATTACTAATGTGTAGAAAGGTAGTCGCCTGTTCACATTGCACTCAAATCACAAGAAAGAACCTCCCCAGATTAGTTACAAGAATGCATTTATATTATCTACTATAGATGCTTGACAACGGGATGGAGGCAACCTCGAGATCCAAAAGCAAATCGTTAAATTTTCCATGCCATAAATTCTGAATTTGGTACCCAAATGTCGTAGTTGGTTTCACTTTGTGGATCTCAGGTTATGTCAAAACAGAAATAGTTAGACGCCATTGTTTCCTAAAATTGTAAAACACGCCCTATTATAATATACAATGTGGCCATAGAGAGTTAGATATCACATTTATCACATGTGATAATAAAAAATTTACAACTTCTTAATAGAATCGGATCTAAAAAAAAGCTGTTTCGATCATAACTAATTATGGCTCATTCTGATTTACATACTTAATTAACCTCCCATGATCAAAATAATAACCCGCAATATAAAGGGCTCTACATTATACCCAAGATTTATATAAATAATATTTCTCACCATATAGAAGTGAAGAAGAGACCTACAGAATGCATAAGTAACATCCAAATTTTTGAAAAAATAAATACTAGACAAAGATAAACCCCAACTGAAATTTGATGTCTAAATGGCCGTCATAATGGCTTATTTTTTGGTTTATCGTGAAAGGTCATTTGACCGTGGTATTTTAACAAAATGAAGCGTTTCTAGAACCTACGATATTAAATTTGACGTCCTAAATGTTATCTCCACATTGTTTTTATATTTAGTTACCCGTATAAAGCTTCATTTGTGCCTGTCAAATTTAATGAAGCCAAAATTGTTGTGTATTTAGAATGTTAAATTCTAGAATTTCTTCTTACCAATATAATATATTTTTTATTATTGGCAAATAGTTTTTAAGAAAGGGACTATACCTTGCAAAGTACTAAGAGAGGGCCTAGGATCCGCATAGGAATGAAAATCAGAGAAAAAGATGGAATCCAAGTGTGACACGTGAAGCCCAAAGTAGCCAAAAAGGAGCTACCCGAAACAAGACAAAACAACAAAAACTCGCACAAAAATGTAGAAAAAACCGCAAATAAATAGCAAAAACAAACAAAGTCTGTTAAACCACCAACAACTACTTGCTTGCTGAATTTATTGATGCTGGTTTTGATGTTCTTCTGAGGATCTAAACATTCCCAAAGTTATCGCCATGCTGGTGGTGTCAGTCTTATCCAGGCTGATCAATGGTCCTTTTACTGCTTTCCTTATCATTGCCCCAAGTCATTTAGAACTCCGCCGAGATTGAGACACTTCGACATCTTTGCCGCCAATGAACTCTCACCCTCAGCACTAAAAATGGCCATATTTGTAGTCATGACAAGTTTTGGCCTTCCCTAAAAGTCGGAGTCTAAGGTTCATCTTCTGTGTAGATATCTTGAATCAAGCTGTTATCAATATCCACCTCCTCCTCCTTCTCTTCCTCTTACCTTTACTGCTTTGCCAAGTTCTTAACCTCATCCTTCTCCAGACTTCATTTTTTATGGCTTCTAAGGCATTCAAACTTTTGTAGATCTCTCCATATGCACATCCTAGAGGACTAGCACAACTTAATATTCGGGAGGTCATGTGCGATTTCAATTTCATGAGGGCCCTTCCCGCAGCAAGAGTATCGGTGGTTAAGCCTTCTAGATGCCTGCGTGACCGGTACAAGCCGAGGTGGAAGTGAAGTGGGGCGGAAGAGCGAAAGAAGGGGGAATGGAAGATGAAGCCCGGACAACTAGGCAAAGGGGTGACAAAGAGCGGTGGTAAGGAGGCGTTAGAGTGGAGAAATGGGGCTAGTGGCAGAGAGAACCCGACATAGGGGGGAACAGGCTAGGAGGAAGGGAGACGGGGATACAAGAAGACAAAATTTATGCAGCAGAAGAAAAATAAGCCCCTCGGATGTAAAGGAACCGCCGAATATGCTTTCGAAACTCCAAAATGGAGCGCTCAAGAGAAGTTCAGCAAATAATGGGGAAACAAACTACGGATGATTCTTTACGGAAGTGGTTGAGAAAGATAAGGTGCTTAGTAGGTAGGTGACAAACCTCCCTTCCCGAAGAAATGAATCGTATCATCATGCTGAGTAACCTCATCATAAGGTGGAGGGATCGAAGCTATACAAGCTGAGCCAGCGGTAATATAAGATCACCTTCTCCAGATCCCTCCACAAATCTCCCTCTCTTGACATCTCTGTCGACCCTTTTGTTAAAAAAATGGTAGCCCTCCACGCTTTTAAGGCCGTCGCTTCAGCAATAAGCTCCTCATTGACCAAGATCTTCTTCCCCCATATTCCATAGATCAAACTCCACTTCCAATCCTTCACAAAACACATGAGATGCTTTGATCATGTCCCTGAACATTCTCCATGAAGTTGGTGATGTCACCCCGCTACATTGAGTATATTCCATAACTCAACATTATCCCTTCATTCGGGTCCTTTCACTCAGGATCACATTTGGCAAGTGGGACCGCCCATCTTCTTGCTGCTTAAGCTGTTGGCAAACAGAATTCCAAATCTTGAGAGCGTTGAAGCCGAGTCTATTTTTGCCTTTATAATCTGCACAATGTTGAAAATGAGAGTCGTTACTATTCCCAGAACGTCTGCGTGCCTACTAATCTCGAGCCACTGCGAGAAATTTACATATGGGAATAACGTCCTTTTTGCTAACCACTCCACTATCATCAATTACCTTATTCTTGTGTTTCTAGGTGCTCCAGTGGAGCCTTGTATCACAAATTTTAGCGAAGCACAGTGCTTCGCATGTGTAAATGATTTTCATATCAATGTAACTCCACTTGGACTTCCCCATATACTTCACATTATCTTGGATTATTCGATGAGTTTGCATAATCATAGTTTTTAAGTCAACACATGTGGGAGTTTTGTCCAATCTTGAGCACCACCATGCCCAACTAATCATATCTCGACTCAAGAAATTGCGTGCGTGATAGAAATCCACATGGCTTATTTGTTTTTAAAGTTCTTGCTAGGATGCTATTGTTATCCCAAACAATGTGATTAACATTAATGTCATAATGCTTATTTAGCTCTGCCAATCTGTGATTGCCACCTCCACTAAGAGTATGCATGATCCTGATGTTATTGAATGTTTGACAAATACTTATGAACTCCGAGATAAAATCATTGATGCTCCAACTTGGAGATGAGCAGCTGTTTAAGGAGTTAATGATATTCAGGGAGTCGCCAATAATGAGGTTACGGATATTTTAGAGCCTGCAGGAAATTCTCGAGGGCCCCCTGTAAAGCGGAGATAATGCTTGACAAAATGATTGGTTTTTGAATTCCCATTTTCCCAATATACTGCCGCAATGATCGGACTACATTTATGATCCCGTATCGCTCCTCCCCTACCCGCAATCCCGGGGTTCCCGCCTGGGAGGCCCCATCAAAGTTCACAACTTAAACCAATTAAAATCGAGGATGCCATTTAATCAAAGATCTATCAATGTTTATTCTCTCGGGATTGCTACTTTCACGACTATTGACATGATTCCCAATCGCAATTGGATAAATGCTATTCTTCATTCTTTGGATATCTCTTGTTCTTCAGGGGGGAGTTTAAAATCTAGCGATGTTCTCTTTGATACCATTAGAGATTTTACTAATACTAAGTTTATATTTTTGTTTCTTTATTTATGAAGATAATATCATTTCTATCCTTCCATATCCTCCGATTAAATGAGGATAGCCAGCTTCCAGATTCTTTTGACAACACAATTCCTAAAGGGTGGGTTCCGTTGAAGTCCATGTGCGATTTGGAGGTCCTTCGTGCACCACCCATGGGAGAAGCTTGAATTTAGAGAGGAAAAACTCATATTCTGGTAGCATACTCTGATAGTATGAGCAGATCAATGATATCCTCGAGAATATTTTCTTACAAAATACCCACACCTATTAGGCATTATAAATCCTCTTCTCTCCTCGGGTTGCTAGGTGGTAAGAATCCACTGCCTCCGATAATAAGCCAATGAAGGAAAAAATTATTTTAGGAGTTAATTCAGTCATCTGAAATCTTATTCCAATTGAACTCTGTTTGACTACGCCAGAAAGAAATTATTATAACCAGTTTTGGCGAGTAATTCCCCTACATCATTGAATTATTCCATACCAAGCTCATCATAGAATCCAATTGACTTAAGGAATAAGATCTAATTGATCTTGAAGGAGGAAGTAATTTGCATGAGATCATTTCCTCTCACTTAAATTTTTTTCCAATTCTTGTTGGTGCCATTTCCCATCAATATAGTCCTTGATTTCAATGTCATACTTGCTTACAAAGTATCTAACAATCCCCAAATCTATCACGCAAAAAAGTTATTAGGCCAAACAATTATCATCGGAAATATACATGCT